>CM060871.1:804461-1147893 GCA_030737845.1 Acorus calamus | reverse complement strand
AATATCATCGTTAATTTGTTTAATTTTGTTTTTTTATTATTGATATTTATAGTTTTATTGACCAAAATATTTTTGTATTCATTGAAAACTTAAGATTTTTAGAAAAGAGATATTATTTTAGAATAGTATAGAGATGATGATAAAGATACCAGATTGGAATTGGTATCCAACGTTGGTGCTATAAAAACACCTTTGTTTTTTTAATATATTTGCACTTTTTTAAAACAGAAACACCTCCCCCATATTGAGTGGAGTGTAATGTCAGACTTTGTTGCTACTTTGAATGTGGAAAGCAGAATAGTGTGCTTTGTGACAATTAGCAGTTTAGCACCCACAGGTTAACATACTGTGTGTGGTTCTGCAGGGTCTTGGAATGAGTTCTTTTTGCCAACCTTTCCCTTGTTTGATGGCAAGATATTTGTCAACCTTTCCCTTGTTTGATGGCAAGATAGGGTGGAATAAAAAAACTGTTTGACTAGCAAGAATGACATGAATTGATGTCATTCAGAATACAAAGAAATAAGGTATTTCGTATTCCATATCCCCTTAAAATTAAGTTATTTCACTCAATTTAAATATCTAGTATAAAAGGATTTTCATGTCAAATCGATTTTTCATTTCTTATGAGTTAAGAGAGTCGCATGTTAAATTATTTTTATAAAATTAAGTTATTTCACTCAATTTAAATATCTAGTATAAAAGGATTTTCATGTCAAATCGATTTTTCATTTCTTATGAGTTAAGAGAGCGCATGTGTTTAAATTATTTTTACAAATTTAATAATTATTGTCCACGTTGTATGGAAATGATCAAGTAACCAAAAACTTGACCATTTTTCTAACCCAAGACAAATACAAAAGTGATATAACACTCCTACCAAAAAGTGATAAAATGACACATTCTTTTTTTATTTGTGTGAATCATCTAATTGATCAAAAAATTTAACATTTGATCAACGCTCTACATTTTATTCATGTTATATCTACAACTTATTAATAATCTACCAAATATTAAAATTTCATTATCATATTGACCAACAAGAATAATTTAAAACACAGTAACACAAAAATTAACTATTTATCCCCAATAATTAGATTACTCTATCCAAAATAGAGAGTTTTGTTTTTTTAACTTTTAGAAGAAATTTTTTTATATATTTCTAACCCATCCCTACATAAAAACTTTGGTTTATACCTTTTCAACCCACCCCTTCTTCCTCCCCTCTCTTCTTCTCCTTCCTCCTCCTCCCCCTCATCCACTGTTTCTTTCTTCTCCTTCTTCTTCATCTCTCAACTCATGTCGTCCATCTCCTCCACCAAGTCCTCCTCTCACCACCTCTTCCTCCGTTACGACCCAAATGCCACCGGATCTCCCCCTCCCACTCTTCCTCCACCTACCCATCCCCCTCCATAACCTCGTTGACGCCCTCCACTTCATCGGCCGCCTCCTTCAATGCGTGGTCCATCATCATGAACCGCCTCATGGGCCTTCGACCTCCTCCCTCTCTTCTAGAGCTTCCTCCATCGAGTGCGTCTCCGCGCACGGGCTGACTCCCTCATCGCCACCTTCCGCCTCTCCAAGACAAATGATTGGGTTGGTGTGGACATAAAACATTTAATGGTCGGACCGTCGAAAAAGGGTCCAAGGGGTCGGGGGGGATGGGTGCGGCGGAAGAGGCCGAGGTCGCGTTTGCGGTGGGGGGGGGGGGGGGGGGGGGGGGGATGATCAAAGGGTCTTGGGAGGGAGTACGGGGTGTTGGGGACTTGGGGGGGGTTAGGATGTGAAGGGGGTGGGTTTTGATGGATGGGATTGGTTTGTTATGAATACCAAAAATAATTTAATATGGGGTGGGTTGAAGAACTGTGGGGTGGTAATGACCCCCCATGTGGAAGGAAAGCTAGTTTGGCCAATGGTTAACATTTTGATGATAAAGTTGTCAAAACTAGTGGATAAAAAGTCCATCAATTTTAGTTATATTTACATTTATCAGAATTTGGATAAAAAAATAGGGATAAATGTTATCATAACCTTTAGTTGGAACAAAATATTTTCATTTTTATTTCAAAATTGAAACAATTGTTTCAGTTTATCTTGATTCATTTTTATATTAAACAATGATAAGCTGTCATTCGACTCATTTATCTCCAAAATTACTCCTTATCCCACCGCTTATTCTCATGTCAAACCAGTCTCTAAGGCCTAGTTTGATAAATAGATAATTTTTTAGGATAAGTTAGCCTAATTTATGGGGATAAAAAAAACTACTATTTTTATCCATATTTACATTTTGTAATGCTTATTATTATCCTCATTTTTTATGTTCTTATCTTCAATCTTGCATTTGGATCAAATATGGAATAACTTCAATTTTAAAAAAAAATACAAAATTTACCATTCCTATTAATGGGGCATTAATATTGTTTGGTGGAATACATTCCTTCTTTTTTTTTTATTTTTTTTTTGAATGGTAGTCATAAATGTTATCTCAATTTTATAAAATTGGGATAAAAATTGAGACAAAATATATTCTATCTTTTACATATAACAAACTATCTCCATTTTTTATCTCAAAATGTGGACAATCATCATTGCTTTATCCTCATTTTTTATGTCATATGGAATAACAAGTGATTTAACCGAATTTTTTTTTATCCCAACCTTTTATCCCCATACCAAACTAGGCCTAAAGATTAAGTTTTTCGCTATACAAAAAAAAAAAAAAAAAACTATAATCAAAAGGCCTACAAAGTAAATGTTGCAATTTATCAAAGGTAAATGTTAGATACAACATTGTTTAGAAGTCAGAACCTCACATGCAATTCACATGCTTTGATTTTTATAAAACAGCAAAACTTAATAATTTTATAAAAAGATATATCTTTTATAAGGAATTGCATCAACCTGTTTTTTTCCAAAATTTTAAAAATTACCAACAAGTATATATCAAGTTTGAACAGCTAACTACAAGACTTCATGTAACCACACCTTTTACAAAATAGCAAGTCAACGGTTGTGATCAGTTATTCACTATTTTTTATTGGGCCGTGATACAATCAATGATTTCTGCACTCCAAACTAGGAATATAAAATCTTAATAGGGAGTATATACTCCATAAGATATTCAAGTATATATTTCATTTTTTTATATAAAAACATGGTTTATTATTCAAATATATATACTTCTCAAAATGACTACAAAAATGCCATCCTGGTTGTTCAACACTGCAGATACACAACCAAATCATTATTAGGATCTCAGCCTGAATTCAAACTTTGCATGGATCAAATCCAATGATGTGTCATTACAACTTATGCACCACCACATCTAATAACCTTTCTGTTTTTTTTTTTTTTTACTTAAATAAACAATAAATAAGAACACACTTGTACCCATAATTGGCTGAGGTAGAGAAGATTACAAGATTTAGAAAAATAAATAAACCACAAAAAAAAAATTACATTACATCACTCATCTATTAAAAATAAAGGTCCCTAAAAAAATATATATAACCTCAAAACTGGGGTGCTGCTCATGTCACACCCCCACAATATAATTGTATAAATAAATAAATAAAAAACAAGGAAAACCACTTTATATATAAAAAAATGTGCAGCTGATCGCACGCTGAAGCCCTTATTTGATTTGAATGTTATTGACGAGCTTCATTGTCGCTATTTTGAACTCTCTTATCCTCTTTATTTGGCAAATCATTTAATCTTCGTTCAAGCTGTGCAACAGAAGAAAAAAAAATCATTGGTGTTGCTCTTGGGAGAGAGGATCATCAGAAATGAAAGGCAAATGAAAAACTATTTGATGTTTAGTAGATAAAGATTTCATTTTCTAATCGCTTTATATTATGTGATTTGAATCCAGCATGCAATATCACCATATTCAACCGTAAATGCTATAAATAACATGTAGTGTTGCCTACCTGTGCATTTTTAATCTTCACTCTGCGCAATTCTTCAACAAGATTCAAGATGCTGGCATCAAAAGAGGGATAGTCAGTCTGATGTCGAAGCAAATGCAAGGCAAAACTATTCAGAAAATATAGTGATGTCACCTTTGTTGGAGTTGAGCCACATTAGCCTGCAGTTCCCTTTCCCTATTAATGGATGGATAAACCTGCAGTGGTGATGTCTGAATTCAATTTTCTCCAACAAAACTAATGCTTTCATAACTAAGGCTGTGAGGCTAAAACAAACACAATGTTTATGCTGTTTAGACTAGCGTTTGTCTTTGACACTTCAGAAAAACAATTCAACTTTCATTTAATTATCACTTTACCATCTCCTAAAATGAATACTGATACAACCCCTGTGAATATTTTTGAAGTTAGTATTTAACGTTTCTATAAAGATGACCAATAGAGCCTGATCCTATCCTTTTTTATGAGCGATGGAATTCCACCAAAATATAAACATTAATAAGCCAAATATCAAAATACAAAATGATAGGATATCTTCTTAAGAAAAAAATGGAAAAGGAATATAAAAAAGGGGCTATCCAAAAACAAGAGCACCAGCCCAGCCCAATGATACTGAAGAAGCTCCCACATTCTAAGCTCCCCAAGCTCTCAGGCAGCCCAAACCCCAATATGTTCTCAAGACAATGTTATCTTCCTCAATGAAGAACATGTCATTTCAAACCATATAGTCTAGAGTACAAGAGGGATCATCGAACATTTTGTCATTACTTGTCAACCATATCCGATGAGCCTAATTCTAGATACTGGTTGGCTTTGTGGACTAAAGTATGATCTAACATGATTTGAAATAACTTTTATGACTTGACTTTTAACCTAACATTAACCCCATTATGGGAAGGAAAAGGACAGCTCATTTTGCCTTAGCAAAGAGTAGTTGGTACACGGATGAAACCACAGGCCAGAACGTTCAAGCTCAGAAAATCAAAGAGCCAAACTTTTTAATACTCCAACCCTACGAAACAGTCCAGCATAGCTGCAGCTATCAGCATGTATTTAAAATAAAATAATGCACTGCCAATACTGGTGCTACTGCTGGTGACAGTAGTATAGCAAAAGTTATAAATTAATGAAAATATGGAGAACAAGATAGATCTGAAATGATGTTTGGATAAACTTGATATAAGAAGAAAATATGAAAATATACAAAAATATATTTTAAAGCAATTCAATGTTATTACTAAATGCATTTTAACAATATTAAGAAACTCGCTATACCGGCAAGAGGTCATTGCTACGAACATTAGAAAGCTCCGTATTCTGGCCTGCATCAAGCACAACAAAAGTGCTGAATTACTGAAATTTTGATTTTCGAGAAAAATTTTGGAATATAAAAAATTCATCGTTGTCAAACATACCAGATGTTTGCTCCATGGCTCTAATCAATTTGATTATTTGTTCCTGTGGAGATATCCAGGAGCAAGATGAAATTTCAAATAGTACTTACATATTTATCAATGAGAAAGGGATTCACAGAGCCATACCCTTTGCATGTTATTCTGCTGCAACATATATTGCAGTGATGGGAGAACTGAGGAACCCGTCGTGGCCAAACTTGTCGAAGCTCCACCATGCGCAAAAGAATTTGTTGTTGAATTGCCCTATGTGAAAAGCATAGTGAGGGGTCTGTTACTTACTCTTTTTTGCATTATGTGAACAATGTATGCATTCATGCAGAAGTATCATTAATGAAGACATAGATAAAACATCAGGTAAATTTTAGTCATCAAAAGTATCATTTGGTTAATCTGATTGAATATGCTATAATATCTTTCGGTAGGCAAAAGTGACATGTAGCTCAGCCACCAGATGAAAGCCAAAGAATGCAGTTAACAGTTAATGGTGAGTTGCAAGAAAACAGGATTATGTCTATGGTGGACAACTTGAGACTGGCTCTGGGGCCAGATGAAGAATCACGTGGATTCAAAAGATGGAGAGAGAGCTAGAGAGGTGCTTTATAGCTGATTTTGCAATTGGCAAACATTATGTGAACCATATTGCATTCAATGTCATGGATATAAATGCCTGCCATCTACTAGTTGGGAGGTTATGGAAGTAATATCTGAAGATAATTCACTGGGAACAAAGAAAATGTTCATAACATTTTTAAAAAATGAGGCATGCCATCGATAAATATTTATTTACAATGATGAAACATCAAGTAGCTGTCAACAAAAATTCAACCAGGTCGGTCTAAATTTGATGATGCAAACACAAACAGAGATGGTGGGAGATGCAGAGGCCATAACAACAAGCTGAAATTTGGCTCTATTGCTGTAAATATGGTTAAAAATATATATACTATCCATCTAAATATCTAATCAGTCCAACCGGGATGTAAAAGATAAAATTAGCATAGGTTGATGCAAAACACTGAAATCAACAAAGCAGGTTGCCTCAGCCAGAAGGAACTGGCACACCAACTTTAAGATCATGCTAGATAAAAGTTACATAGAGCAGACAGGCAAAGTATAAATCATGGTCCCTGCCTATTTCACAATTGATGTAAAAAGCTTATATCTATCAACAATTCAGTCCACGTATTAACAGGAAAACGTTTGTCTCTGTCAAAGGTTATGATGCTGTGTTCATGTGCATGGGAAATAATGTTTAAAGCTATGGTGATGTTAGATTGATAATCTGGAACTGGTCATTAATTAGCAGAAGCATTGCGATGAAGTGCGTTGATTCAAATGATTGAATTACATGTCATGTTGTAATCAAACCATTGAGAAAGGAACACAACTTCTTGGGAGGATTTTTAATATAATTGAAAGTATTAAGTCCTATTAGATGGGAAGAAATGATCTTTCTCATCTTTAACATATATGTGTGTGTTACCTTAGCACTAATATCTGCAGATGTGACCTTGAAACGTCCCTTGTGTTGTACAAGTCTTCCTTCTGACCCCTCTTCCAATTCATGCACGTTGGCTACATACCAAAATATATCAACATATAATATGACGTGCAACATCATTATCACTTGAACTAGAATAGTGAAAATCAGGTCAAAAAAAATACAGAAAATGAAGATGGGCGTAAACAAAGCACTTGACATACCTATAGTTGGTTCCTTCATTTGACGATAAAATAATGTGCCACTATAATTTCTTTCAGACTGATTTTTCTGCTGCAGTTCATCTCTATACAATTATTTCAAGAACCTCAAAAATTGTCAGATCATCCATTTCTACTCTAAAACAATACATTTCAAAATTCAAGAAAACAGAGAAATCACCAATCTTCATCAGGGATTAATCACCTAAATGATTAGAAAAACCATGTGTGAATTGAAGTGACAACTCTGCAATTTCAAGCATGGATATACATTTGAATTTTAGGAACATACACATATAAATACAATATAACTCTCCACAGTATATTCGAACATATATATACATCAGAATGAAACTGAAATCAACATAAATATATTTATAAAGTTGCTATAAAATTAAAATGTAAATTTGTGCAAAAATTGCTCAACCACTCATATTATCCTTAGTCCTTGCATGAGGATTCCTTGCAATTCCATTTCACAATTGGAACACACCATTTGTCCAAATAATAAAATCCAAACCAAAGTTTTTACACTAACCTCAAAAATTCAGTGACATCAAAAAATTTGAGAAGAGTAAAGACTATACACATCATGTAAATCCATTTATAACGTCAGCTTAATTCTTAATTATTCTCTCTACATAAGTTGTTTAAATGATTATTATCTGGATCGTTTTTTAAAGATTGGTGCCCCTAGGATTTGATCTTTGGTCATCTTTTACGGAGAGGGGAGTGCTAGCCAACTTTTTCAAAGCTCAATTCGCTTATTATATGGATCGTTAAAATATATGACAACCATGAGATGCAGAGAGGAACATGAAACATGTGGATTAAAAATAAAAGCTTGAGAAAAGCAAATTATGCAAGAAAGTGTAGTGTGTGCGCATCTAATGTGCGTGTTTGCATGATTACATGATTGAATTATTCCTTTTTCGGTCTAACATCTCCAAAACAGTCAATTAGAAACTTCAACCTAACCATTAGTAGAGCATGGGAATGTTTTTGAGTGAAGCGTGCATAAACGCGCACATGTTGATAAGTCTTTGTGTGATTGTATCCATTACCATGTATGCGTTAGTGGGTAACTCCCAAGGTTGTTAAACCGGACTGAAGCCAGTTGAACCGGTCTGCAAACAGGTCCTGTTAATTAAAAAACATCCAGACTTGATATGTCAAAGGAGTAAATAACCAGCCAGTTGAGTCAATTCAACTAGTAAACTTGGCCGGTTGAAACATTTAGGAAAAAAAACATCATCCAGAGCACTCTCACATATAGCTGGGTGCTGGAAGAGGAGAGTCTGAATACAATACAAATCTTTAGTATCTTATGTACAAAGTGACCGCTCTAGGACTCGAACCTAGAATGTTGTCCTGTTAGCTCAAGTTCTTTACCACTGCTCTAAGCAATAATATGTTTGAACTAGTTAGTTTTTCCTCAATTTGTTTATATACTTGTTAGTTTTCAAATGGATTTTAAGAGTTTACTGAAAATGGTGGACCGACTGATTGAATTGGCAAAACCGTGAACCAGTCACCTAATCGGTTCAACTTTGAAAACCTTGGTTACACCTTCCATCGAGCTTCACTCTAAAAATATCAATGTTTGAAGACATCATCCCAGTTCAGAAGTATTGGTGTATTCAATGGAAAAAAAATTATCAAAGCGATGCAGACCAAATCATAAAAACCTAACAGGAAATAATAAATACATCCTAACTCCCTACATGGCTAGATGATGAATAAATCTATGGACGGATGGACAGATAAATAGATATAAATGGATCGATATTCCTATGGTAATGATTTAAAACAAAAACAAAGAATACCTTTCGCTATCCCCAACAACTTTTTTGGAAGAAACACCCAACTCTGGCATTAAAGGACCACTCAAGAATCTCGGACGTTGTCCAGGAGCAGAAATATTTCTATTCAATGAGGCTTTCCTTTCCAAAAATCACCATTGTTTAGTAAACTATCTGAAACTCCAACTTGTGATGAATTCTGTAGTTGAAACATGGACTCAGTATCTGGTTTTTTACAGTTAGGGCTGGGGCTGCTTGCATCTTCTTCATCTTCAACAACATCAAAACAACCCCTGCAAAATAAATTAATAATCATAATATATATTGATTTAATCATTATACAAAAAATACAAACAGCAAATATCATGCAGAATACTTGCAAAGTTTTTTTTTTGAAGGTTATAAAATATTCGGATGTTACAGAATACTTGCAAAGTTGATAATGGTAATCACAACCACAACTTAAATTGTGAAGTAACAAATTCCACAAATTGAAGCTTCAGATTTTAGGCTCTTAGTAGTCCTCACCACATGGATGATATGCCAAAAGTTCTGGGTCAAATTTCTTAAAGTACTTTCATCTGGCTCAATACTTCCACATCCTGAACTTCACAAATGTGTAGCATAAACAAACAATTCTAGCCAAAACCAACCTCAAAATCATTTTTGAAAAAATGGAAGGCTGGTTTTTTTAAGGTCTAATGGGATGAGTGTCTAGGAAAGCTCATACAAAAAGGCATACCATCTTCTAGAAATTACTAGTTCCTTGGGTCATACTTATGGAGCAGAGATGATGTAGAATCAATCTCCAAGTCTCCAGATATATTTTCCAATGATACAGAGATTGGGTGATGATGATACTTTCAGAAAAGCATTTGTGAGATCTATGATCTATGAATTGCCAGTTAAACTAGAAGGAAAACATTATAGGACAAAACTAAGCTAACTACGTTTGCATGGATGAGACTGATGAGCAGAAATAAGAATGTCAAAACGGATGTGGAAAAACTAGAAAGGACTGCGTCAGAAAAGAGTCTATTATGAAAAGAAAGCATTTTCTATTCCATTCCTAAAAATATTTCATGTTCCGATATATAATTAATTTTTTTCATTAAGTCAACCGGTTTTCAAAGACAAAATGGTATTTCAGTATCTGGACATCAAGTAGAACACCAAGATCATTGATTTTAAAATTGTATCTATTCAAATTTCTCTTGATTTTACTTTTCCACAAATTTTGAATTGTTATAACTTAATATTTTTCAATCTCTCAAATTCTATGTGACCAACAAAATTAATTATTGGAATTTAACATGCATTGAAGCACACACGTAATTTAAAAACTATCAGAAATAGAAAACATAAGCTCTATATTAACCTTTCATGGAACAACGCCAATTTATTGTGTATGATAAAAATTTGATGAAGAGTAATGTATGTGCATATTTACTGCAAAGCCAGAATATTTTAAGTGACTATAATCCAGATGTAGAGGACACATTAAAACATACTTGAGTGCTTGGAGAGAGTTAACAGGAAAAGTAGAGGCAAGTGAACCTTCTTCTATCTGAAGGTCATGGAATTCATCCTACAGAAGAAAGAGAAGGACATTGTAGGCATTATTAGACAAAATTCTTGCAAAAGTTAAAGTTCAGATATAGAAACTAGAAAACAATTATATAGTGACAAAAGAGGATACCTAACCTTTTCAGGTGAAGCCAACTTCGGAGCAAAATCCTTGACATCACATCCATTCTTGACTTTCTTACTTGTGTCTGAATCATCCGCATTGGAAATGCCACCAGGGTCTTGAATCTGAATTAGGTAAACACAAAAAAAAATCAGTGGAGCCATGTGTACATGACCATTGATCTTCATAATTAAAGTTGGCATCAAATCTAAAAATGGGCCTACATACCTGGGCAGCCTGATTTTTCAAATCCTCCAGATTAAAATTCCATGCGCTGATTCCCCGTATATACTCTTGCTACAATGACAAAATAAATGAGGTAAAGAAAATGCTACTAGTAGATTGGCAGATTAATATCGGCAACATAAGAGAAACATAGGGGGCCATGTACTTACAAAAGAACAGCATTTAATACGTGGCTTGAGTAAAGAAACATATAGGGGAATCTTCTGATACTTCTAGTCAAATTAAAAGCATCTAAATAAAAATTAAAATCACTCAAATTTCAAACTGATCTGAAACAATTTATTTTAACAAATGATTGTAGGAAGTCTCCTAGTTGCAATCACGTCTGAATGTTCATACTTCATACGACAGAATTCAGAGGCCGGAGGCATGTGCTTATGCCCATATTTTATAGTATCACAAGAGGCATAATAAGAAAAATTTCGCGAGGAAAATATAGAGCATATTAATGTGTATGTTTCCAGTGGTAGTTTTTACATTCCAGTATCCCACACATGAGAACAGCTACTTGGTCAAGGTCGTACAATAATTACAAAGATTGAAGGAAGGGGTGATGACATTGACATGTAATAAAAAGTTAAGTGCTTCATGATTAATTAACTATTTTGCATGTTATATTTTAAATCAAAACCTTCGTGACAAGAATACTTAATAACTGAAGCAAAAGGTTTTGATCTTTAACACAGCACACAAGTTCAGATGTAGCTCAACCAATATGAAAAAAAAAACTGAAATTTATATGGGAAAATGATCATGTAAAAAATGGAATGTACAAATGGTCTCAATATAAGCCGGTAGAATTTCATTGGCAAAAAGAGATATATATATGATAACAAGTATAATGTGGTTTAATTGCCTGTGCAACAATCCAAATTGCAGATGTCAATAAAAAATTGAGCTCACCTGAGACAACTGCTCTTTATCCCCTAATAGCTTATTCTGTACAAGTAATCCAGCCTCTTTGTCCTGAAAAAAAGGATGAAATAATGAAGTCAAAAAGAAAAATATCTATGAATAGAACATGGTTAAAACCATACCCTCAGCACTCTGAAACGTTGACCAAGTGGAGAAAGGCCATCAAGAATGGTTCGTGCCAAATAATCATTTGTGCGGGCATGCTTGAAAAAAGGATGCTTTAAAAGCTTTTCCGAACTCGGCCGCTTCTTTGGATCCTTCACTAAGCATGCACCCACCAACTCTTTAAAGGACTGCCAAATAAAGCATGATTTTTACCATGTGTACTCAAACAAGTTAAAACTCTGTCAAAAAAGAGCAAAGAGATGCATGTGGGTTGTACTTATGTGTGCACATGAATGCATGCAGTTTTGGGTGCGTGTGTGCATGCAATGAAGAGGGTGGGAGAAAGATATAATATAACAGCATGAACCTTTGAGAACCTCTTGTCTCTTTCATAGTCAAGACCCGGAGGTGCATTTTGTAAAGTCATAAGCAAAACCTGAAACAAAATTTGAAAAAATTTGGCTTTGTATTGTAGGTCTAATAATAAAAACACAAATAAATTAAGTCACCCGCATGGAATTAATCAAATATTAACCTTCATTGGTGGATATTTAGAAAATGGAGCATGACCGTGGGCAAGCTCTAATGCCGTTATACCAAATGACCAAATGTCTGCTCTGTTCAACACAGCCATAAAACAGGAATTGCATTAAACCTTATCCATTCTGTAAGCTTCTAAGGAAATGAATAGTGCAGGTCAGATGAATCAGCCACTTACTTGAAGTCGTAACCATGCAACTGCTGCATAACTTCAGGAGCCATCCTGGTTAGAAACAAAATAATTTTAACGTTATTCGATCAGTAATAGGAATTTACAACAATATTGCAGAAGATTAAGGATTTCAATAATAAAGTTTCAAAAATGCACCAGCATGGCGTCCCCACAAATGTATTCCTTGATCTTTGCCTGTCCCCAGTATCAAACATGCATGCAGAAACTCCAAAGTCTGCTAATTTGACGGCGCCATTGTTATCAACTAATATATTTCCAGCCTGGAAAATAAGTAAACAAAAATTGTAGCTGGAATAAAAAATGGTGGGACCGATTTCACAAAAAAAAGGACATTAGGAATGCGGTTGAGCACGAAGAATGAAACGATTCATTTAAAACCTGCTATTTATTAATCTCAAAGAAATTGATCACATTTTTTTTACAGAAAGCAAGGTGGCATCTTTTTTTCAAATAATCAATAACAGGAAGAGAGGCCACATAGCTGGGGTTAGTTTTGTTAACTACTTATATTAACAGGATTTAAAGAGTAATGGTAATCACGTTCTCGTGGGAAAAAATACTTGAAGAGTAGATGTGTTTTATCTCTTCATGAAGTGACTTGAAATCCTCTATGACATGTCATCATCCTTTTATATTAAACCCTTTGAAATTGATGATCAATCTTTAATCCTCCGATGCTGTTAACATGTTGATCTTTCTGGTTTTGGATGAAGCTTGAGCGCAGTTAGCATACAAGTAAAGTTTAACTAACGGCTTGAAAATTTGGTTGTCCTTTAGAGAATGGATGGACCATCAAGGAAATGACCTCGCACATGGATGTATAGTAGTTCAAGGTACTCCTCAACTAATATATAAGCTCAATTGTCCTTTAGAGAATGGATGGACCATCAAGGAAATGACCTCGCACATGGATGTATAGTAGTTCAAGGTACTCCTCAACTAATATATAAGCTCAATTGTAATTTACACCAAATGAAACTGATGTGAAATTGAGCCTTCAATGATGATACTTATGGAAAACTCACTGAAAAATAAATAAAAAAATTATCACAAAGTATTTCTCCTCAAATAAAATATTTACAGGATGCAAGTTCCGAAAATTATACCAACTCATTTTCTGCACCTAAAACAGTAGTTAATATGAATAGATGGAAATAAAATAGGATTCAATGGATATCGGAACTACAAATCAAGTGGAATATTAAAGGGACACAGGAAGCATGATGCGTTTAATTGGAAACAAATACCTCATCCAACAGTTATGTCCATGCAGATCTTAACTGGTAGTACCACATATACCAAAGTAAAAAACAATAATGATGATGATACCTTAACATCCCTATGGATGTGCCCATGGCCATGGAGATATACTAGAGCTTTAAGAACCTCACGCAACAGTGTTGCAATGACTGGCTCCTCAAAACCCTCTGGGTAAGCAGTTTTCATTATATGAAGACAAGATCCTTCAGCCATATATGGCATCACAACCCAGAGGCTCTGATCTGCGGCAAATGAGCAATGTGCCCTAACCAAATTTGGATGATTTATCAAGCTCATAGTTTGCACTTCCCGACGAATCCCATCCTGCCAAAATAATGAAGAAAAAGGGGCACAGAAATTCTATTATTGACAACATACATATCTCTGTCTTCACAACCCTTCATAAAAAAATTCATGTAAACACTGAAAAAGATATATCAGAACAACTAATTACAATCATCTTCAAAAACATCACCAATATAACAAACTGCGATACTCAGACAATTCATCTTTTAGTGCATGTCACCGTGATAACCTCGTACATTTGTTTATACATAAAAAAAAAGATCCAGAATAAAATTTCATTATATCAGTGAATCATATAAATATTCATAATTTGAATGCATACTTTGGTTTCTACTTTCTCACATGCTAATAGAAGCATGCATATGTGATATTTAGAATTAAAGTTTCTGACTTTGCAAAGAAACACGATTAACTACAAATTCAAAAGTTAATGTGAACTCACAGTTTATAATCAGGCTGCCATTAGAATTGAAAATTTTGCTCGGTTCAGAAATAAAATTCCTTTTTAGAAGTTAATTGGGTTGGGCATGCTGATGTTTTGTTTCTTGGCATATTATTGAAATCATTTGTGCCATATGAATACTACTCTATATTCTTCTTCTTTAAATTCATGTCAATCCTATTCCTCAAAATAAAAATCATGTCAATTCTATGTTAAGGTGCCACCAAAATTGGTCTCTATCCTCTTACCATTCCTAGAAGAAACAGTGCATAGCTTCGGGTCGGGATAGTTCAAAGGGCTCATCGGACTACCTAAAACACCTGAACTATGCGTTTGTTAATGTTCCATTTGAAATTATTTTCCATTTATTTCATCCTGAGGAATAATTCTCATTTTAAAGCAGCATCTAAGAAACAAATCAAGAATTTGATAAAATCACATAGTATGGGCTGAAAACGTTGAAATAAAACATTTAGTGCGACAATTTTCTCAAAATAATTATAGAGAGAAACAAAACATACCAAGTCATTATTGCACTTTTCAAGGTCCAGAACCTTGATAGCAACTATCTCATTGAGTGGAATACAAAGAGCCCTGTACACAATTGCACTGACACCTTCACCGACTTCTTCATACATCTTGTAATCTTTTGGGTTGGTTGGGAACCTCTTTCCAGACAACTGTTCCATGGTTTTGTCTTATAGCACTTCATTGACAATCCCCCGTACTCCTAAAATGTCCAGAATGCATAAAACATAGTTGAAATAATGAGACATCAACTAGATAATTATGAGGCTTCTTCCAGTTGGCTGGTAGTTGCTCTTCAACCAAAACAAGATGTGCACACATGCATAGCAATTCCATGTAATCTTCTGCCTGATATAATAGCCTGCCACAAAATCGCTCAATTAAAAAGCTGGAGTGAGGATACAATCAAGAAACAGATATTTGAAAAACTGCTGACTCTATCTTCCCTAGGAAGCTCATTCCCCAGATTTCCTAAACAAATTTGCAACGTCTAGCGAACCATGCCTGTATTATGGGTGCTATATATGTATGGATGATTGTATATGATGTATCATTAGTTGTTCTGTTGGCTACTTAAACTTTCCTGGGTGTAGTTATATAGGTGATCATATATCATGTTAATGTCATTCCAAAGTTCTTATCATACTAGATTATATAGATGGATGTTTCAAAATTTCATATAAAAAAAAGGAGTTTGGAGGTGGGTGATGTGCATGTGCTAGTGTGATTCAACATCCAACTAAAGCATTTGTTGGATAGATCGATGCAATACCATTTTTGGTGATTCGTGTGCTCTTAAAATGGACTAATCAAAACGATTCATTGCAAAAGCACAGATAACATCCCCTAGGTCCGCTTAAGAGCCTATATATAGGACCCTTTTTAGTAACAAAGCATCCAAGTTTTAGAAATATATCTTAGTATAAAAGAACATTGAAAACTCTCTTTTAGAAAGAAAGTCATTTCTCCTTCTCCAGTTCTCCCTGTCTCTCTCTTCCTCTCTCTCTCTCTCAAATCTTCCTCTACTTCATCGTTTACTGGTCCAGCAGGCTGCTGCACCAATCTCCAACAAGTATCACATATTGATAAATTATGATGCTATCAAAATCGAACCCATATCGATCCTACGCCTTAGTCATTGGCTGATATCAGTATCTTCCAACACAGAATCGTCAAGATGACAAGATTAAATTCCACACAAAAAAAAATGTCCAAACTTTTTTCCTTACCAAATCTCGATAAAGTCATCCAAAACATGATTTTTTAAGATTCAAATCATCCATTCTTTCCTGTTCAGCTACAAATTCCTGTACTCCACAACACTTCAAAACACAAAAATGACTGAATTTACTCATAAAATTAACAGACAAACATCTGTTCCGTCCTATCATTCCGTCATATAACATCGTTCCCGTCACAGAGACCAATAATTCACAACATCTACACAAAACCAACCAAAACCGCATAACGACTTGTCAAATCAAAGTCAGGTTCCGAATCAGTACTTACGATTGAAGCGAAGCCAATCGAAACCGAGATCTTGAAACGGAAAGAGAGGCTCCCTCGGGAGTCCGTCAAATTAGGGTTTCAAAGCTCTTCGAGCATACTGAGAGAAGGACATATATCTCGAATTCTTCCGTCACGGACTTTCTTTCAAATAACGGTTTCGATCGATTTGGCGAGATATATTTTTGAACCGATCGGATCGACGGGAAAAAAAAAACAGAACAATCGCGAAAAAAATAAATACTCGAGAATCAGAGAGAGAGAGAGAGGTCAGTAAATACAGGGCTTGGGAGATCTGTGGGTCCCGCTTCGGAGATGTCGATAAATGTTGGAAAATCAAATAAAATAAAGATTTCTTACTTTTAAGTCCTTGTCCGTTATCGCTTCCATTTTTGGAAAGGTCTCTAATTTCTAAGGAAAAATATTTAAAATAATCACTCACCTAAAAATCAACTCTTTATGATATATTTACTATAAATTTTGATAGATATGTCATATAAAATGACTTAGTCACCCTTGTCATTTCTAATTATTTCTTTATGCTATTTTACATCTTATTCATTATTTATTAAAATACAACTATGATAATTATTCATGATATATAACAATATGTATATATTTTTATTGATCAACCTATTATTATTTAATAAATTTATTATATCTTATGAAATTTTGCATAAGAGATAGATAATAACATATGATGAAAAAAAATATGTATCAGTTTGTGCAAAATATAATAAATTACTAAGAGTAATGGATTAATTAATAAAAACTATATTTATTATATTTAATAAAAAAATTAGTTCATTAGAAAATTAAATAACTGAATACATGATAAATGATTGGATATGTGACTAAATAATTTTTTTATAAAAAATAAAAAAATTATTTTTCCATATAATTGTTAAATAAATACTTATTTTAACTATTTCATATTGATATTGACAATGTGCATATAAACAACTGAAATTAAGATAAGCTTAAGATAGATGTAAATATCTTTTTAAAGATTTGGTGTCCCAGGATTTGATCTAAAATAGATATAAGTTAAATAGATATTTTTTAAATAACCTCAATGGTATTTTTTTTTAATAAAAAATTGCAACAAAGACTTTATACTCATGTGTTTCTAAGAAATTGTTGATAAAGGATTTTTATATTTCTATATTTTAGAAAGATAATTAATTTTTATTGATATTTGATGATTTTATATTATTACTTCTATAATATTTTATTTTTATTTATCAACTGATCAAATTTATAAGAATTTATAATTATAAAATTTTAGAATTTATTTAATTTAAATAACCAAAAAGAACCATAGGACCCTTTCTACGTAAAGTATTCGAGGGACCTAAAAATAAAAAGCCCAGAAAAATCACTACAGTAACCGCCGCTTCTCCACATGGGAGCCGGATACGGAAATCCAGATCGCGTACAAGTCGATCGCGACCGTTCATTTTCTAGGATCTCTTGAGGAAATGACACGTGGCGGTGTTTTTGGCTTGTTTGACCGGGTTGGAAAACTTGAGATCCGGATTGAATATTTGTATATATTTTTTTGTGTGTACTTTACGAAAAACCCGTGAGTATTCGATGAAATGTCATTTTCGTCCCTTGTGAGGACAACCTTTTATTTTATTTTATTTACTTAATTTATTTTTTATTTCTTATATTACTCTTCCGTGGCTGTCACAGACTCACAGGTACTTTTGTTGGGGGAGGTTTACCATTTATAGCTCAGTCTGAGGTTGTACGGATTGGACGGTCCATCAGATTGGGTACACTGAATGGATGGTCTCAATTTGTTGATGCCATAAACTCTTTTTCTAAGGTAACTGTTAGAATCATTTTCTGATTCTAATGACATTACATTACGTATCCATAATCCATAATTTGATTAAAGAGTGCCCACGAAACAAATAGCCCACCACAATTCACAAGTTTAACCTGTTGACCCGCTTGCATTGCACAATCAGAAGATTGTAATTTAATGATGGAACCAAATCCAATCAAATATACGATTATGAAGAATCTCCCCAAGTCTTACACAGATCACAAAAAATCTCCACATTAATATAGTGGGTCCTGATATGCACATGTACTGAAAAAAGAGATTTTACATAGTTGGGTGGGAAAGAAACCAAACAAAAGAGGAAAATCTAAAAAATAGGTTTCGCTAGGGTTTATTTAACACCAATGGCAAGTTAAAGTCAGGGTGTTAAGTGAGGTTTTGTGAGATTTTTTGTTGGGGACATATATCAAGTGCCTATTGAACACTGATGGGATTGATTGGATCCAGACCCCAAATGAAGAATCAATTAAAATTGATGTCAATATTTCAAAACTTAATCTACTACTTCTCCAAAATAGTCAAGCAAGAAAAGAACACAAAGCTACCCATAAATTAATTATTGATGTTGTGATGTATCATTCATATTCTTGATTAGTGTGGATCTCGTTAGCTAATCATGTAAATAGATATACATCTAATTAAAAAATATTAACATTTTTTTATAAATGAGTTCATATAATTCACCATAACATATAATTTATATTTTATAAAAATACATACAATCATTATATAGAATATGTTGTTTTAAAAAAATCAAAATTCCATAGACTACATTTGGGACTGGATAAATGAATGTAATATTATTTTAGCACTATTACACTCAGTCATTTTTGCAGACCTATAACCTCATTATCCTTATATACCCATTGTAATGAGGTATATATATATATCTTGTTAGAAATTTTGTACATTTTTCTATAAATGATATCATTCAATTTTTTAGAGATATATTTCATATTTTATAAAAATAAATACCTCGTTAGAGGAGGTATATAATTTTTATAAAAATAAATAATGTGTAAGATCTGTGTTTTGAACTAAAAAAATCTATTGTGCAACATTTTCCTTTTATTCATGTTTTATCTCATTATGTTTATTAAGTGTAAATAGTTCGGCCTCCCCGATAAGGCCGAAGCCCGGGATGGCCCAGGCCCAAATCCCTGTGGGCCCAGGGGTAGGCCCGGTCCAGGAAATAAATCCGGGCCCACTCGGCCCGTAGCCTCCCCTTTTTACCTTTGCAACGCACTGTCTGCACAATGTCATAGGCCGAAACCAATCCCTCAAAAACAAGGCCTTGTTACACAAGGTTTTTTTTTACAGTCACAAATGTAATTACATATATCTCGTTAGTCATTTTGTGAAGTATATATCTCCTTAGATGAGGTATGTACCTCGTTAAAGTTTTTCTTACACTTGTTCAAAATGTATTTATTCAACTCGAAATAGAGCAATTTACACTTTTCATCAGAACGCATGCCTCATTAAACGTTTTTTACTCCTTTTTTTATAAAAACATACGTGGTATATCTTTTGGACTATAAAAAAGAATGGGTGTAATATTTTTCAAAAAAAAATTATATGTCTAATCTCGTTTATAGTTCACACATCAATTACGTGAATTTGATGCGTCTAATCTGGTAATCAAATTTTTGGACCCACAGAAATGATTTTTCTTAACATTTTTCTTATTTGAAAAAAAATGCATACTTCATATAAATAAATTGATGCATACCCAATTAGATTAAGAAAGTATTTAGATCCACAGTTAAACAGATTCCGTGATAAAAAAATAATATAATACCACCATAGATCCAAACACTTTTCTCATATCCACAATAGGAATAGATTATTGGTGTTAACAAGTCATTTTTGTTTACTATGATTTTCCGTACCTCGGTTCCAAATGGGGCCTAATGCCCGTTTAGATCCACTTTTGAATGGATCCCGTGTTTAAAAAACTTTTTTTTTTTCAAAGATCCAAACCATTGTTTCATATTTTTATTTTCCGAATAATAATTCGTTTTTTCTTTGTTAAAAACAAATAATTAAAAATATGTGGAAATAATGTTTTTCAACAGTTAGGTGTGAACGCGAGATTGTAAAATCTCGAACTTAACGATCCCGGTCCAAACAGTCTTATTCACCGTAGCTTCCAGGAGACTCTTTTATCCCATAATAATAATTCTTACTTTGCCAAAATGTCACGGTCGTGTGTAGTCGCCAAAGTAACGAAGAAGTATAATTTATTCTCACAGTTTATGTGTGCATGTGTATGTAAATGTTGGTATAATTTACCAAACGAAAACAAAGATTTTGGAATAATTTTAAAAGTCTCATAAGATGTACCTCCAATGGATTATTACGTATGCGCACACGCATGCGGAACATACGTAATGAGTAACATATGACCCTTTTTTTAAAGAAAAAAAATCTAAATAAACCCCCAATAATCTGTCTGAAATTCATATACTTTCCTAAAAACATCTATATAAATTCAAATAACCCTATAATTTAAACTTCTGTTAACAGATGAGGTGTATTATGCGAATATTCTGTTTGGTTAACTGTGATCGTAAACATAATATATATAAAAAAACTACAATTTGTTAAAAATGCGCAAAACTCTTTTTAAATGATGATTTTACATTTCCGAATAGTTAATAAAGCTCTATCTGAATTGATAAAATCATTATTTACATATGATTTTTCATATTATTAACACATTGTACGGATCTTTTGGTATACTATGTTTGGAGCTAAACTTAACTAGATAAAATATTCACAAAATAATTATAATCTGTCAACGAAAATTAAACTCAGGATGCTATTTAAAAAAAAAAGTGTTATACGGACTTCAGAGGAAAATTAAGGGGTTATATGGATTTTAGATAGTTTGCGGGGGGGGGGGGGGGGTTATATGATTTTTTTAAAAGTCTTTGTTAATTTATTATAATTTTTTTTAAGCTGAGCATAAATTTTATCAATTTCAACATTCTGGATGATTTCATGTTCCATCGATTCCCCAGAATAACTTAAATTCCAATAAAGGGTGATGCAGCATCACATATTGATTTCAAAATACATTTTGTAAGTCACCTTTTTTAAACCTTTTTTAATTGTTATCTGTCACATTCCGTAACATTAAAATACATAGCTTATGTTATCCAATAATGTATGATTAAACGTTACATCAAATGCACGCGTAAGCTGTGACACAAATAGTGACCCATTTGGACATTTCAGACCATATATGAAACAATTAGTAAACGGGTGTGTTTGGTTGCGCGATTGCAAAACTGATTCTGCAGGAATCTGCGATTACAAACCTGATTCTGCAGGAAGCTCGTTTTCTCAGCTTTTTGAAATCGCAGCTTTTGGACATTATTTTCTTGCAATCACTGAGTTTAAAATTGCGATTACAAAACTGTTTGGTTGCGCGATTGTAAACGCAGCTTCCTGTAATCGCAATCGCGCAACCGAACGCACCTGACATCCACAACTTTGGACATTTTAAACTCACCCGTGCCTTCTGACATTGTCAACAATCTTTTTACAGTCTTTCGCTTTAAAAAAAAATCTACAGTCAATGGAAAGAATAGCCAAAACACAGAAGGAAGACAAAACTTGTGCAACAAGAAGCTTTAATTATTGTATATAAAATGGAGTCAAACATTGGATACAGGGGTGACATGTTAAAGGTGGTTGTTATTACACATTATTAACTGGAGTGCCACATACAATCCCAAATCTTAAAAAAATCAAAAGTCATGGGGAGTGCACGCTTGATTGTCCCTGACATTTTCCCATATCAGTGTCAAATATGTTTATGAGCAATTTAGATGCATAGTTCTATATTTTTTTGTTAATGAAATATGGATTTTTTCTTTTTTTTTCTTCTTCTAAGGAGACTTCATTGAAGGCTATACACAGAACTACCTGAAGGTGTTGAAGGATGAGAAGGTAATGCAAGATATATATTAGAAATAATAAAAGATAAATGAAAAGAAAAACAGAGCAAACCGCGGAAAGAAGAGATACATGCACAATCAGTGCAAGCACCAAAACACCTCCTTTCCCCCACTAACATTATGTACATGTTAAACATATTATCTATGAAGGCAAATTGTAAGTCTATTATTAGATTAAACATGGTTATTCATAAATGTAAATGACTTTCATGGTTGAAAAATAAAAATATTAAAAAAACTCATCTTTACTTATAAAAGTCATTTCCATTTATATATATCTAGAATCTTTTGGATTTTCAAAAACAGAATAAATTATAATTGACATTTTTATAATTTATTGTTACATAAAAAATACCATTATTAAATTTTTAATAATTATGATTAATCCCCAAAAATAATAAATGTGAATAATATATAAAATAAAAACTATATATAATACATATATACTATTTTTTTGGATTATAGGCTTGGTATTTGGTATCAATGTTGGTATCATCAGTCGTTGCTTCTTTTTTCTAGAAAGTCACGTTGACGGATTAGTGTTTCGGTCAAAGAAGCTTCTCAGGAAGTTTTGGCGACTCGGTCAAAAAGTCAAAAGAACATGAAACTGGGTCAACCGAAAATGAGAACCGTTCAATTGATGTGCCTTCTTTAGATCCGCAAAATCAAACCGTTCACTTTGTGAATCTTTTTATTTTTTTCTTTAAGTATCCATAAACCATACGATTCAGTAATTGATCCCTCAATTCTTAGTATTTTTGTTTTAGTCCTCATATTTAAATGATATATTCATTTTTAGTCATCATAGAGATTAAAAAGAAAATTAAATAATTTAATGATAGGATCCTCTTATGAACTAAAAAGGAACATATCTTTTAAATTTGGAGACTAAAACTAAAATACAAAAAAGTAAGAGATCGATCACTAAATCCTATGGTTCATGGGGACTTAAAAATAAAACCCCGTTTCTTTTTTTGCACTAAAAAGTTTGCAAAGCCCAAATCTTTTTAATTATTTCTAAATCATATCATATCATATATATCATAATTGTATTGATTAATAGGGAGATAATGTATTCTAGAAACACAATATTTCCAAACCTATGCAACTCAATTAGGCAAGTTCCAATCACATGTCCCCACCTAGGACTAAGTTAGTTGCTTGTTTTCCAAGTTCCTCTAGAAATAATTATTGGTTTTAAAGTATATTGTATATATAATTCACATAGACCACGGTGTATATTATAAATGTATAGATTTTGAAGAACAGTTCCAAGTCCCATTACCTAAACTATTATAACTTCTATTCACATGGGGACTAAACAATTTATCAAACACCATTTTTTTTTTTTTGTGAAAATTTGTCAAACACCACAAGATAAATATTAAAGTTTTGCTAACAAGTGTCTGAACTAGTTTAGGCTAAAGTGTCATTTGAAAATGAGCTTTACTAACTTTAGGACAAAATTTTTGAAAATTTCATTTTCACAGTAATCATATCTTAACGCCTCACCAGTCACAAGTATCAACATGTGATTTAACTATACTTACCAACAAAATAAAATTTTGATTTAACTTTTACATGTTTTTAGTTATAAAACAAAAGTATTTTAAGAATATAATAAAAAAGTACACTTCCTAAAAAATTGTTTTTAGAAGTTGGAGTGAAAACTTTTTGTCAAACTTTTTTTCAAACATTAAACAAAGGAGTAATGGTACCAGTGCCTCGTTAACAAACAAAATCATCCACAAATCGCATAAATTTGGTAAACTCTAAAAATTTGAACCAAGAGATTTATAAGAACAAATTTAAATTCTAGTCAAAGAGTTAAACCATTTAGGTTGTTAATTTAATTTTGCATGGGAAACCCATGAATGAACACATAGTGAGGATTCCCAATTAAATTATTTTTGGTGTTTAAGGAGAATGGGAGTGAACATTAAACTAGCCCTAAGCCCCTAAATATAACGAACTCAACCATAAGTTATTTCTCCTATAACCTCAGACTGACTATGAAATGGACTAACTATAATCAAAACACCTCACATCAGAGACACACTTTTACACCCATTAAGCCACCTCATGACAATCAAGGGTTGACACAATAATTTATAAGACAGAAAGCATGAGTACATAATCGTACAAAATAGGATAAACAATTAATTTTAAAATATTTTGACATGCTTAAAAAGATGGAATATAATAATAAACAAGGGGGTACTCAACGGGTTGAAAAACAATTCTTGAAATTAGTTTTTTTTTAAAAGGTGAATTGCTTAAATATCTATGGACCAACTATTTAATTTTTTTATCCCAGGATTTTATTATTTGTTTTTTACCCTTATAGTCTGGTGTTTTTTTTTTTTTACACCTGATAAGTGCAACATCATGTTTTGATATCTAAATTAACTCTATCTTATTTTTTTATTTACATAACTATGAAGTGTAATTACACAATAAGTTCAAATAGTTACGGAAAACTTTAGATATATTTTACAGATATATCATTTATTGTTTATGTAAATTTGTCTTTTCAATGCCTATCCATAGTCATACAAACTAAGGAAATTGATAGATTGGTTTGTGAGTGCAAAGATGATATCATTAATGACACTTGGAGCATGCATGTATAATTATTTTGTGTTTAACATTTTGTTTACATTAAATGTATTTACAGATATAATAACAAAATTTATAGTTCATAAATATATAGTAATGAAACATATAATGTATCTATAATCATTTTATGTTTAATCATTTTTGTATACGTTAAATGTTCTATTAAATATCTGTAACTATGCATATAATCTAGGGGTTGGATCAATATTTTTTTATTTGGTTTGGGTATGGAGTGAAAAATTAATAAACCGATTTACTTTGATTTGAGTTTAATTTTACTTCAAAAAAAATTGAACTGACCGAACCGAACCAAATTAAATTAAAACATATGATCATTCACAAACAATATTTCTTTAGAAAATCCTTTTAATATTAAGAATTACATTGTTGTTATACCATTAATACATTAATATATACTATTAAGTATATCAAAAAAAAAATAACTAAATGTTTATGTATAGTTGTAAATAAATAAATAAAAACCTCTAACCAAACTGAATTGAAATAAATAAAAAAAATCAGGTATATAAATATTTATTCTTAACGGTTTGGTTTGATTTAGTTTGGGTTATAATAATGGTTCGGTTTGATTTTGGATTTTTAATTCGGTTCAATTCGGTTCGATTTTCTGTTTGGATGTGATTATAATTTGATTTAATTTGAGTTTATAAAATACGAACCAAATCGATTGAATTGTACATTTAATATAATTTTTACATGTGTCATATTTTATTCATGTAATTCTGTTTATAAAAGATAATTCAAATATTATGAAATGTGACGGAAAAAAAACAAAACCGGAGCGATAGAGGAAAAATAAAAAAATTACAGGGGTAGGAAAATAAAACAAAGCCATTGGTAAAAAAAAAAAAAAGCTATTCACGGATATCATATATTCTCTGTCATTTATACCCAACGGCTACGCAATCTTTCACCTTCTAGAACGATAATTAAAAAACACGTCAGATCACACATTAAAATATGACAACTCACCAGAATTTCCACAAAACCCCCCGGCATTAAAAACATTTCCAAAACCCACCCCTAAAAAGGCCACCATTCGTAGCAACCAAGAAACATAGATAACCCCTACCACCTCCTCACCTTACAAAACCGAAATTGACCTTCTAGATCCCCGTCCATCCACACACGTGTGAGTCCCACTGACCCGACCTTCACACGTGTCACGCGTCCTTCCCCCTTCCCTTTATTAACGCCGTTTTAAACCCTCACAGCCCTCTCAACAACCTCGACAAACACAAATTGATCGAGAGAAACATAAAGAGAGAGAAGAAATCCTGACCGTCCAATGATGAGCTCTGACGACGTGATCGGCTCTCCGAGCTTCCGAGAGATCCCAACCGTCGATGAACCCCCTCGGGATCCAATCCCAGCCGTCGGAAGAGGAGACGATGAGGAAAGCGAGGAAGAGGAGTTCGAGTTCGCCTTCGTCTCCGACTCCGGCGCGACCACCGCCGACGAGATCTTCTCCAACGGTCAGATCCGTCCGATCTACCCCGTATTCGATCGGGATCTCCTCCTAATGTCTTCCGATCCTTCCAAAATCGACGACCCCGTCGAAACCCTCCGAGCGCCTCTTCGGAAGCTGTTGATCGAGGATCGGGAACCGCCTTCGTCGTCGTCGTCCGATGCGGACGAGTTGGAGGGGCTCCCGATCGAGAGCTACTGCGTCTGGACGCCGAGGTCGTCGGTCCCTCCCTCGCCGGACAGGTGTAAGAAGAGCAACTCGACCGGATCGTCGAAGCGGTGGCGGCTCCGGGACCTCGTAATCGGACGGAGCAGCAGCGACGGAAGGGAGAAGTTCGTCTTCCTCTCCGCCGCCCCCCAATCGCAGCCCGCGACGAAGGCGGGGGAAGCGAATGATGAGAAGGGGAAGGCAGTGAAAAGCGGAGGAGCGAAGAAGAAGAAGGTGGCGGCGTTCACCGCGGCGCACCAGATGCACTACGGCGGAGGAGCTGGGGATCGACGGCGGTCGTATCTTCCGTACAGGGAGGGCATCGTGGGTTTTTTCGCAAATGTGAACGGGGTGAGCAAGAGTTATCATCCGATGTAGGGATCGATTATTAATTAAAGTCAGGGACTTGTTCATGGTTTTTTTGTTTCTTGGGGCGTTTTTGTAAAATATGACTCTGATTTACTCGATAATCTTAGCCGTTGATCCAGTGTCTTTTACAATGGGCTTTTTTTTGGTCTCGAATTTGATTGAAAATTCGGGGTAGTTGTTATGTTTACGGAACTTTGAAGGCGTATACAAAAATTGTATAAAAAAAATGTTTCAAACGTGTTTTTGATATCTTTGAAGAGATTATTATATGTATGTCGCGTGACACGGAGATTTTTCATTGGCGTTCCTGTTAATGTTTCGTTCCTGTAATGCCCCCAACTAAATATTTTTTTCCCTTGTGCCCCTAATTTCTTCGTAATATTTGGGGGGGGGGGGTTCGCAATGTCGGTGAACATAACATATCACGCATCGGAAATCGGGAAGATAAGATTGTCGGCCTTTTTTGAGAATTCCTCGGAAATCGCGCTCCTTTGGAAGCGGTGAGTGGTGAGTTCTACCGGCTTTGGCCGAAGCCGTGTGGACCTCACCCAAATAAAAGAGGAAGGCTTCTGAAAAGAAGCTGCTGATCAGAAAAGGATGAGCACTCCGAGTACTTTCGTTTAGAAATGGAATTTTCGATTTTAGAAATTCAATTTTTATAAAAACAGTTCGATTATTCAAGATTTCACGTATTAATAAATGATTTTATACATAATTGTTTTTTTAGTTAAAAATATATTTATTTTAAATAGAATGTGTCTATTTAAAAAAGAAACCACACACTAATGAGGATAGAAAATGCTTAAATAGAACATGATAAAACACGAGCCCGACCCCATTATGTATGTGGCAATTCTTAATACTCAACAGATTAATAAAGGATATTGAACCTCCATATCACATTAAAAAATTGATGCAACGCATTATGCGTTGCGCATAAATGATATTTAAAATTAGAATGAAAATGAAAATGAAATTGTTGTAAATGGGAATAGAATGAAACAATAAATGATTTTTACACATTAATAAAGGATTTTTTAATTAAGGATTGATGTAGTTTTGAGTAATATGATTAGAATCAAAATTATAGACTGCACACATTTTTAAAAAATATGCTTGGATTAATGAAATGTATTTTTTTAGTTTCATGAAAAAATAAAATACATACTTGTAAGAATTACATGTTATTTTTACATGTTAGTAAAATAATATAAATTGATATTTATAGGCCTTTGGATGTTGGTACCAAACTTTGCGTTTCTCACATGTCGCATTTGAGAAATAAATGTTACTGTTGGCGCATCATGCAATATAGACGAACACCAAAACGTCTTAATTGACAATTACCATGGCTTTTTAGACGTTGGAGATGCACATTACCCAGATACCCTCTTTATATATGCCCTACATATCCTTCATCAAACCAAAGTATGTACAAAAGAGTGGGTAGAAGAGTAATTTACAGGATAAAATAGTGCGTTTTGTCGTGCTACATTTTCAGAAGCATAGTTTTGAGGTGTTTGTGTTGACACCCATTCTTTACACTGTGAACGGGGGGAGGGGGAGATGTATAGTGTTAGACACGAAAATGTGTTTGGACAGTGACTCAGCGTTCCCCCGATTCGACACCTCAAACATTAGGTGCGTTTGGTTGCGCGATTGCAAAACTGATTCTGTAGGAAGCTCACTTCCACAGCTTTTTGAAATCACAGCATTTGAACACTATTTGCCTGTAATCGCTGAGTTTAAAATTACGATTACAAAACTATTTGGTTGCACGATTGCAAATGCAGTTTTTTTACAGTCGCAAACGCTGCGCAATCACACAACCAAACGCACCCTTAAGGCACACACATCTAAATGGGGCCATAATATAATATAATTTGACATTTTATATGCTTCGTTGGTGATATATGTTTGCAAAAATGGTTAAAAAAATGCATGCATGAACACCCATGCCCGTTTGGTGCCATTTTCATCAAATAAAAGAAGGGTCCATATTTTTTTCTAACAAACACACAAACAGTGAATACTACCAATTAGGTTGGTAATAGTTAGTTGATATTCCAAGAATCATATGAATCAAGATGGAATGTATTTTATAAAAGAGTGAATGGAATTTCACACCCCATTATTGAAAGTGTCAAACGGGCATCTTATAAAGTAGTGGGATATTTGATACCCATGTTAGTCTCTATGGAGGGGCATCAAATAAAGTTTTGTTAAATCAAAATTAACACGGAACTTCACATATAGTCCAAAAATAAATATCAATGAAGTATACCCAAAATATATATATATATCAATGAAAATCACTTATATATATATATATATATATATATATATATATAGACTTGCGGTCGGTGCGGTCATTCCACCAAAAGACAAAAAACACCTCCCTTACAGTGCATCCTTTTAATCCCTGTTGCTTTCTTTAACAAAAACTAGTTGTGGGACTCCATTAAAAAAATAGAGATCAGAAGGAGAAAAATCATGCCGTCTCCTGAGCATGTCATTCTTAACTACTGCTCATCAACTTATTTCATTACATCACTGTGTAGTCAAACCTTCTCAACTTTCTGGCCTGATCATTTTCTGTGAATTATCAACTACTCATTATTCATGAAACTCGTAGTCACTCACAACCCACTTAAAAATAGTAAAAATAACCCAATCCAAGACGATCATTGAAATTGTGATAGCATAGAAGGTGATACAAACGTGGTATTATAATAACGGCATTAATTATGGCCGTTTGAGTTGGTATTTTTTTTCTTTTTGTTCCAACTCGGCCGTCCATATATTGTATGGCTGATTTTTTAATTTCAACACGTCCTGATAAAGCATCCATTATCAAATGAGGTTTGATTCAAATAAAACAAACATTTCAATAAGGCTATATATATATCCATTTATTTTTTTAAGAAACTAAAAATATACAGGAGACGTTTTAATGCTGTCTCCTGAAACATATATACATGGTTCCTGTGTATTTTTCCTTTCCTGGCTTGGTTTTCTGTATAATCACAATTTTTGTTAATATTCACGGACGGGGCTGCAATTTTTTAAATTTTAGAAAAATACATATATATATATCTAGACCAGCTTTTATCTGTTGCTTTCTTGTTGTGGGAAAAATATTTAATTGATTTGTGTAGGGCTGTCAATTAATGCTTCGCATAGAAGGTGGTGGTGGCCATATCTCCTTCAAACAGGGCTCAGATACATGACATGTATGTTCTCAACAACATAAATATTATTTTTTTAGTGGGGGATCGCCGCCCTAATCTGTTGACATAACAGCCATCAAACAATAGGTGGGGGTCGAAAAATATCAAGATTTCTGAAGGAATATTATTGAATGTGACATTGAAAGACTTCAAGTTTCTACATTGATCTTCTGCCAGATTGTATGCCTTTCAATATTATGCCTTTCTACATCGGAGTGCGGCGGGCGGGGAATTTCGTCGCCACCGCCAGACGCTTCTCCAATGTGATAAAACGGGCCTTTTATTAATATTATTTAACTTTTCTTGTAATTAATGAGGTAAGTTAGATTAGGGTAACCTGAACACTGCTCCGGTTGAATAGAAAATTAAGTTATGATTTTTTTTAGTGTTTTGATTTATTTTCGTTGAGAAATAAAATGTGAATAAGGTATGAATAAAAATTTATAAAAAAAAAAAATGATGACAATTGATTTGACAATAGTTTTTAGGATAAATAACATAAAATAATTTAATTCTAAGGGTTAGTTGGAATTCATACACCACTTTATACCAGTTTATTCCGGCATATAGATTCTTATTATTTCAGCTATTGAAACAGCCTTAAGTCTCTTATTCCATCTCATCATTGGTTTTTCCCCCTTATTCGATGTGATATAATAACTATTTTTATTTTTTATCATTTTTATTGAAATTATAAACAATATGTAAACTGATCAAATAAAAAATGATTTTTTTTTCTATCGATTTCACTTTAACTCAAATTCCTTTATTTTTTTATTTTTTTTCAAGATTGTGCATAAACATACCCTTTTAACGTTGATTTGACAAGGAGTTAAAGTTTTAATGATAAATTGTCATAATTTTAAACAATAAAAAATCAATCAATTTTGTTTATATTTACATTTTTACAATTAAGACAAAAGTAAAGATAAATGATATTTTAGTCTTTAAATAGAATTTTTATTTTTATTTCAAAATTCAAACAATTATTCACATTTCATCCTCATTATTTTTTATACTAAACAAAGATAAAATAACGTCCTAACACTTATTCTCGTAATTACTATTTATTCCACCATTTATTCCAATTTCTAAGATCAGTAACCATAGTAACTATTGAACAGATACGAACTAACAAATGAAGTGTTGATTGAACCCAGTTTCCTTCCATGAGGCGAAGATAAACGCCACGTGACATTCACGTGAATAAACCGCTCTCAAGTCACCGTCGTTGTCTCCTTTTTTAAATATTAAATTTTAATTTAATTATTACACTTCAGTCCTCAGTGACTCCGCACATTTTTCTTCTCTCGAATCCCGCAAACTTACAAATCCCGATAAATCCATTAAAAAAAAAACGCAAAAAAACAGTGAAACGATGAACAACGACAACATCACTCCTCCCCTTTGTCGTCAATGTCTCTCCTCCGTCTCCCCCGATTTCCCGCCGATTTCACCTCCCCTGGACCGTCCGATGGGGATCGTCGTCGCCTCTGCCCGAGCCGATCCTCCGATCGGAGGTCGTTCAAGGTCACGGCGATGTCGGATCGTTCGGTGTACAAGATGAACCTGAACGAGTACATGGTGACACTCGAGAGGCCCCTCGGCATCCGGTTCGCGCTCTCCGTCGACGGCAGGATCTTCGTCCTCTCCCTCAAAAGAGGGGTAATTCAAACACTTACTCACTCTCTCTATCTGTTTTGGCTGTTGTTGTTGTTTTGATCGCTGCGGCATTGCTGGTTGGATCTGTTATGTCTATCATGATATTAGCTTTCACTTCAATCGAAACCCCATGAAAGATAGTTTGTCCCAGTGTGTTAAAAATCGTTGTTTTGTTATTCGTAGGGTAATGCAGAGAAATCAAGAATTGTCATGGTTGGGGATGCATTGAAAAAGGCGGGTGCCTCATCGGATGGGAGTTTTGTTGAAATCAAGGACTTCATTGATGCACAGTATGTGATTTTTTCTTTTTTTTTTCTTCTTTATTGACCTTAGGTACGCTGTGGCTTTAAAGTTCAGTCTTTCCATCACAATTGATGTAATCACTATTAAATAATTTTAATTTTTCTCCAGGAAAGTTGTTGAGGAGAAAAAGGGATCTTTTAGTCTGGTTTTGGAGAGGCCTTTCTCTCCTTTTCCCATTCAACAGTTCTATCTGCAGAGTGATTATGATATGTTATTTAACAAAGGCAAAGTTCCCATGGCAACTTGGAATAGAGCCTTACTGTCTTCAAATTTGCAGCCATCACATGAAGGAAGTGGGAATTGTGGGTTTGTTGTATTTTCCCCAAAGTTTTCCCGTTCACAGGGATGGATGCTTCTTTCTGGTGATCAGAATGGATTGTCATATTCTAAAATGCTGATGAACAAGACCTTTCTTGCTAATCGGATGAGCCAAATAGTTGGCATTTTCTCTGAGGAAGAGGGTGGTGATGTTGAATGGGCATATGGAAACTTTCCGTTAGAGGAGTATATCAAGGCACTTGATAGATCAAAGGGAGAATTATACTATAATCACTCTCTTGGGATGCGTTGCAGTAAGGTAAACATTCAGAACTTAATTGGTAAATATTAGTAATATCAATCAAGTTAACTTTTCATTTTCATTAACTATTAAGAATATGTAAATAATTTGATGCCAAGCGTGATTTCCCAAACTCCACATTATATCTGACCAACATCTTTAATATTGAAACCATGACATCTCATCAATGGTAAATAAAGGTGTTATGGATTTGAGCTCTTGAAGATTTTACCATATGGGTTCTAATATTGGGAAATGTTATGGTTTCTCGTTAATGCACAATTATGCAAATATAAATTTTCTTGGGATCCTTCTGTGAATGTGTTTTAATTATCGTGTCATTTTTGCTAATGGAGGAGTTCTGCCAGTTTAAGCACAATAATATATTTTTTTCCTGTCATATTTTCTTGTGCTGCAGATTACTGAACAAATATACATAGGATCTTGTATACAAACAGATGCTGATGTACAAACTTTAGTGAATGATTTGGTATGTATACCATTTTCCATCTTTTTAATGTCTGAGAGTAATAATATATGTTAATTACCTATTTTAATTTTTGGAAATTTCTGGCTCTAATTTGATCAAGTTGTGTGTAAATAAATATCATAGCTTGTCGTGGGTGTGCACGAGAAAACGTTCGAGTACATTTCCCCTACACTAATATTTTTGAGTTGCCACTGGAAAAACATGCAGAAATGCCTTGGACAAACCCCAGGCTGCATGATATTATGCTTTTAATAAATTTTTTTACATTTTTTTTTCATATTAGGATTTTGGTTTCTACCTCTGTCACTACATGGGGCTTCAGAATACTTGATGTTTGCATATATGGTATTGATATGGGACTTTGCCTGATTCAGGGAATCACTGCTATACTAAATTTTCAAAGTGAAAGCGAACGTGCAAATTGGGGTATCAATTCTACGTCCATTAATGATTCCTGTCAAAGATCAAATGTACTTATGATCAATTACCCCATAAGGTAAGTAGTGGCTTGCAATGATATTCTTTGTAAATTGCATAAGGCCTTTGCTTTGAGCAGCCCGTTGTCCATTCTGGTAGAGTGACTGTTCTTTTTTTCCCCCACTTTTGTTCCAGTGGTGTAATTCTTTGCATGAGAAGACGTATTGGGGTTTTGGGAAATTCTGTCCTATGTTCTCCTGGTTCTTTGTAGTTTGAATATTCACTGCCTGTGCTTATCGTACTAGATAATCGATGATGTATGCCTTGTGGATTACTTATTCATTAGCATGAATCCTTTGTTTACTTGCTTGCATATATTGTTCTCTGCTTTCAACATGCCTTATCCTGATGTATTTGCTGCCTAATTACATGCATTTGAATCTTGATTTTTCTGCCGTCAGTTAAAATATAGATTTATATTTACCCATTATAGGCATTCTTCTTGTTTACATAGATTTTGAATTTCCCCTGACTCCATTTTATATATGCCTCCCCATCTGATGAATTTGCTAACTGTTTACATACATTTGAATCTTGATTTATCTGCTGTCAGATGAAATGTAAATGTGAATTTACCCCCTATAGGCAGTCTTATTTACATAAATGTTCATAGCTCCCGTGACTCCATTTTATGTATACCTCAGCTGATTTGGCTATTTTATGCTTTACCCTATGTACTACACTCGTTTGATATTGATATGTCCATCATATGAGAATTGTATGAGAGTATCTCCTCCTCTACATCACACCAAAATTAAACTTTGAAACCATATCCATCATATGAGAATTGTATGAGAGTATCCCCTCCTCTACATCACACCAAAATTAAACTTTGAAACCTTTTTTTACGGTTTCTTTGTACTGTAGTTTGCAGATTTAAATATAGATCACTTTCCAATGTGTACAGTTCAAACCGTGGGTGGTTTTAAAAAATCTAAACCATGGTAAATCGTCTTGTGATCTTCTGTTGCTACATAAAGTTGTACATAGAAGTTAGATCCTTGCATGAATACGTGGAACACATCTTTCTGCATTGTGTTTGTTTTATGATAACTCACAGATGCATATTCCTTAGAATAGAATATCATTTGAATATTGCTTTTAATATTCCATTGTTCTGCAGGGAAGTAGATTCCATAGATTTGAGGAAGAAACTCCCATTTTGTGTTGGTCTCTTGTTACGATTACTGAGGAAAGGTTATCGAGTTTTTGTGACTTGTACCACTGGGTTTGATAGATCTCCAGCATGTGTGATTGCATATTTACACTGGGTTCAAGATACAGCTTTGCATGCGGCACATAACTTTGTCACTGGATTGCACTCTTGCAGGCCGGACAGGTTGGTTAAGAAATGTCCCTATCTTGTACTTGTGCATCATATTGAAGGGACTTGAATTATAGTCAAATTTGTTTTTTCATGATGATATACTGTCTAATAGCTTCTATTTCCTAATATCAACAAAGGGATCAGCATAATGTTAAAAACATTCATATCAAATATACTGCTATGAATATTATATATAGACTGGTTTCATATCATATTGCACCCTCTTCAACATGATCGACTTTCACCCACTTCGTAGTCTAGCAGGAAAAACTATGCTGTTTGTGTGTTGTCTTGCAGATTTAACAAAAAACATTGTTTCTTCCTTCTTGAATCTCACCTTTTTGTTTTTTAATTTTATAGTATAGTCAGTTGTACGAGTGCTGGCCATTTCTGAAAGAAAATGGTACAGAAAAGACGAGGATGAGCTCTCCATGCAATAATCTATTTTTCAATACCAAACAGAGAAAGGAATTAAACTTGTAATCTTCTCTTCCTTTGTCATAGCCTGTGTGTTAATCTTTTTATGCAGATGACCACTCATTCGAATTATACTTTAATAAAATGCTGTCCCTTATCCACTTCACAATCAAATGTGAATTCCATTTATCTAGTAGCACCTGGCCCATTTATGGAATGGCCTGTCCCCAAATCACCTGGTATCATTTGATAATATCATTATTCTGTAGTGAATTTTTTCTATGGTAAGAAAAAAAAAGAATGGTGATTTTTTTAAACAAGTGTCTAGTTCTAGCTTTTGTTTTTAAAATTCATTACAGACACAATGTTTATCAATTTTTCTTAGAATGATAGTTACCAGTAGAAACTCCAAGCAAATGTGCGATGGAGTATCACCATTTTTTAAAACTCTTTTTAGAAAGTTCAAGGACGGAAGAATTTGCTTCCTGTTTAGCGACATGCTGAAGTCTTCTGCTATATTTCTTAACGCAGGCCGGCAATTGTATGGGCAACATGGGATCTGATAGCTATGGTAGAAAATGGCAGACATGATGGACCTCCAACTCATGCTGTGACCTTTGTATGGAATATGGGGTGTCGAGAGGTAAATTTTATATTTGTTTTCTCCATACAATTGTACCTAGCATTGTACTCACAATGTGGTCAGAGAAGTTTGCTGGATTTGTCATGATTATTCCTGACAGATTTTTTTTTTCCTCGAGAGTTTTGATGATTATTTAAAGTTGTTTCTATTTGTTTTTTTTTTTTAATATCAGGGTGAGGAAGTATGTTTGGTTGGAGATTTCACAGGAAATTGGAAGGAGCCGGTGAAGGCAGTTCATAAGGGAGGATCTAGATATGAAGTTGAGCTTCGGCTTCGACATGGAAAGTATGATCATTTAATCACTCCTTATGATTCTAGATTAATAAAATTGCTACCTTAATTTTTTGGAATGCACTCCATCACCGGTGCCTCTTGCACATTGGGATTTCTTGGTCAATTCTATATGGCAGCGAATAATTCCTGTTGAGAGTAATATAATTGGACAGTAATTTTTATTCAAGGCAGTAAACATTTTATTTTATCATGCCACGTCCGCTCAATTTTCATGGATTATTGATGTTTTTCTCTTTAAAGCTTGGTTCATTCCAAAATGTCATGTTTTAGTAGCTTTTTTTAGCTACTTCTATATGCAATAGAGTGAGTCAATATTAACTGGTTGGATCAAAACTCACGGCGCCTGGACACTCATACATCTAGCTAGACTTTTGCAATAAAAAGATCTGCTTTCCTTCCTTGTTACAGCTTATAATTTGCAAAGCATAATGGATGCAATTTGGTTACATTCTACCAAACCTGAAATCTAGTATCTGATAGTAATGCCCATTAATTTCAGGTATGGTTACAAGTTTATTGTTGGTGGTCACTGGAGGCACTCAACCTCAGCACCAACAGAAACTGATGAACATGGAAATATCAACAACGTTATCAGAGTTGGTGATGTCGCTCGCGTGAGGCATTTTGTCCCTACTCAGCAACCAAATAAGGCTAGTTTTTTTTTAGTGCAAATGTTTTATTATAGTCATTTATTGTTTACACAAACTACTGTTGGAAGCTGGATTTACAAGTCTCGTGTTGCAGGATCCAACGGTTATAAAGGTCATCGAGAGGACATTGACCGAGGACGAGCGATTCACACTGGCTTACGCTTCACGCCATGTCGCATTTTCTGTCTGCCCAATCCGATTGGGTCCAAAATGAAACAAGGAAACTCTGGTGAGAGATAATCGAATCCTAGCTTGGTGACTCAGACTCACTAGTTACATGCACGCTCTCTCTTCATGTGTAATGTCCAGTGCATCTCCCCATCTTCCAGTGGGAATCACTATCCACTTTCAGACCTGCAAACATCATAGTAACTTATGTTAAGCAAGAGCCCGTATGTGGTTGGCTCTTCAACCGGTTTGCTCCCATAGGTCTCGAGTTTGAATTTATGCATCACTTAGATGCATAGAATTTGTCAGATATTATCTATACCTTGGTTTTCTTAACAATTATTAGGTTCCTCTGTAAAATATAATAAAAATAGATGTTGTATTATATCATAAAAATTGTATTAAACAGGTTTTGTATTATATCATAAATGGGTTGTATGCACGTTTGCCATGATTATTGAAATTCCTGTTCTATTAGTGGGTGAAATGATTTATATATATTGTGGAAGCTATTAGACATTGACAGGGAGTTGTGTGTGCAATGCTACCAACAATTTCACAGGCAAATAAAAAAAATTGGCGGGTCACATTCTTTGGAAAGTGTATAAGATCCATGCCACATCTTTGTGAATATTCTTCGGGTTTATACTAAAGCTGTGTTTGGATGTGAAGTTGAAACACTAAGATTTTTAGAATTTTGTGTTTCAAAATTAGCTTTTGAAAAACGTTGTATTGTTAGCTTTTCAACTGCAAGTTTTTTTGCTTAAAAAGGGAAGATGGCAGATTGAAAAATTAAATGCTAAAAATGTGTTTGAATTCGAGTTTGAGAATTTTTAACTTTTCAAACGCAGAATTTATTTAAACTCAAATCTAAATGAGGCCTAATTGTTTGATAATGTTGGGGGTGCAACTATGTTTCCATCATAAAAATGATGAAAACATGTTTTGTGTAAGTGTGTAACTAAACATATAATTTGTCACAATCCATTTTACAGCTCTATTTCTAGTATTTTATGTTATGATATACTGTATTCAGAATGTATGAGTTCTATCGTAATATATGAAGGTTAATTTTTTTTATGAATTTTTATTTATTAAAAAAAAAGAATCTGTATCTCAAAATATACTTATTTTTCAATAGACGAGTGTACCATTTTTCACAGGGGATAAGGTGGACTATGCCTTAAAAATGTATGCCAAACTATTAGGTTTGCTTAAAAAGAAAGCCGCCGGGAACTATTAAATTTCCAAACTTTACAAACATCAAATCAAAAGAATAATGACACACCAAATAAAAAAGAAATCCCACACCCTGTTTACAGGTGCTGCTTAAATTCATGATCATGTTCTTAATTAGGAGTGGTTACCCCCACCGCCACCCCAACAAAAAAAAAAGTTAGGGTGACGATGGTGAGGCTGAGGAGGGCATTGAATAATTTTTGGGCACTGATATACTCAGTCTTTTTTTTACAGTTCTACATAGTTAGAAATCCAATGAAACATATGCATCGATAAATAAATTATATACATCGCTAAACTTGTTTTTTAGGTTTATTAAAATGAGTTCATTCAATTTGAAATAGAGTAACATACACTTTTTTTCAAAACATATACATTGTTAGATGATATGCTTGAAATCTATATAACCCCCTGACTTTTTTTTGAAGTTCATACAACCCCCTGAAAACATTTTTTGTATACTGTATTTTCAGTGAGGGTTAACCAAATGGAATATTCGTATAATGTTCCTCATCCATCAATGAAAATTTAATTCATAGGGTTATTTGAATCTATATAGATATTTTAAAGGGGTTACATGGGCTTTATGAAAAATCAAGAGATTATATGGATTTCAAATAGTTTATATAGAGGGTTATTTGGATTTTTTTAAAATTAAAACATGTTTGGTCTGCGTTTTAGATTATAAAAAAATTGACCGAGTAACATTTTCCATAATTTTTTTATTGTTCATTGATGATTCAAAATTTCACACAAGTTACAAAAATTAAAAAATGAGACCATTGGAGGCTCTACCATAGAATCGTCATTGTCAACACATCATAAACACCAAAACAAAATCTATCATAAACTCCATGCAAGTTATGGAAAATCTCTCTGTCAAATCTCTATCAAACTTTCTATTCAGAGTCATGATGTTTCATCAGATACATTAAAACTTTCAAGCTAAATTCAGCCTTCCGTTCACAACTTACAGTTATGTATAAGAACACAACAATCAAATTGTCAGAACATTTACTGTGGGGGGCAGAAATATCATCAACCAAATCCAGGAGGCACGTCAGGGTCATCATCATCACCGCAATGTGGTGGCCCTTCCTGAACAACGAATCCACCAAAACCAGGTGGAATTTCAGTCTCATTCCCCCGTGACAACTCCGAGGATGAGCAATGGATCTCTTTTTTGATGGGGCGGACATCCTTGCGTTCTTCGTGACTACTACCGTTTATAAGCTGATCACGCAGGGTAAAGCCTGGTGGTTCGTCTGGTTCACTGTCGATCGATATAAATTCTTCTTCAGGCGAAGCATTTGGAGGAGAGTCGGCTTTCTTGTTAGCTATCTTTGATTTGTCGTTGGATGGAATGACTTCCACTTTATTCGTTTTTGAATCGATCAATTTATTGTACACTGATGTTACAGTATCTTGAATCTCGGTTTTCATGCCTCCATCTGATCGAATTACCTGCCAAAGCGCATCTGAAATTTGACCCATGACCTTGCTCCTGAAGATGAAATATAGAATCAATTGGCAATACTTGGGAAGGCTATGTGAAAAATGTGGATGCAAAAAAAAATGCATGGCAGAATTAGGAAGTTTGGAATTTAAGTGGTTCATGACTTCATGTTGTTTAGGCAAAAAGGTGCAGTTAGCCCAAGGAATAGGGTTGGGGAAGACATTAGGGATATGAAACAACTTCGGTAATTACCCTGGACAGAAAAAATAGCCTAACAGTATTTATAAAGCTGACCAACAGGTAATATCGACGTTGTTATATGGTGTTGTCATGTTGATTACTGGTACAAGTGCAGTAACATTTGGAATATATAAATGATAAAGGGTAAAAAAAGAATATACATGATGAGGTGGTATTTAAAAAGTCCAACTATTAGCATATGGAAAACTAGATGGAAAACTAAGCTGCATAGAACATCATACCCAATCTCTTTGTATATGGCATCAGAAAGCACTCTTGGTTTTAATTTCTCAGCTCCCTCATCATTGATTGCTGCTGACTGTTTCACTTCATCTATGATCATGTTACGTAAGTCATCCTGTAGCATGATGGCTTAGAAGTGAGGCACATTACATATCCAGACATGAATTGACAAAATCAACTATTCATCAGAATAAAAACCAAGTTATTAGATGATATAAAAAAGGTGACGCCAATGCTAATAAATTAACACACCACAATATATGATGTGAGAATTCCATGGTATAAACATAATGGGGGCTATGTTGCCATTTGTGTTGGATCAGGGAGCCGGGCCAATATTTTATAGAGTGGTGTCAGCAATCAATTTAAAGTTATTGACAATATATGCAAATTAATAGCATGCCACCTTTATTTCTTTAGACAGATCAATTACATCTGATGGATATACAGGCATTTGTAGATGTGCAATATGTTTCTTTGACAACTAAAAAAAATCTAATTGGATGCATGATAACCATCCCTAGTTGTACTTTAATGCCATTCATCCACTTCCTCTACAGGTTTCATTTTGAATTTTAATCCATCTATTTAAAATTCAGATCCTGAAAGCTCAAAAATCACTTTGTAGAATCTAAACCTAAGGCTCTTATCTGGACGTTTGAAAGAATAGACAAAGCATAGAGACAGTGATACTGATATCTCTGAGGTCAAGTTTTTAGTCTTTTTCCAATAAAAACACCAGTCAATTTCTACAAACATCATCCTGTAAAACATCCCCCCACCCCCCCAATGGGTAAGCTGGATTGAACTCAAGATTTACCCATAAAAAAGAACCAAGAGATGACATTCTTACATAATGTGTCAGCAAGAAACTGCTTAAGTGCTTTCGCCATGCTTAAGCACACAGATTCATCACCAAATGTTTAAAATACATGCTTAATGATGCATGGAAAAAATAGGGTGCTTAGTTTTTCCAGCAACCATTCAAAGCTTTACTTCCACTTTTAAAGAAAATATCCATTTAATTACATGAAATAACTTGCCACATTTGTTGTGATGTAAGTTGTTTGGGTGAACAGAAGGGGAAACTCTAACATATCCAGAATGACAGTAAGATCACTACGACAAGAACACAGCAGTGACAAAATAAATGGAAAAAGAAAAAGTAGAAATCCATTATATAATTTTCATGTCTTCCTTTCTCCCCTCCGCAAAAACCCACTGGCAGCCAACTCTTTCTTATCTTCTCATGACCTGTTTGACCATATTTTTTCACAGCCCTTTCTTCCTAGTCCCCCATAGCTCATCAAAACCCAAGTCCTCCTCCCTCTATATTTCCATGCAATGTGTTTAAAAGTATAAAAATATAGTACCATTCAAAAAAATTGATAGATACACGTATTTTTTTTTTTTGTTATTAAATCTTCTCCAGGAGGAGGAAGATCCGAACCCCAAAACCCTTAATGGAGAGGGGGTACCTCTACCAACAGGTGGTTCAGAATGTAGAGATATATATTGCAACTCTTCCATTTAATTCCATGTCCACGCTAAATAAGAAAATGAACATTTATAACACATGATTAGGTGCTTAAGCACTGGAAAACTAAAGGAAGTAGGTGGTGCTTTAACCAATTTTTCTGCATCAACAACCTTACTTATAATTCCCTTTGGGCCCTCTTAATTAATTAAGCCAAAGCTTACTGTTTATCTTCAAAAAAAAAAACAAACAACAACCTTATAAGTTTTAAATTTTAATGAAAATTACATGAATTGGCGTAAATCACTCTATCACTAGAGAAATCGTGCTTATACGCTAAATAATCATATAATCAATTCTTCGAGTCATGTCTTCCAGAATCCCCAATACTTGAAGTCCCCATGCCATGCATTAGTATGTCAATCATCGATTTAGCTCGCTTCCTCTATACTTGCAGATTCCCGAATAATTGCGAAGGACATTTAATGTTATTCTCAACCTCCCAAATTTTATTGTATGAATGAAACTGTGAAGTTTTTTTTCCCCTTTTAAAAAAGAGGGAAGTTTCTGCCAATGGACCCAATCTGCCCAAACCAGTGTTTGTTTAACTCAATCAATGAAAAACCATTTAAAAAAAAAAAAAAAAAAAACTCTCCACATATGAGTGTTCCACTAGAGATTCACGCTTCCAAAAACATCATGGAAAGCTAAAATTTTGTAGCTAGAAAACCACACAGATTCTCATCCAAGAAAACCAAAAAAATCAAACTATATTTAGACTTTGTTTTTTTCTCTCTCTTTCAGATCTCTTCCACCTAAATTTCTAGCAGTCAAAATTGATTTTTAAATTTATTTATTATGGTTTCACAAGTATTATGTGTAATCAAAGAAAGGAAAAACAAAAGTGGGGGAGAGAGGGGGCTGACATTTTGTTTGAGATTGGCGACGATTTTGAGACGGAGAGAGTCGAAGTCGCCGTCATCTTTCAGCCTCGCGATCACCTCCTCCGCGCTTGGTCCTTCCATCCTTTCCAAAAAAAAATTCTGATTCACTCTCTCTCTCTCTATAGCATATATATATTATTTTGATTATTTGGTGATAAAAATACATGTACATGAATCAAGTTGACATGGTGAATAAACCGTAGTGCGTTTGTTTGCGCGATTGTGTTGCGATTGCGATTACAGGAAGCTGCGTTTACACTCACGCAACCAAACAGTTTTATAATCGCAATTTTAAACACAGCGATTGCAGTTAAATAGTGCTCAAAAGCTGCGATTTCAAAAAGCTGAGAAAGTGAGCTTCCTGCAGAATCAGGTTTGCAATCGCAGATTCCTGCAGAATCAGTTTTACAATCGCGCAACCAAACGCACAGTCGCAAAACAATTAGAAATATCTAATTTAATATTTCATAATTTTCAATTAAGAACAAATCAGTTAAATCAAAATCCATAATGAAAAAATTCTCAAAATTTGTTTATGCAATCATTTTTCTCATGAATGTAATTAATCATAATCAAACAGTTATGAACATCAGAATGATTGGGTAAGCTGTAAGCATATGGAATGTTGAATAACACTTACTAAACACCTAACAATGTAAATACAGTTTTGATGTAGATATTTCACCTAACATTTTATATATAAGTTTCAAATATCAAACTACTTATAAATCATATAAACATTTTATACATGAACTAATAAGAAAAACAATTGAAGTTAGAGACTTAAAAATAAATATGAAGAAGAGAGTGATTGGTCCTAAATAGACAAGTTTATGTGGACTTGAAACTAAAAAAAACTTTTTATTTTTATTAGAAACATTTACCTTTAGTAGATGAGATATATTACTTTTAAAAAATGTGTGAACTGCGATGGAAAAATAATTATCCGTAACATTTTCCAAATAATATTAACCGGATTTTTGAACAAATCCAAATAAATTTTTTAACAATCGGGTTCAATTTTGCGTTTGGTTGCGCGATTGCAAAACTGATTCTGCAGGAATCTGCGATTGCAAAACTGATTCTATTCAACCTTTTGAAATCGCAGCTTTTTGACACTATTTGCCTGCAATCGCTGGATTTAAAACTGCGATTGCAAAATTGTTTGGTTGAGCGATTGTAAACGCAGTTTTCTGCAATTGCAAACGCTGCGCAATCGCGCAACCAAACGCACAAATCTTGAACCAATTCAATATGTGTATGGACTAAAAATCAGATAACCCGAGCCCAATTTAAAGACAAGATAATAGAGTAGGAAAACTTAAACATTTTAGTTTTAAAGTTTAACCTGTGACATAAAATTTGAGTCATTCAATCTATTTTAATCTTAAAATTCATTTTTATTTTCATTATTTCATTTTTATTTCTATTATTTCTCTGTTGAGAGAGCGATTGTTTGTTGCACTGTTGGGAGTAGTTTGAACCTTGAAGTTTTGAAAGACAAATCCTAAATTGATCTGTTTTGAATGATACACGCACATGAATTTTTTACATTTTTTTATAAATAATATTATTTAATTCTTTTGATTATATATTTTAACTTTTGTAAAAATTCATATATAATTAGTTTACATGTGTATATATAATTTTAAAGGGAAAAATCTGAATTACCCTCCCCCTTAAATTGTTTGAAATCTATATAACCCCCTGAATTTTTCTAAAGTCCATGTAATCTCCTGAAAACATCTATGTAAATCCAAATAATCCATGAAATAAAATTTTCGTTAGCATATTAGGATTATTATGCGAATATTCTGTCTGGTTAACCATGGTTAAAAACATATTATATCAAAAACCCCTTACAATATTTTAAAAATGCAAAAAATCATTTGTCAATGATGATTTTACGTCTTAGGTTGGTTTTATAATCTATCTGGAGAGGTAAAATCATCATGTATTGAATGCTTTCTACATTTTTAACAAATTGTAGAAGGTTTTTGATATATTGCGTGTTTTCAATCAAAATTAACAAAATAGAATGAAGTTTAACTCACTGAGATATTTGAATTTACACAGACGTTTTCAAAGAGTTATATAGACTTTATAAAAAACCAGAGAGTTATATATATTTGAGAAAATTTACATAGAGTTACATGAAATTTTTTTCAATTTTGAAATAAAATAAAAACATGTGCGGTATGCATTTTGATAGGAAAAAAGAGGTGTAACACTTTCCAAGTGACAATAATGAACCTTTAAGCACTGATACATGCAGTCCGTCGTTGCAGCCCGTACGCTATGATAAAACAGTATATATTGTTTGATCATAGCGTATAAATTTCTAACATAGTATATGATTCAATTTTTTTTATTATTTTTCACCATGAAAAAAAATAAACTAATGTATCTCAGTATATACATCATTTCATATAGTAGCATGCATTTCAAAGGATGAGTATATGGTTTTATAGAAAATGAAAAATGGGCTGAACTGCAAAACGGGCTGCAATACGGGCAATGTATATCTTTTTCCTTAAATTTAAAGTCAATGTTGGGCCATGATGGGCCGTTAGAAATAAACAGGCCCAATCCACCGAAAAATATAAAAGAAAAGAAAAGTCCAACGGCCATGATTGTGGAATCAGAGCCATCCATCACCAAGAAAGGCGAAGCTAGGGTTTTTGATAGATCTCGTCTCCACCTTAAAAGGCCACCATCGCTTCCAAACCCTAATTTCTGCCGTCGTCTCTCATCAAAGTAGTGAAGCTGCAGAGATGGTCTCTCTCTCTCTCTCTCTCTCGCGCACACACGCAATTTTGATTTTGATTTTGATTATTGATTTCAGATCTTGTATTTGATTCGCACTTCATGTGTTTCGTTGTTTTCTTTTGAAGGCGTTGGAGAGGAAGCAATCGAACCCTATGAGGGAGATTAAGGTGCAGAAGCTGGTCCTCAACATCTCCGTCGGTGAGAGCGGCGATCGTCTCACCAGGGCTTCCAAGGTCTCTCTCTCTCTCTCCCCCTCCCCCCACACACACACTCTTCTCCGTTGATTTGTGACCGAATAAGTCAGAGATCGATAAACAAAATGGGAGACTGAAATGGAGATCTCTAAAGTGTCGTCTGTTTTAGATCCAGTGTGCACTGTGGATCAGTGAATTCTTTTTGAATGAATTGATTTTTTTTTTTGGATAAGTCTTTCTTGAATGATAAGTTTTGCTGGCTTGCATAATGAAAGTTCTGAAAAATAGGTGTTCTTTTCTAGTCATGGTGTCATGTTTTGTATGCCCAGTTTTTTTTTGGTTTGATAGAGAGAATACTATTAAAGTGATTGTATATAAATGATTGAATCATTGCATTTTGAATGTGAGATAAGAATTAAGCAGAAGCTTTTGGGTGTGCTTGCGCGGTTGCGTTAGGTACAGGATGGTGAATGATGCATTACAGTTTTGTCATCAGATACTAATCATTTCTAAGAGTTCTATTGATTAGTAGATATAGTTTTGTTATCCATAGTTGAAGAGAATGAGCTGAACATTATCACCTTCCGACAGTATTAGTTGATTTCGTTGAAAAGAGGGACTTGGCTTCTTTCTTCTCAAGTATTGAAATGGCCTCTGGGCTTACCTTTTACCTCACACGCTTAAGACTACCCATCTCTTTTGTATCTTACCATACCAGACTTTTTTTGGGTTTTGATACATGGTTGATAGTTGTCAGGGATGATTGTAATGGAGAAGTCTCGGATTGGGCCCCAGCCTTTTCAATGTTTTTGTGGCCCAACTGAGAAGCCTAATTCAGTAAAAAAATTTCAATCTTTGATAGATTGATGTTACTAGTATGGTTTTAGTTTTCAGGTTGGTCTTCTTTAGCGGGAACTTACCTAGGCATTAATTTCTACAGTAAATTAGAAATTTACATGGACCCCTAGGACCTGTTACATTATTTTGTTATTAATCTTCAGCTTATATGTTTTAACAAACATGCACATTATACCATTGAAAATATGAGCTTATAAAAATCAACAGTTTCTGCAGTATCCACCAACATGCACAAAAGTGCATGCCAGCCTGATATCTATGCTTTTTTAGCCTTGTCAAATTAGGATGTCAGAAAGTCATCACCACCTGAGATTGAAATCTTATAAGATTCTTTAAGAGTGGTCTGAATTATTTTCATAGAAGCCTATGTTCATCTGCACTGAGAAGGTTAGTTTTTTTATTAATCCATTGAGACATGCATGTTGCAGGTCTTGGAACAATTGAGCGGACAAACACCAGTGTTTTCCAAAGGTGAATTATATTTTTACTTAATGTTATCTGCCCGATTCAAGTCTTTGGATAATTCAAGACATTTATTGTTAGGTTTTGTCCTATATCAGCTAGGTACACTGTTCGTTCTTTCGGGATCAGGCGTAATGAGAAGATTGCTTGCTATGTAACTGTTCGAGGTGAAAAGGCAATGCAACTTTTGGAGAGTGGCTTGAAAGTGAAGGAGTATGAGCTTTTGAGGAGGAACTTCAGTGATACAGGATGCTTTGGTTTTGGCATCCAGGAGCATATTGATCTTGGAATCAAGTGAGTCATTGTTCTCCGTTCTATCACTCTTCTTTGTATATGTCTCCATTCTATCGTTCTCCTAGATCGGCATATGCAAAGATAAGAAAAAAATACAAGATTTCCATGGGAAAGAAAGTTCATACATCGTGAAACAGTTTCTATTGCATTTCCAAAAATGGAATCTATTGTGCACTGAGACTAAATATCATTACCCAGTCTTAAATTCTATCTAAAGTTGCATTCAGTTTCAATTTCTCACATGTTATCATCATTCAAATTAAAATATTCCTTCCCTTCCATGCAGGTATGATCCCTCCACCGGCATTTACGGGATGGACTTTTATGTCGTCTTGGAACGCCCTGGTTACAGAGTGGGTCGCCGCCGCCGCTGCAAGGCCCGTGTTGGCATCCACCAGAGAGTCACCAAGGACGACGCAATGAAGTGGTTTCAGGTCAAATATGAGGGTGTCATCCTCAACAAGTCTCAAAACCTTACATCTTGAATCATCTGAATCAATCCCTGCAATCCCTTTTTTTTTATCTGTTCCTTTGTCTTATTAGTAGAACAAATAGCGGCAAAGGTTTTGTCACTGGTATTTCTGTTTTTGGAGAGTAGTTATGTTTATGAAAATCTTATGCTGTTTATTTTCTCTTGGAGTGATATGGATACTGTGGTTAATTTAGCTAGCAATGCTGTCTGATTTCAAATCTAATCAGGATGCTTATTATTATTATTACTTACTACTACTATTATTATTATTATTATACTCTGCTCTTGTTGCGTTCTAAATTTTGGTAAACAAATGCTATTGGAGTTGTGGGAATTCATGTTCCGGTTTTATGAGAGAGAACCAAACATGCCTTAAGTTATAATATGCAAGAACATCCATAACAGAAAAATAACAATGGATGAGAAACAATTATAAAGAAATGCATATTCAAGTAATATATTTTAATGATTTTTACGAAGCTTTAAATTAATTTTTTTTATAGATATGGAAACATGATTTTTATGTTTTAATTAAATTTTTAGATATGTATTATTTTTTAATATATATAAGTCCACATTAAAAATTTCATAACCAATTTGAGGATTTAATTGAGACATGCTTTTTTCACCCCACATTTAAATTATATATATCATCATTATTTTTTCATATATATCAATACCAATACGTAAAACGAGATTATGATTTGAAAAAAGATATGTAAGTCCTTGTGCGGTTATTACAAAATTATACTCTCCCATTGAGGGTTATATTATTATATAAAATAAAAATATATACAATAATATATTTTTCTTTTTAAAAAATGAATTTTTTTACTTCATAAACCATGATAAAACCCATGAACTATAACTCCGCAATAACTCCGCAATGTATAATATATGAGATTGCAAAATAGACTGTATATATCAACGCTCTTTTTAGGTGTACAAGGCCTGATAAGTTATGGCACTTTCCTATTTGAATTATTATTACAATGTATGCTAGTTTTGTTAAGCATAGTTAATTGAATTTTCTCCTCGTGGAACAAACCTTGGACTCATTTCATTTGTATTCCATCCAATTGATCTAAGCACAAAACAGATACAAATAAAAACAAGCAGAGGAACACCTCAATTACTCTATACACTCAGAATTGTAAATAATTTTGGCTTGCCCCCCTGGAAGGGGGGTTTGGATATGCCTAGATGGTGGTCATGGAGTACATTGTTTAAACTTCTATAGTAGAGCAAGAAAATGAAATATGAAATGACCTGTACAACAAAATTTTGAACAAGGCCAACTTCACCCCAAAACACACAATCTCGAATAACATAAACAGCAAAAATTCAACTCGACTGTACATATGTGCTTGGATTGGTGTGGTCGCCTCAAAACAAATGAAGCCTGGTTTGACTTGTTACAACCAGGGTCCCCACCCGGGGAACATCTGACACAAACGCTCCGAATCTGTTGCATCATGAATGAGTTGTTGAACCTGCACATACAATTGAAATGCTGATTTACAATAACCTACTACTCACAGAGTCTGTTTGATGAAAGCAAAATATTTAACAGGGGTTATCTAGTGCCCCAGGACTGAGACTTAACAGGCTACAGATCAATGACACTGGCAAACACAAAATCATAATCTACGAGTCCACACATCCATCCTCGTTGGAGGGATAGAGCTAACAAGAGGATATGTGTGGATAGAGAAAAAAAATTTCGGTGAGAAGTAGAACAAGTGGACCTCTGGACGGACCACTACTTAATTGCTTATTGTAATAGTGGGTATGGAGGTAGAGAAAGTGATTTGGGTGAAAAGTAGAATAGTGGACCTGTGGATGGACAACTAGCACAAGCTTGACAGAAGTGGTTTTAAAAATTAAAGGGAATTGTTAGATGCATGAATACTTCAATATATGGCAATTGCACAAGCAAGCAATCGATGCAGTTTATTTTTTAATTTTTTAATTTTTCAGATAAGCATGTGATTGGTAGAAATTCACCTGGCCTTGCACGCTTCTCATTTCACCATCATCGTACCCGTCTAGCTTTTGTTTGACACGCAATAGTGCACGTGTTGCATCCTTGTTCCCCTCCCACTCATCCTGTGAGTCTTCCAAACTAAACTCCATATCATCATCAATCTCCTGTGGCAACAAATGGGAAGGTTGGAAACCAATATTTTACATGCCCATGAACATGTATCTGGACTTGTGTGGGAAAACCACGTCATTTATATGAGAGCATCCGAATATAATCATGAGAATGCTTAAATCTGAAGCTTGTGATGACATGTAATCATCTTGTGCAATATATCAGATGACCACAATGAATAAGAAACACTTGAGTTTTAGTCAAGTACCAATATCCATTTATAGTTAGTAAATGACTATTACATGAAGCAACTAATCAGCAAAGCCAGGTAATCAATTAACCTTTTGTCGTTGTAAAGCCTTCAAAGGGGACAAAGCCCATTTATAGAGAGGATCATGGATGAATACCTGCGGAGTAGCTTATTATTAGATAATGGAAGACCATATGTTTTCATTTATTTGGCAGTGCATAATCTTGATTTTCTTACTTCAATAATTGTAATGAGTGCTTCCTTATTTGTTCTCATAACAGAGAGCGTTTTTTCACAACATCTTCTAAAAACACCCTCCACTCCAGTAACTCCCATACCGTCTATAACATCTCTTGTCAGCCTGAATGGAACCTGTCAAAGAGGTGGAAATATATTGATATTCCATGAACATATTTTCAGACAAAGGATGATCTCAGCATCAATAAGAGACGAAAGTTTTGTGCTTAGATATTTGCAAACCCGCTCTGGTGTTTTGAGCATTAGACCCTGTTCGAAGGCAACACCAAGATCAATGTGGACCACTTCAGCTGTAGTTTCGTCAATGAGAATATTCATTGAATGTCGATCTCCAAGCCCAACAATGTAGCCCACCTAGATTTAATGAATTCAATGTAATGTTATGGTTGAACCAAGTATCTTGTTTTTATCGAATCCCATAATCAATCATAGCATATAAGTTATGGAGTAGACATGCAGAAAATCAAAATAAAAAATCACAAGCACATATAGTGCATGAATGTTATTTTCCCTTTAATGTTGAAGGGCAAAGGTTTGGCCATGTTTTCAATGACTAGACAGAATACTCTGATGAATGGCCAAGGGTAAAGAGAGAACATGGATTACATTGCACCTTTCCAGGTCACCAGATAAAAGATCAGAACTGACATGTAGTTGAGTATTTATGGTGAGAGCTAGTCTTTTTGGGATATCTATTACAGGATTTGTCTACTTTTGACTAATGAATTTGATGTAATGTTATGGTTGAACCAAGTATCTTGTTTTAATCGAATCCCATAATCAATCATAGCATATAAGTTCATAGTTTGAAATGCGGCCGCATGTACCGGTACGTGCAGCCGCACATGCTGATGTGCGCCCCCGGGCGCACATTATACCCAATATGCGGCGCACGTTCGAATTCCGTTTGAACGGACTTCGAACGGTAAGAGGGCGTTCGAAGTTCAGTTCGAATGGACTTCGAACGGTAAAACCTACCTCCATTCGAACGGTCTCTTACCGTTCGAAATCCGTTCGAACGCAATTTGAACGGTAAGAGACCGTTCGAATTCCGTTCGAACGGTTACTTTACCCTATGTGCGACCGCATGTTCGGTACATGCGGCCGCATATGCCATGTGCGGACCCCACCGCACATGCGATCCGCACATGGTTTTGAACTATGTATAAGTTATGGAGTAGACATGCAAAAAATAAAAATAAAAAATCACAAGCACATATAGTGCCTGAATGTTATTTTCCCTTTAATGTTGAAGGGCAAGGGTTTGGCCATGTTTTCAATGACTAGGCAGAATACTCTGATGAATGGCCAAGGGTAAAGAGATAACATAGATTACATTGCACCTTTTCAGGTCACGAGATAAAAGATCAGAACTGACATGTAGTTGAGTATTTATGGTGAGAGCTAAAGCCTTTTTGGAATATCTGGCAGATATTATCTGCTACAAGATTTGTCTACTTTTTTTACTATGGCTCTTGGCTAATAAAGAATTGGGTGTTTTCTGAAGAATGAACTCACAACCAATGAAGGAGATCCAGTATTGCTGCAACTTGTAAATTAGTGTTGATGCTGTAATTGAATTGATGGATGTTGTCCATACTTTAACCATATGCCAGACAATCATAGGAAAATTGCATCGATCAAGGGAGAAAACCATGCAGAAAATAAATATACCCACCATGGAACTGGCTGCCACACTTCGTATGTAAGACAGCCTTTTCTCAAACCAATCAGCAGGATGCATGAATCTCTCTAAGAAGAAGTAGTGCATCACAGGCCTAGCCAAATTATAATCATGGAAAGAGTTGAGCACACATGTAAACTTAATTTCGATAGGGAACATGCTCAACAGGATACAACCTGAAGTTTGAACAGACTTTGTGGAATGCCTTGCTTTTATCCTTTTCCTGCATAACATTCAGATATCTTATCAAAATTACAGTTCGATTTATGGTGAAGATGGAAAGGAGGAATGATCATGGATGACTAAACTCATGATCCATGGAGGATTTTGTTATTAGCTACCACAATACGAATATAAGTTAACACTAACTGATGAAATTATTTCTCTACTGATTTTCTTTGAAACTTCAAAGAAGCAAACGACAAAATGGCAATAACAGATGCAATAACCTTCACTTTGATATAAGATAGGATACATTGACTGCTGACTTTCCTGCAGTGAAACAATGTATTCTCCAAGGGTCTTATAATATTTTTAAAAACATTTTTTAACTTGACTGAAAGTCTAAATGTTATACGCATTCCCCTTTAAACACTCATATCTCCCGATGACATGTTCTAGAGGCAAACACTTAATGGAAAAGTAGGAAACAAGGATGATAACATGTAATCTGACATGTGGACATAGGCTGAGGTAGAGATGTTTATTATGCGAGGGGACCTGCAGAATTTCGGAATTGAATTGTGTATTGTGTGAGGGGACCTGCTGTTAGTCAAAAGCCAAACGCCTCTTTCCATCAGATTTCTTTTTTGTCTCGACTAGGGAAATTCAATTTTGATAAGATTGAAAAAAAATGCTTTACATGTGTTATATTACACCAATCGAAATATCAGATGTCCAACATACCCCAGATCACAGATCTATAAAGTGAAGCAAGCCAACCACACCTTCCAGGAAGTTTTTCATATAAAAGGACATTGTATCGAAAGTTTTTGACGTCCTCACTCCTAAAAAAATTTAGTAGATGAAGTGTATTCTTTTCTGTTTTTCGGTTGGGTGAACCATCCATTTTACTGAATTTAACGAGGCAAAAAAGATACATCAGTGTGAAATTTTGATTCAAACAGAATGATTTCTTCTGGAATATATCCCTGTACACAATGTTTCTCAGAGATGAGGATCACATAGAACACGATTGGTTTATGTATACAATTTTATATCCTGTATGCTCATCCCAGATTTCTCAAGCAATCATGTATGTGAAGGTAACATAATACTTACATTTACCATGTACTCCCGACAACGAAAGAATGACCAATCACCTATGCCATATCGTCCATGTGCCCCTCCATTCCTTGTACTGAAATCAAGACAATGAAATTAAAGCCTTTTAGAAATTTTTTTGAAATCATGGTAATACAAGTGTTTCCCTTTTTCACTTATCATATTTAAATCAAACGCCAGCCTTCCTGGCATGATCCCAAATTTATGAAGTAATGGCACTTTCAGACATCAAGTTGCTTTGTGCTGCGCGAGCACATGTTTTCTCACAGGCTGTAATCTATCAGTTCTTATAGCAACATATCCACTGACCTTCCTAGAAGATATTCACCAAGTGGAACAGTTCGATCAACCCATTCAAGCACACCTGCACTTGGGGTAAAGGGTACAACCTATACAACAACAGACCAGAATAAGACGGTTGTTTGTCAAACTAAATTAGCCTAGCTATATCATTGATGCTTTTTCCTAGAACCTGTGATATACATTCAATGATTCATGGAATACACACTCAATATTTCTTGGTAGTAAAATCAAGAATTACATGTTAAACACTTATATATGACTTAAAAAAATCAATATAGACAAGATGCAGAGATCATGGAACGAAACAAGCGATTGAAGTAGATGACAACTGACACAACAAATCTTTAGAATAAGTAAAAAGGCAGTGCTACTGGGAGAAAGCAAAACTTTAGGATATTGTAGGTTTTTACTGCAGGAAAATTTTGAGATGAATCATCTACTTGATAATGTTCTTCTTACAGACAAACAAATGAAAAATATACTGTAATAATTAGAGCATTATTTTTTTTTGTATATAAGTACCTTATATGTACGAATTCCAATTCTTCTTTTCCATGTATCGCGATGATTCAGTAGAAAAGTATTTACCAACCCAAAGAATTGTTCCATGACCTGAAAAAAAAGAGACAATCCATAAATATAATCATCAAAGGAAAGAGAAACAAAAGCCATAAAGTGGGATTTCCAGTCTCCTACCTCAATAAACAATTCTTTGCCTATGAAACTAAGACATCTGATCATACTGTTTATTTGTCAAGAAAGAAAATAATATAAATTTCCTGGAAAAAATGTATTTGTTCATGTATAGGCATAGCCAAGCCAACTAGTGGCCTGCTCGGCTCTGTTCATATGTCCACACTCCCTGCTTCAGCTTGGCTTAAACTGGAAACAATTTCACTTGTTAAAGGTCAAGCTCAGCTTGATCAAAATTCTTTGTATGGGTCAAGTTGACTAGGGTTTGTTTCTTATGGGTGAAGAGCCTAGGTTAAGTTTGAGGTTCCACGTCCAAAATTTTAACCGGGCAGGAATGAATATCTCCACTTACCACATTTTTTCTTAGTAAAGCGCAGAGAGTTCTCATGAACTTTGAAAATTGAAACATCATGCTATTATATTAATAACTTAATTCGGTGAACAAAATGTATGGTCAGGCATGATCCTGATATATTACCACAATATACATGAAATAGGACCATAACTAATATTTGGAATCTTTGCTCTATCAGGAACATAGAAAAGATGAGAAAAGTGAAATTCCAGGTGTTTTGACACTAAAAAATGTACATATAGAAGTGAAAAAGAAGGAAAGAAAAATCAAAGGAAGGAGAAATAAAGAAAAAAGAAGAGAAAAAAATACACTTGTATCAACCAGAGAAATATAAATTTGAGCGTGACCCTACCAGGAACTTTCAGCTTGTTTAACCAAACCACACTGGCAAATGATAGCATGATGATAACAGTTCTTAATCTTACCGCATCTTGGCGCAAGTCATCATTTCCAGATTTTGCTAGTTGACGGTATTTCCGACCATCAGATCCAAGGCATTCGACCACCTTTGGGGTATTTATACCATTCATTACCCTGTCAAATAAATTTAAAAATTTTAAAAAATTATTGAGCCGATATTCATCGAGTATTTTGTCAGAAATTTGAAAACGCAGCTGTGCTGTAGGTATCTTCCTCACTTACGTGATAGAGTCTGACAGTCCTTTGAAGTGTGGAAAAGTTCCTTCATGATACCGACAACTTCGATCGATTGGAAAAGTAGCTGTTACTACAGGTACCTGAATTTTGATCAGGCAAAAGACAATGGATGTGATTTAACATTTTCGATGCCTGAAGAGGTCTGAATCAACAGTAGAAGGAAAACCAACAAACAACAACTTGATTAATTATCATAAAAAAATAATAGAACGTCGCCTGAGAAGCACATAAAAAACATTAAACTATGCAAGGATCATCCAATAATATAATGAAAGTGGCAGAAAAGTGCGGCATCCATGACTGGTCAAGGAAGATATAATGAAAACAAGAAAAGAAATCAATGCCAAATGAGGAATTGATTTTCATCTTCCAGATTTGGAAAAGAATGAACGTGATGTATGTCTAGGTGAACAATTTACAGAAAAAGGAGGGACATTACATTATGAGGATTTCTTTAATTTTTAGGTTTTGGAAGAAATCACAAAGCGAGAAGAAAATATTGGAGATAATGTCAGTAGCACAATTGAAATATCATATCAAACAAAAGGTAAGAATGTCAAGCAACATTCAAGAATGTAAAAACTCAAACAAGAACCATGAGATGATAGTTTTAAAACTGAGTTCGTCAAGGCAAGAGAAATTCTTCAAATCCAAGATTCCGTGGTTAAATGACTTCACAGATCCAGGTAAATTTGATGGTTAATTTAACAATAAAACAGGTAGCAGTTCCATACCCTTTAATAAAATACTAATATTATGTTTGGAACTATTTTCCTTTTGATCCCCTCTGATTTCTTTAATTTACACGAGTTCAACTCTGGTATTTTCTATGATAGCACTATTTGCACGCTAGGGCCAATACTTGAAGTCTTGAAGCACTGATGAAGTGCTCAGGTTAACAACACAAAGCCCTAGGTCGAATCTTGAGAACAACCACTCTGTATTAAAAAGTACTATAAATTAGATTAATATCTATTCTCCCCCTCCCAACACTTGGTTACACGCGAGGTTGCTCTGGTGATTGCATTTTCAGCACTTCTTGAAAGACACCTTTCTACAAGATGCATTTCGATTTTAGATCAGGATACAACCCATATATGGATTCACAAACAATGTACTCAATGATAGAACAGATGTTCAAAGGCTTTTTACAATGCATGGAAAGAAAAATGGAAAAAAAGAGAATGAATTGGTGAAGGGAATATCTTAATCGGGGTCATAAAATCTACTATGTGAGCTAATAATGGCAAACTGCATACATGATATAACTTTTATGTAATTGTACTTACAAGTTCAAGCTGACCAGCACTGCGAAGTTCTCTTGGTAGAACAACCTTCTTATTAGTATCCTGTTGGCATGCTATAGTTAGATAATGGACAACCAGAATTGTATGTAATTAATTCAATAGCCAAAAATAAAAAATAAAAAAATTGAAAGCTGGATAATTAACCTCTTTCTTTGTCTCTAATTCGGCAAGCTTGATATAAATCTCAACCATGTGTTTCATCTAGAAAGCGGTCAATATCAAAACTCTACCGTGAACCAGAGATATGTGAAAAAATAGATTATGCACAAATATATAAGAACAATAATATTATGAAAAATTGTGAGATCATTCAATTAATGGTATTGATGGAATACCTGTCTTATTATGTCTCCATGGTATGAGGATAATTCATTTAAGAGATTCTCTGCCGCATGCTTCTTGTCCATGTCAACAATGAATGAGCTTCTACTACGCTGCTTGTCCTTGACTCGGTGCCCATTTGCTAAAGCCAGAATCTAAAGGATCAATTGATGAACATAGATGTACATGAGTGTTTACATAACAAGAACAGGGAGATGATGATGAATATTAAATGGTGAGACTGACTATCCCCAGGAAAGGGAAGTAGAATAACCTATAAGAAGTTCGAACTAACAAATCAAATGTCAATAGAGAAGGAAATAACAAAGCACTACACATAAATTTGTTTATATTTCATTGCCCATGGTGAGCTTTGTTAGTCACACACCACTCTTGGTAAGCATTAACACATCAAATACAGAAATATTTGTATCATTGTGAGAAATGTACATGTGATGTGGAATTTAAAGGGGCTTCAATCAGTCAAAACACTTTTTCTCAAAATGGATGGTACCATCACTCAATATAATGCAAAAAGAAAATCACATCAACAAAGGGAATTCCTGGATCCAAATATAAAAACATCAATTATAAGAAGGAAACTCACCTCTTTAATATCTGTTGGAACAATTGAACATAAATAATGTTATTGGAAGAATAATTTGTTGAAATAAATTGAAGAGCTGAGCTTTGGAAATAGTAAAAGATGATCCATCATACAAGCAATTAGAGATCAAGTGATTTGTATTCATTTAGCAGTGTCTAATATATGTTATTTGGTTTTATGATGGGATCAATTTATTTTAACCAGGGAATCATCTCAATAGTGCCTACATAGATAAGCGTTTTCCTATTGTTTCCACTGAAGCCTACCCCACATCCAAAGTGCGCACGGGCTGGAGGAAGGTTCATTATAATCATTGTGGTCAATGAAAAGAGAATTTACCTGAAATATGGTATGATAAGGATGGTCACACGCCATTTTCTTGACAAGAGACACCAAAGCACACTGCAAAAATATAACTAAATCAATTGACCAGAAGTGGAATTAGAAAACCAGAGCAAGAGCAATTGCATTAAAGTTGTAACCTGGAAATTATTAGATCCCTGTCCATCCTTTGGACCACCCATTCTTGAAGCAATTTGATACACCAATGGTACAAATTTATAGGATTGAACCTGTAAACTTATTTTTATGAATCATTCCAAAGGAATAAAAAATTCTGGATCATGAAGTCAAATGTAGGTCTAAATGTAAATTTAGACAATTTAAACAAAATTTGTACAAAACAAAGTACAATTACTCATTTACGGTCTTATGACATACCTCCTTTACTGCATTGAGCATGCTTTCAACAACGCTTTGCCTTGAGGAAAGGCTGAACCACAAGGATAGAAGCCGAAATACCTGAAGTGTGCAGGTTTCTTCATTGCGGATGCTTCGTTACAAAGTTTGACAAATAAAAATGCAGAAAAGAAAGGCAGATATAACTTGCCAAAAAAGACCAATTATTTCCATTTTCTTGTTCTTCTCATAATTATTACTGAGATATATAATTAATTCAGATAAAAAAGACTATTAAGTATAAATCAACTGGCCAGGCAAATGATATTTCAAATCTTGTGTTCTGTCTAACATTTGAGTAACTCGTTTTTTTTTTTTTTTTCCTTCAACATGATATATTAAGTACACTACAACATGAAGCTATTTACTTAATAAGGAGACTAATGGAGAAGTTTAGGAAAAAGAAAGAAGACCTCCACATGGTTTTTATTTATCTAGAGGACATATAAAAGGGTCCATAGAGAAATTATGAGGTAGGTTTTAGAAGTAAAACAAATCCCACATAGTTATATCAATCCAATTAAGGACATGTATGACGAAACAATAACTAGTGTTAGAATAGTTAAGAGTGGGGAGACATATTTCTGATCATGATAAATTTACATCGAGGGTAGGTGTTGAGTCCATACCCATTTACATTAGTCATGGATGAACTCACTAGACATATTTAGGATGAGATTTTTCAGAATATGTTATTTGATGACGATATTTTCTAATTTGACAATAGGACTCAACATTATGATAGAAAGATATGACATATAATTTAGAAGCTACAAACTTTAAAGTAAATAGGATGGAGATGGTATACATGGAATGTAACTACAGCAAGAAGATAAGAATAAATAATATATAATATCTATTAAAAGATAGGCCAAAACAAATATGGATGAAGACCAAAATGAAGCATGTTGAATGTACATGTACCGGAGGACATGACTTAACAAAGTTGAATGAAAAATGATTCATGTAGCCAACCCTGAAATCTTTGTTTTTGAGGGGGGGGGGGGGGGGTGTATCTAGTTGTTGTTGCTGTTGCACTACAGGATGGCACATAATCATGCTTGGGTTACATGATGGCCATCTTAATCGATTGCTAGGGCAAAACATCAATCGCTGACCAGACATACTTGCCCCAGCAAAATTTGTAAAATAATCTAGTAAGCAATAAAACACCATTGTAAGAGAAGAAATCTACCAACCAATAAAAAAGAGAAGAAATTTCAAAGTCATAGTACTAGACTGGCAACTTTTTTGTTTGACGTGGAAATAGGCGGAAATCAAACAACTTCCAAGCATAAATTCGCCGAGCAGTAACTTGGATTTTAAAAATAGCTTCAATAAGTATTCATATGGGTAGTCGATCTCTCCAACAATGAAACAGGAAGTATCCTATTATAAGGAGCAAGAGTCAGAATCTCCTGACTAATTGAAAAACTGCATGAGCTTCTTTAAGCCCTGGGTCTTCTTGTGACATAATCTTCTCATGCACTGAAAAATTAGCTGAGATCCTTATTAAAAAAATGAATTTTCTGAGGTTTGATAAAGTCCACCAAGATTTTCTATACTAACTGAATTGCTCCATGCAGTTTAAGGCAGTACTGAACTTCAATCATATTTAAGGAATGACATGGATGCTAAACACATACCACTCTTAAATCATATTTGTCCCCTAGGACCAAACAACGCTGATAACCCTCCAATGATAGACTTAGAAAACTGTCCCGATCATCCTGGGAAATTGAATGATAATCAGTCATTTGAGTTCCAACAAGTTTCACACAGGAATAAGCAACTATGTAGATAAGACAATCAGAAAGAAATCAGAATGTTGACATGTTGTGAGCATAAATGTCGAAAATTTATACCATAATCAGCCCCAGAGAAACATCAGTTTTATATCCCAAAACAAGAATATGAAAGAATGAGAATATACAAATTATTAAGCATTGCAGATAGCGAGAAACAATACTGCAACAAAATAGATGGCAATTCAGTGATGCTCAACACTATTCCAAATAAGAGAGAAAGAAAATCCTAAATAAGGTAATATAGAATAATAGTAAGAAATCCCTCACCAAGTAGGAAATAATGACTGATTTTTCTAGAGGAAAACAATTATTACTACCAGAAATAGAATGCAGTTACATGAGAAAGATGCAATTGACTGAGGATATTCATGATGAAAACAAAACAACTCTATAAGTCAACTCACTTGTGTATAAAACCCCTGGTCAAAAATTAATTGGCCGCTACTGAACAAAGTTCAGACAAGAAAATGTGCGGATTATTAAGACATTATAATCATCCACTTAGAACTCATCCAATTATAATGTCTCGGAAGGGATAAAAACTGTGTTACATGTAAACTATTAAAAGTAAGCATTCACTCATAAACTAAAAAACCAACATAACTATAGTTGTGCGTCAACCAACAATTCTATTAGGATTTTATAATTTAGCTTCATGTGAACATAATCCTTACAATAATCATTAATGAAAATGTTACAATGCCATGCCACGTGAGTGCTATATGTCCCCGTAGTCTTTGACACTTTCTTAAATATCAGAATGTTATTTTCAAATTTTGGACACAGTTGGGATGTTTTTGACATGTGTCCAACATGTATCATAACCATGCCAGTGTGTTCAATATATGTCAGACACAAGCACTGCATGTTCATTGAAGTATCTGTGCTTCATGGAATAAAGGATTGTACATCACGTGAGTCATGGTTCGCATAATCTGTACATCACGTGAGTCATGGTTCGCATAATCTGTATCAAAATATGCTGGCCAATATTAAGATTTCTAATATCATTTAAGGCTGGACCTTTTGATACAACCAGCCCTATTTTAGACCCACCAAAAGTATATGCATTTATATGAAATGTGTATACATTCATTATTTATATAATACACATGCTTTTTATATAACGTATATACCCGGAAGCTAAAAGTGGGGGTACAACAAATGGGGCTAGTTGTATCTTGTTTCTTCAGAGTTCAGACTATTATACGTTGTATTAAAGCTAAAAAAACATGTTAACTATTAGTCACAAAAGTTCAGAAATCTATATATTCTACAGAGAACTAACATTTCACTCTATATATTCTGTTCATAGGAAAATTTATTAGAAAATTAAAAGAACACCACATGCTACTTTCTGAAAAGTACACCTGCAACTTTTTAGCCTCCTCTCTGTCCATGGTAAGCTGCTTTTGCAACTCTTGAATTTTTATGGAGTAGTCATTTTTTTCTCCCTAGAATCCAAAAGTAGTAGCAATTAGTAAAAAAAGAAAATGCAAATTAAGAACAAAATTGTTATATCCTGCGTGCAACAAAAATAATGCCCAGCATGCAACTTGCCTTTGTTGAACTTTTTACTCTTCTAATAAGAGCATCCAACTCTTTTGTCTGCAAGAAATCATAAATGTACAAATTCAGAGGCCTGAAAGATAAATACAATAAATCATTATCAATTTTTGTAGATGCACCTTGTGTTTCCTCAACCTCATAGCTGCTTGCCATTCACTTGAGGCAAGTCTTTCTTCATAGCTTCTAAACAGAGCGTCTGTGTAGTGTGCAAGATGGAAGTACATCTGACACTGTCTAGATATCGAGTTCTCATTTGTATTCTTGTTTAACTCGGCCAGCTTAACTGATTGTTTCAGGTATTGTTCTAAAATAGTCCTTGAGCTGTGAGACAAGCAAAAAACCATATGAAAAGGAAACATCAAGCACAGTAAAACAAAATATTCCCACACCATATGAAAGGGCATATTCATCATAATATCAGATAAATGACTGCATAGGATAATTACTTGCTGGACCGATTTTCTGCCAACCATTTGCCAACCAGACGATACACATTTGAAGCATCTTCATCCAATTGGTAATTTTGTAAGATATATCTCGCAAGATTAATAGCCATATCATGCTGACCTTGAGCCCATAAATTTTTAGCTTCTTCAAGCTGCAACGCAAAATTAAGAAATATGTTTATGTAAAGTGAAAATGCAAATTAATGGGATGCAATGTTTTTAATAGCCAATTGCTAATTGTAATCCATTACGCTGGCCAGCAGAGTCACATTCAACAGAAATTAAGATGGTTGGTTCAGAATTGTACTCTTCCAAGAGAATTCAAATATGAGGTTGCCTCTTGTCCTGTTACAGCATTGAGTAGCTTAAACTCATGCACAGCTGCAGCAGCTTGCGAGAATCGAGAACCCTGAATAAATCAATCAAGAGTTAGACTCAATGGAATTTAACTGAATTCAATTAGGTGATAATGAAATGACAACCTTGCGGAAAATAGAAGCAGATTGCAGAAGATGTTGTGCTGTGCATTCATTGCAATTCAAAATTTGAAGCAAGACATGCCTAAAGGCGATGAATGGCTCCAGTAAATTCAGATGAAGCCGTGCTTGCTTTAGAATGAAGCTCCAATCAGCTATCAGCACATCCATCTACATCGACAAAATCATCATATTACTTCCAATTTATTTCAAAAAAAGATTTCCTCTATAAATGATGAAGATATTAAAGCAGAATGGCTGAAGTCGAGAAGTGCTGTGATATGTCTGTTATATACCCATGAAGCTGAATGAATTTTTTTATGATTATAAGGCCGCAATGCTTTACGAGTCAAATTTGGGAAATTAAGGAATGATATCTACAGAAAAAAATTGTACATAAGATGAGAATGTTGAGATAGATAAGTGGCAAGACAAGAAAGGATATCATAAGAGATGAGAATGTTCATGAAAAGTTAGAACTTGACCCAAAAGAAGATAAGTTGAGGGACATGTATGACAGATCAATGGGTCCACCAATTAGAAGGACGACATGGTCATCATAGAAAGAGCTCCTCGAACAAGGGGTAGACTAAAACTAACTTGGATGGCGACCAAGTATGGAGAAATTGGATTGTACATTTATTGAAGGATGTAACAATAAAACTGAATGCTGAAAAAAAAATTCATGCAACGAACCCTAAATTTTTGAGATAGATAAAATCCTTGTTACTATTGTTATACATCTCATCCAGTTTGGAAAGCACGTTTGCATGCTTTGCTGAAATAAAATGATTGGGCTTTGAATAACAAAGATTTGCTCCATGATATACTGTATTAACACGAATACTTTCCGGAGATTTTATATCACTGTCACTATATGACCTGTAACTCAATTTAACATCTAGATTATCCTATACTCTTTCAAAAAAAAAAAAAACTCAATTTAACATCCACTAAAAATATAATTATCAAACCTGAGCCATTGTAGGAATGATGGAAGAAACCCGTTGAAACTCGGGACAATTTTTTAGTTTTTTGTATGGATAATGCCCCCACCGTAAATTCCAAGCCAAACCAAGATGGTGCAAAATCTGCAAAAATAAATTTGTAAAATAGATGCACTCCGTACTCTCCATGCTTTACAACATGATATTGATTTCTCTTTCAAAAAAAAAAATGATATTGATTTCTTAAAATAATCACCTGAAGTTTGACAATAGTAGAATAGATGTTCTCTGTACTCTCCATGCTTGAACGAGAGATTGCTACCACCAGCTCCTAAATCATTTTATAGATCAAACATCAATAAGCAAATAAAGCAAGTCATCTAACATTATTGTGACTAGTCAATGAAAATGCAGTGAAACAAAATGTCCTGTTACCTTCTTTGAATCATTAATCTTCATATGAAACTCATTGGGATCTCCCTCTTGCAGGGCTCTCAAGCAACTAGTATTTCACAAACATGCATGCACATGCACGCACACAAAAAAACAAGTGCAAGACATCAGGAAAAGTGACAAACGGATATTAAATTGCTACTCGAAGAATAACCATAGGAAGACCACGAAAATTAATTCAAACCATACTGTACATCGCGAATAAAAAAATAAATAAATTTTATGATGAAAATAAGTGGAAGAACCTTATTGGAAGGGAACCTTTCTTTACTCGGATACGTGATTCAAACTTTACACTTGTGAGGTCACGGTGTCAATGATATAGCATCTTACTTTAAATGTGAATATAAAATACGATATATGTCTCAACACATGTGACATTTACCTAGAAAAATGTCTGCAAGGATTTAAATAAATTATATGGGATCATAATAATTGAGTTTCACATTATGGAAGTACTTCATTTGCATACTTTTTGAATGAAAAATATCATGACAATCTAATCGTCTTTTATTATATATTTGAGACACCTTAAAAAATATTGATTTGCCGTCATTTAATCTATTTGGAATGCAATTTACCAACAAAAAGAACCATGGCCTTATATATCTTCATTGTGAATATGAAAAGCATAACAGATCTTCAGTGTCAATCCAACTAATAGTCATAAAAATAAAATGTGCTGTATTGAAGCAAGTTAAAGATGCAGTGAATTACATATATCTAATATGCAAATGTAAAATACCTGTGTACACTTTCATTGAAGTGGATCCTTTTTGTGATTCGCCTGGTTTGTATGTAATTAGTTTCCAAAGGAAGTAAAGAGAAGTCCCAGTTTCCAGCCCTCCATGCAGCTTCATACTATAGAAATAAATGACACAATCAAATGAAATTACTCCAAAAAGAAGCCAAAGAGCCAAATTAATAGCGATTTTTTTAGAAAGATAATTAATAGCCAAGTTAACTGTGGGGTGATGGCCAAAAAAAGCCATGCTCTAGAAACCTGATAAAATTTTGAATTGATGCAGTAGGATAAATGGAGAATCTTTGAGAATGTAAAGATCAGGGCTGAAAGATTTATCAGTTGAAATACTCTAGTAATAAGGGCATATGATGAGCAGTTGCACTATTGACTATTATTGGAAGTAAATGTTTACCAAAATTTGCATATCTGTAGATCTACATGCTAGAACTAGAATCAAACCTGCAATTCTGTAAATTCTGAGTCACTCTGAAAGTGACCCTTTTGGTTAACCAATCCACGGCAATACACATCCAGAATGTGAGTGCAACCAGTGTTCTGCAAAGCCCTCATAAGCCCTTTGCAGGATTTCCAATGTTCCATATCTTCTTCTTCCATCAAAATAGATACTGGCCTTGTTCTTTCAGAGCAGTTGCCTGATGGTTTGTCGGGCATCATTCTAATTAACAAGTCATAATACTCAAGAACTTTGCCCCAATCTCCCTCATGCTCATACATCTTGATTTGTGATGTCAACTGTATAAAAACATTACTATGAGCAAGTTTTGATAAAATAAATCAAATAGAAAACAAATTAAAAGAAATACAATAACTAGTAGAAGAAAATGTGTATATGCATGCTCCAAATTTATGTAAAAAAACCACTCCCCGTGCACATGTAACAAAGTCATCAGCCAAAGGAATACATTTAGGACTAGTTCTAGGAAACAAAATTTAACAGATATTAGCATTGATAATAGAGATAACGGTGTGTGTGTGTGTGTGCACGTGCGTGTGTGACACATTTATCACAATTCTATGTAATCCATCTATCTCTATATTAAATATGGATATAGTACACGTATTCGATCAACTTCACACGACAAATGTCTATTGATAGAGAAGCATAAATTCCCAGCAAATTTGCAGCAATTCAGAATCATCAGATCTTGAAAAAAGAAATGGTCACTGAACATACAAAACTTAGAAAAACAAAATTTGCAAATAAAAGTGTCACAAGGTCTAACCTTGTGGGACTGTATAATCCCATATATGCTGTCAGGTTCATTGATCCGAGTAATAGCTGCGACAAGGAGTTCAATATGGGCTGGCAGCTGCAAATAGGGTTATATCAAACATCAGTCAGCTATCTCAGGAGCATTTCCAAATAGGGTTTGGAGGGTTAAATCTGAAGCATCCCAACAAGCATAAGACTCGAGTTGTTTTGGAAAGTGGATACACATGAACTTTCATGAAATCTGATAAAATGGTCATCAAGAGAAGATCACGATTGCATAACCACCGTTATACTCCAATTAGACATATCAAAATGATTAGAATACCTTCTGGAAGAAAAAATTTACAAAATGCAAAGGAGATATTACTTACCTCTTCATGAAGAGAAAAATCAGATTCTCCTAATGTGAGACCACTGAAATGCTCCTCACACCAATGCTCCACATATAGTACAGCAGTGAAGTATAAACCACAACGCTGCACTTATTCAAAATGCAAAATAAACATATTTCATGACCACCTTTAAGCTTATATCAACCCTCAAAATAATGCATACTTCTCATCCTATCTCTATACATTATGACCATAAATATTTTAAAAAAAATTATAAACTCACATGTCAGGAAGTTTATCATGAAGTTTAGAAAGAGTCACTTACTATTGCCGCTTTAGCTACAACAAGATAATCAATGCAAAGCCAATAAACCTGGGAAAAAATAAAAGCCTCATGAAGGTCAAAGCACATCACAGAAAAAATACAAACACAAGAATGAAATGAAACATAAGGAACAATATTAAAGTTACTACAGAAATGACCCCTCTCAATTTCATGGCACAGTAGGGTTCAAGTGCTGCAACCCCAACCATTTTTGAGAAAAGCACATGGAGAATTGACTTGAGTTGATAAGGTCTAAGAGACAGAGAATCAACTTTTTCTCTGTTATTCATCAAATATATCAAGTATGTGGACAACTAAGCAATATAGAAATGACTTAATTTAACTGCTTCTGCACAAATATTTACTCTAATTTATTGAGTTGCAAAAAGAAAAGAGATAACTGCAAAATGATATCAAAATGTGCATTAAGAAGTCCTGTATAAGCATCATAAATTAGTTCAAATTCACCATCAACCAAAAAAAATGGTAATCTTAGTCGACCTATAATCTTACCTTAGTCCACAAAGTACATGGCATACGTCCAACATTTGTTGGGCTTGATTGATCCTTATATCTTTCAGATGTAGATCGCATCCTCGAATAGCTGGAAGTCCTGGCTTTCTGTCAAACAAAAACAATCAGCTACAAAACATCTAATTTTTATATATGGTTTGTTTAATATGTTCTATGTTTCCCTTTCCTTCAACCATTTTGATGGTTCTGCTACTAATTTTTTCCTGCTGAATCATTCAAAAGTGTGACTTCCATTGTTCATTACATTTGTAATTCCCTTTAAGGTGGAATAATAGGTGACAAAATCAGATTTCATGACGAAGTGACGCAGGATCATGGACCATCTACAGGCAACAAATTAACTCCATGAAAGATGTGGATTTTCAATAGGCAATAACAATTGACAATTGTAGATGCCATCATAAGATATCCAAAGTATAATACAAGACTACCTTCCAAATTTCAAACCTATCGGAAGAGTGGACTTGAAGCAAAGACGAGAGCTAATATAATTTGAAAGGAAAAATGTTTTCAGTAGATGATCAACGGGAAAACCACAAACAAGCAACACAACCTATCACTTTGGAAACTTACAAGCATTACGGTGAAGATCTTGAAAAGGAAGGAACATAATTTTGATATTGACATGTACTGAGCAATAAAAGGGTCACCTTGAAATAATTTTGGGTCCTTCTGAAATCCTAACTACAGATACATGCCGCTTCAATAATCCTAGATATTTCTAAAAACTAGTACTGCTACAGTCTAGGATTTTTTCCCCAATTCTGGTGACCTTTCTTCCTTTCATTCCCATCCTGCAGTTCAAATATATAGCTGTATTGTATTTAACTAAAAGAAGTACCTTTGAGATTTCCTGCCTGGACTGCACTGACGAAGCACCAATTCTTTCAAGAACATGGAATAAACGCAGTTCATTCAGGGCATTTAACATAGTCTTGACTGATTTAATCATGTCATTGGAGTCAAAGAGGACATATTCCATAACCTGCATAGAAGAAAAAATATATTATGAGTTCATTCCACTGCTGCAACATGAAGTATAAAGTAAGGTCTCCAAGCAACAACATGAAGTGCAGTGTAATAACGTGCAGCACAAGCATTATTATCTAATTCTGACAATACACAATTAACTCTTACAATCATTATGAGTCAACCTACAACAGTACATGAACTTAATACCACTCAATTAAGACAGATCGTGCGATTTACTGAATATTTGGAATTTTTTGTAGTGTGAAATATTCAACCTACAATAGTAAGTCTTATTTAAATGAAGAAATATTAGAATTGTGGACGAATTGTTTCACTTTGAATGTTAAAGCAATGCTTCATAATAGAACTAGAGCACTGCACATACCAGAACTATGCACTTTGAATGTGAAATCAATGCTTCATAGTAGAACTAGAGTACTATATACACTAGAACTAATAAAATGCAATGCAATTAATGGTGTGTGTGTGTGCAGTGGCGGAGCTAGGAATTTACTTTAGTGGGGGCAAACTTTGACCGCAATTTTTAGAGGAAGAAATATGTTTAATCTAGTGATTATTTAAATAAGATTGTTATGATGTTTATATAATTTTTTCAAACCAAAATAGTAAGTAGAATGATTATATCACTTATATATATATACATATATATGAAAAACTCTAATCCATGTTTGTTTTGCAAATAAAGATAAGGATGAGTAACAACAAGCCTAATTAAGAGAAAAACATGTTTGTTCATCGTGAATACATTGAAATCATAATAGTTAAATCCTAATAAAATATAATAAATCATAATAGTTATAACTGAGAAAGACCAATATAATCCATTCAATTTTTATCCATTCAAAACTATAATCTTATATATATAATTAAACATAAAAGACATCCGACCCAAACATAAAAGAGAAAATATTAAAGGACATTAAAAATATTAATTAAATAGAAAATCAAATAAGCTAAACATTAAAAATGAAATATTATGTACTACTAGGGGGCGTTTGGATGTGGGTTTGGGAAATAGTTTTTCCTCAAAAGTTGAGTTTAAAACTGAGTTTGTAGGAAGCTGTGTCTCTCCACAGATTATGAAAAGCTAATTTTTGGGCACTTAGTTATAAAAGTGTGTCTGCGGCTTTTAATTTAAGTTTGAACTTTTTTTCTGTTTAAAAACAAGTTTGGGGAAATCAGATTGCTGCAAACCCATAATCTTCCCAGCTCACATCCAAATGCCCTCTAAATATCAATGCCAAAATTTAATTAACAATAATATTGAATGTTAGGCCTCTTGTCTATTATAAAACCATTGTTTTTTTATAGCTAATATCCTAATCCATGCATCCAATGATTTTTTAAAATTAAACCAAACATGCACATCATTAATTGGTTTAACAATATGAATGGAGCCATGGGGGCAGCTGCCCCCACTCATCCCATGTGGTTCCGCCCGTGTGTGTGTACACATATATGATGGCAAAGAGTAAATACATTTATATGTAGGTTATTAATTATAGCAAAGAAACATATATTAATTTCTTGAAGACTTAAATTAAATCATGTGATTTTACAGTTTAGGATGGGGAAAAAGAAACATATTACATCTATGCAAGTGACTATCCTAAGAAAACACACATTAACAATCAGAAAGCAGTGTACCAAGCTATAAATCCAAAGAAATGCTGAGCAAAATCAATAAATACCAACACAAAGAAAATAGCACTTTACTCTTAATTTATTATGCGGCTAACCTTTTCTGATATTTTTTGGCAGATGTCAACCGTAGAATCCTTGCCCATTGCAATATCCACAAGGACATTTGGAAAGAGAAGCTCTGCAACTTCAGCTTTCAAGAGAACAATGTCTTGACACAACCTAAAGGTACACAGACATCATATATGTAGTATTGTTTACAAACCCTTGCACCAAAATATGACAACAAACATACGCATGCTTCTAAGCAGCTTAGAAAAGGAGTCCACAAGAAAGTGGATACCTTAATATGATATCGGTCCCATGATTTAAAAGCGAGTAAACGAGAGAACAAATCCACATTTCATAGGTTTTTCCATGTGTACTCCACAATGATGAGTCGTCCAATGAACCAGCCTCTAACAATAACAGTTCGAAATTTCCATTAGTGAAACAGTAATTAGCATAACCAAAGTACTTTAACTATACAATAATATTGCATATTGCACATCAATAATACAAGACTAGGAGTTTTTAAGTAAAATGATCCTCAGAACATGTAGCTTAAGGAGTAGATTGCTGAAATATAACAAATTAACAAGAGAATAAAAGTACAATTTGTGCACTTTGACATTGCATTATCGTATGACTCGATATGCATCGAACATGTTAAATTTATATTAAAAAAGACCACAATTTCTTTATGAATTGTTATCTCCCCTCATCCGGGAGATACACCACGACATGCAAAAACGGAAGTGATAAAAGCAGTAACTTCTAAAGTTGTGAAAAAAAAATGAGAAAACGAAATGGTACAGAAACAGGAAAGGTAGCAGCTAATTTATTAAAAAGGTCCACTAAACAAAGACTAATCTCGCAGGAGATGATGTGCATTTCTAAAGCTGACAAACACCTCAAGGCAGATCATTCAAAATATACCACGATGTACAGCCAGCAATGTGTTTCCCTCTCTACAGGGGTGCTTAGTGCTCAGACTGACGAGTATAGTCTTTTGGCCTTCACCTTGATAAGAGGGTTTCTTGTTATCTTTCGCAAGTTCATCAGATCCATTGCCTTACTTTCGATTTTTTTCCTTGGGCCCTTATATGTCTTGGCTATTGGCAATAATTTTTTTGAGTTTAGTTGGCTGTGATTTGTTTAATAAGAGCCAGTGAAATCCTCCACATTTTGTATTTGCAGAAATAAATATTAGTTACCGTATCATGTACCATATCCAAGGAAGCCATGGTAGAAATGAAATTTAAATAACAATATTATAACATGTGCAACAACTTGAATCAAATGGATTACATGACCATATAACATCCAAAAATGAAGATGGATTTTAATCTTGTCCATCTACAATGGACAGTTTCAGGTAATTCTGAGGAGAAATTCGTTTATATACTGAGCTATTTCCAAAGGCGCACAAGCATACAAAAACAAAAAAAATGTCCAGCCGATAGTCATCATTTGCAAATCATCAAAGCAGACCAACGAGGCATGAAAATTAATGATTAGCAAGAACACACCATTTGATCGAATTTGAAATTCCATTAGCAATTTCTCAACAACTACCAAGTTAACACCCTTTGTATGAACCTGAAAATAATAACAGAGACGCATGTAACAATGCCCATCATTAGTGGTCATTTTCCGGTAGAAGTTCACCAAAAAATTATATAAAAAATGCATTTTCTAACAAAATCCTGAATCACACTATCAATGAAAAATCAGCACTATACTCATCTTTACAAGGAAAAGTTAACATATTTACCGCAATCAGGGATCTTTCATAAGAATCAAATGACATCATAGCACCATGACCTCTGTCGGTCGAAAGAATGCCCTGGAAAATTACAACAAATCATTCAACATTTTCCATAAATAGAAAAATTATTCTTCCTAATATGGTCACCAAAGAACTATCTCGAGAAATGGCTACCAAAGGTGAAACCAAGAAAAGAATTTACAATGAAAATCAATACTATAAAACAAAGAACAATAAACATAATGAGCAAAAAATAACATGAGAAATCTACTATATATGAGTAATAATAAGCATTTGTAAAATTTGCAGGTTACCCGAAGTGTTTGAGAGGTTATTTCCACCGTCTTCACTGAAGCATCCAATAAATATTTCTTTAAAAGCTTTATCAGTTTGATTAGAGTTTCATCTGAAACACATGCATCAGTGAACATGCAGATTCCCCTCCCAGAATTATTATCGAGTTGCGAACACAGAAATCTTTCATTTGTGTGATGAGGAAGATGAAAAACAACCCGATGGGGATCCCCGATACCAACCTACCAAATATTAGTTAATCGTGTGATTAGAAAAAATTAAAGACCTATAATCCATACATTAAGAACAATTGATGGCGCACCATTGAAATAAAATCGGCCACCAAAGCTCCAATAACTTCCGTGTCATCTGAATCACACATGCCAACCAGAGCCCAAATAGCAGAAACAATCTCAGGATCACTTTCCCAACAATCAGCTTTCCCATTTATATTTTCTGAATATCTCACTGGCCGAATAATTTCCAACAATAATCGATTCTTGTGAAGTGATTGAAGACTGCACAGAAAAATAATTTTATGCTATAAGATTCCGTGAAGTCCACATTACCAATTTACCAAAATCAGAATTTAACTCCATTAGTGTTACAATCCATGTGAAATGAGAAAGGATTTGTGATACCTCAACAATAGCAATCTCCTAGGCAGTTCCCCTGCCCGCTTCACTAACTAAAAAAAAGAAGGAAAACATTAAATATGTAAATAAAATATCAAGTAAACACTAAAACATACATATGTGCTTACCTTTAATAAGTGCTCTTTCGGAGAGTATAGTTTACAAAGTTCCAAGTGGAATGTTCGAATTCTCTCAAAGCAATCCAGTTCAGGAAACGGTTCCAACTCCTGGTAGAAGAGAAGTACAGGAAACCAAATGATATTAAATCCATGAAACCCTCTTGAGAATAAAATTAGAAAACATTAAAGCCTCTAAGAAAAATTTAAGATACTTTTTAAATTATTATGAAGAAATTTAAAATGGAAGGCACAAATTGGACATTCAACATTTGAGGTGAAGTAAACATGTCTTAGATGTCTATATAAAAAAACAAGAACACATAGGGTTTTGTTGTTGAATTTGCATTCCTAGATGTACTGCATTCCGAAAGAAGGCATTTTCTTTTTAGAAAACCATGGGATGGAATTATTTTGAAAAACCGTCAGTACTGTCCCTCAAAGTTGATTAGTTTAGTGTTACAAAAATGAACCAAAAAATAACTCATATAATCTTAGTATCTCATCATTGTGATACTTTAAGTTTGCTCCTTATGCCAGTCAATAGGCATCTTGGCTGGTCAGTTTATGATTGTAATACTGATAATCCATATTCTAACCAGCAAACCTAAAACTATTTCAAAAACAAAACTAACTGAACGATAAAATTCTAGCCGACACTGTTGTGAACTGAAACATTTAACTGGTCTGAAATGTTTTCAGGACACTACATAAAAATATACCACACAGGATTCCACACAGACAAAATAGAACCATAAGACCATGTTTGGCTAGCAACATTATTCCGGGATAGATAATTATATCAGTGGAATAAGTCATTTTTTATTTGATTGTGTTTTTAATTATCCTTGTTGCGAATGTAACAATAAAGTTTTTGTTATTTGGTTGACCATAAATAAATTGTGGATAAAATGTGAATAAAATGTGGATAAGGATTTAAAAAAGGTGAAAAAATAATTTGACATGTGAGCCCCTGATTTTTAAGAGGTGGTGACAGATCATTGACATGTGAGCCACCCTTATACCAAGAAAAAAATTGGGTGGAATTTACACAATTCCAATAGGAATACCAATACTAGTTTATTCACACCTATATTGACTTTGTTATACCCACCTATTCCTTGCAAAAAATAGTTTATTTAGACATATTGACCCATATTACACCCTATTCCACATCTATTCTTTTACCCAAACAGGAGCTAAATGTTTGTCGAGTTTTATCTTGGATAGCAATCTTTTTGGAAATAATAAATACCAAGATGTGATGTTTGATTTTGTTCTCATGCTTGTTTCACCATCATAACACTTTCAAAACATCTACAAGAACAACAACCATACACCAGAAGATCGCCATCTCTACATATAGAAATTATATTAACTACAGATATAATGTTATGAGTCAAACAAAGCTAGTCCCACCGTGTGTCATGCATCTCCCATTCCATTACTATGCCTCCTCATTCCCATCTTTTCCCTCAATGCTCTCACATGTAACGCATGTGCATCCAGCTAAACAAAATTAATGCTCAAGCACCACAAATTTTCCCACAACATGATTCTTTCACTTTTAAAACTTAAATCTGATCACCTTAAATATTTCAATACCCCAAATTCCCTTCCATATTAAAAAAGATTTAACTGAAACACACCTTGCTTAATGCATGCATCCAACCCTAGATATTTATGGTTCAAAATAGAAGTCCTACTTCATTAAAATATTATTTAAACTATAATATAAAAAAATTGCATAGACTGTCATAACCATCTAATAAGATCTCCTGCAATGGATGTATAATTTTTTTTTATGAAAATACATCATACATCATCAAGATTCAGATAAATATTTAATATTAGACCGAATAAACTCATACTTTGATGTAACTGTAGAGAAAAGGATCTGCATCCACCGTTAGCTGATGAAGCAAGATTAGAACTTTCATTGATCGGATGGAAGATGTTTCTGACAAATTATTCGAAGATATACAGCATGCAACCAGTTTTGAGATCAAAAACTGCGATTACAAACAAAGTAGATAAAGATATGGTGACAATCCTATTGGTTTTCACTCAAAAAGCAATAGAAAGAATGAAACATATACACCATAACAAGGAATACAACAAAATCATTTATGCAAACACCTGCAATTGTTCACCCAGAACGCCCAGAATGTCTTTAACAGGATTTTTATAAAAAACTTCAAGCAGTGTTGTAAGAATGGCACAACACTGATCTTGTAGAGCTCCATCCGCAATAAATTGCCCGATAAGATTTAGAATATAGCTGCAGAGGTCTCATTTACAATCACAATGACAACAAAAAAAAATACAAAAAATTTACTACAGATTTTTGTTAAGAATGAACCAAGAATCACAACAAATGAAACATCAAGAAACCTGTTTGATGTAAATTACATGTACGGCAAAAAAAGAAAAAAAGAAGTCATTGTAAGAGCTAGTAATGAATATTTGAACACATAAAGTGTAGTCTACACATATCACATAGCAGTCTAGGAGACTAAAATGCCCCACGTCTTGTGATTACTGGATCAGAAATTACAATAACAACCTTTCTAATTTAGACACTATCAATCAGGAAAAAATGTTGTATGCTGGAAAGAAACGAGATTGACATTTAAGGAGGGAAGTTGAGCATAAATAAGAGGGGATGAAGCACTCTCCCTGAGGAGAAAAGTGAAAACCAGACAAAAATGTGCATAACAATATAGTATACTAAAAATCATATACAGTTAGATTGCCAGTATCTTTTAATGATAAAGGACTTCACAAAAAATAATTATTATATTAAATTTTCCTTGACATGGAAATTCCCAATCACTTGACAAAAATTAACCTAACAATTGCAAGATGATTATATGCAAAGATTCAAAATATAATTTTAACATTATTATCTTACGAGGATGTGCTAGGAATGGTAGATCTCTGCCCAATAACATTGACAAGAACTTCAATAGCTGACAATCTATGGCACTTATGCCGAGCATGAATAGCTCCCGTAATCTGATTATGTATCTCGACTAGAAACTGCATTGCAAAGCAATAAAGTACCAAATTGAGCATAATGTGAATCCAGCAAGCAAAGAGATATCAATCTTAGCCGAAAGATTTCCAAACCAAGATAAATTTTACCATGAATACTCTATCAGGACGAAAGACATTGATTTTGTCAACAATATCAACACTCATTGAATGATCATCCCTGCAGTTTTACAGCTAACATATTAATTAAAGGACCATAAATTTTCAAATTAAAATTAAAATAAAATTCATCAAACCAGAGAGATGTACATGTCCAAAAATCCATCAACAACTTTTCGCACCGAAAGCACAATAACATCCTTGGAGAACATTGGAAATGCAGGGTCCAAAGCAGAACTGGAAAGTGATAGAAGAAAGCTGACAATTGAAACCTAAAATGGGCATACATGTAGGCCTAATCAGCCATTATCTCAATGAGAACAATCGTGGCATCTAACTTCAGAAACAAACAAAAAACTAGAATGAACGAGATTTTTTAATAAGGAATTGCAAATTATCATTAGAGTGAATAAAACAATAGCAAGTTATCTGCTTGAGAGGGTATAACAATGTAAGTTGAGTATATATGATGCATTTTTTTTTATTTGACAAAAAGATAACACTCAGCCTCAATAATTATATCAAGGAAGAGGATGCATTAATTAGAGAGTGAGTACAACAATTGCAAGTTACCTGACCAGTTTGGGAAATGTACCAATAAATAAAGCTTCCAAAAGTTATAAACAAGGTACCCAGTCAGAGATGATGGAGCGATAAAGCAAGTTTTTACATATCTATGTAGTTGGAAGAGCTAGATACCCAAAAAAAATACATTAAAAACATACATAATAATATACATACCCACACAAAAATAAGGAGCATATACTAAATATTGGCATCTGTCTGAAAAAGCTTGGTTGATAAAAAGTAAATAGTCTGAATAAAATGCTTGTTCAATAAACAGCTAATAGCCTGGATAGGATTTGATTGATGCATAGTGCATACTTTAATAGGAATCTACAAATTGTTGACATTATCTAGGAAGTTATTGATTTAAAAGTTGATCAAAAGCCAAAATAACAACCTCAAAAAGCATTAATAAAAATCTATAAATAGCATACAGACCATATGCCTCTTTATAAGATCATCTCGCTGGTTTTCAGAAATTCCGGCAATCTGCAGAATATAACTGCGAAGGACCATTGCTCCATTTTCTCTGTCTCCCTTCGTACTACAGAGCAATGCCATGCATATAGAAAATATTTCCACAAAGTAATCTTTTACAAGCACAGATATTGATTGACCAGTGACCTGTCAGAATATATAGAAAACAGGATATCTGAGTTAAAATTTATATATTCAATAATAAGAAGACTACAAACTATTTTGCACAAGAACCAATAATAATTGATGACAGACCAGTCAAAATATAAAAGAAAAATTATCATACACAGAATTAAGAGCATCCAGCAATAACAATGAAAGAGAAATAATATGCAAGGCCAAGGATAAAACAAACAATCCATCTACTTATGAGGTGAATGAACATGTTTGCTCATCCAATCATAATCATGATTAAAGAAGAACAGAACAGGGAAACAAAGGACAATTTTCATAAGAACCTATTCGAGCATACAAGTCCCACAAATCTCAGACTATTTATGCTTGTGCAGTGCAACTGGAAAATGGCATCAATGAAAAAAAATCAGAACTTATTTTATCCAATTATAACAAGACGAGATAGTATGCAGATCAGCAGACCAAGGATTATAACAAACAGTTAATTCAACCACAAAGTTAATCCATATGTTAATTCAATACAAATGCCTTGCAGAGTTGCCCTTCATATTATTATGCAAATCCTCATTGGCCAAGGAATCAGAAATATAAAGAGACCTCCTCCATAAATAAAAAAAAGTATGGACCATACATCAAATCAAAGCGCATTTATGCCCATGTATTCTAGTTGGAATGGTCACCGAATAAAAAGTGACACCCAACCTACATGTACTGCTAATTATTCTCATACATGAAACTATGGGCATGAATCTTAGTGACATTGTTATTTCCAAGATCCACAATAACAATGACCATAACTTTGGAAGTACATATTTTTGGGAATGTGGGCAAGGGTGGGCAAAATGTGTGCATAGGACTTATTGCAAAAAATCATGGATTTCAAAGCAGAAATATGATTTTCAAATGGATATGAGTGCCACATGGTTTTTTTTACTAAGATATGTCCTAGTATGATATATTTTATAATATGCATATTCCAATAGATTATAGTAATCAAGCTTCACAGCTTATTCCTTTTCATGGCTTTTATTTCAGGTGATCAGGATATTATGCATCTTAACCCTTTGAGTGTTGTTGAAGTTGACGGCAGACATTGTTTCTCCCATCTTGGAGTGAGCATTCAAAAGATTGTTTTTTGATTTCTGCATTAGTTGTAGTCTGGCTTGGTCAGGACTAGTTGAATAATGTACTATTTCAGTTATTTTCCTTTTGCTTGACACTTGGCTTGGGATTTGCTATTTTAGTGATCTGTTGATTACAACCAATGTTTTGATCATCTTAAGTTTCAGTTGATATATTTAGTTTATTATTTATATGTTTAAAAAATCAGAGACCTCTATCCGTTGGATATTCAATTTGTGATCCAGTTACCATCCTCCAATGATGATAGGGTAACTCCGAGGAGCCACAATCAAGTGGATATCAAGGACTCTAAGAACTAACAATAAGGCAAAAGTAATCTTGTTTCCACTATGTTTTATGTGAAAGAGAAGATGAAATGTGGTTAAACACAGCAATCATAAAAAATAAACATTTTGGTAAGAACTATAATTAGGATCTACATTAAAGGAACTTCGTTTCAGATAGGTCAACCTTTATAGAATGTTTATATAACATTATAGTGACGCCTTCTACTCATTTGACTAAACTCAACTTAAATATGAAAGCAACTAATAAATTGGAAAATGGTTAGCCAATAGAGGAAATGGGAACAATAGATAAATACCATAGAAACCCAGTTCAAATGTGCAGTTTGCTTATGTAGAATAAGCGTTGGAAGAAGCCAAGGGCAACAAAAACGCATGAAACAACTTGTCTCTGATGTAGCATTAAAATGATCTTGAATCTGCACCCAAATAACACAAGTATGGAAACCTGTAAGAACCACTTTAACAGAGAAAAACAATGTCAAAAACTATAAGTTAACAAGAACAGAATCCAACATCATGTGCGTGTGTACAAAATGAAAAAAAAAAATTGAAAAAAAATGAGAATTTTTATTTATTTATTTATTTTTTTTTTAGAGTATAAGGACCAAAATTATTTATTTTTATTTATTTATTTATTTTGTTTAAGAGTACAAAATGACAGAGTATAAACAACTAAGGACCAAAATTGAAAGGAAAGAATCAAATACATTGAACCATAAGGAAATCAAAACAGGATATTGGGGAATTTCTAATGACTTCAAGATAGAACTTGGTTGAATTAGCAGGCCCTCTGGCAACATTGGCACCCGAAGTCCACTTGGCCAACATGGGCCATAAAATGTGTAATCTGGCCTTCCTTCGCATTTAATAAAGCGATAGAGATCATACAGCAGACAAAATGAAAGTATTCAAATGCCATCTTAGCATTACCACAAAATGGTAGAGAAATGGAGATATTAATGAATATGTCCATATTAGTCAAAGGGCATCCTTTAGAGTCTGATGCTAGCTAAACTAAATGACAACATCTATGACTTGAATGAAATGCAGTTGTATCATTACAACAAAGGGGAAGAAAAATCAGACTGACTTGGTTTCTGGGGAGAAACTTGGTGTTGAATGGATGCTTAGTTTTTTTAAATAAAACAATCTATGAGAGAATCCAATTTTAACAGTGATTTACCTCCTAAAAGACATATATTACCCGTGTATTGAAGTTCTCCTAGGGTATTTCCGTTAATATAATCACCAGCGACTCTGTCAGATCGCAAATGAGTCTGCATTTTATTTGATTTATAGACATATTCTCCTAATGTTTCACTTAGGAGCCTCTTCTACTATTGAACAATTGAAGCCTTTTTATTTTATTTTGTTGGTTTTATGCTTTGGGCATTTGCGTCTCCAATATATAGTGGCCAAATGGCTACCTTTTTTTCAAAAATAATGTTTCACTTAAGCGCCAACATATGTTTTTCCACTTAAAGTGTCAAAATAAGGTGCCTACCTAAATTTTACAATAAAAGTATATCAAAAGAAAAGAAGAAACAGGATAAAAGAGAACAATAGGGGAAATTTCAACCTGGATAGTGTCAATACCAGATTTATAGTGAAAACAGGATAAATACTGATAAAAATCCTCCACGATTGTTTAAAGCAGTGGAACCCAGAGCAGACGAAAAAAAAGCAATAGATTCAGTTTCTTTGGAACAGGCAGAAATAAATTTTCCTGTCTGTTTGGACAAGAAAAGGCTGGCATTTGTTGCAGAAAAAATGATGAGGAATTGTTGAGCCTATAGCTGCGCATTCATGAACCATGCACCCAAATAAAAATGATAAGCAATATTTTCAATGGAGAAAGGAGCAACTTTGTTGTAAGATTCTAAAGGGACCCTTCACTGTGCTCACCATCTATTTCTAAGAGGAGCAGAAGAATGAGTCTAGTTGATTTTCAATTTCATAAAAAATTTGGTTGTCAGAATGAATCATAATGTAGCACGAAATCAAACGCTCAATATTTGGAGTAAAAAATTAAAGATTTATGCAAAAAAAAAGGATGTTGGTTGACCTACAAGTACCCAAACTTTGATCTAATGCTCGGGTTGAATCACAGCCAAACAAATAGCAAAGTTAAGTTTATTAAAAAAATATATATTGGACTACCTCCCTCGAATTATAAAGGCCTGAAAATTATGTAAGATAACTAAAACCTAATAAATTTAAAACTCCCCTAAATTACTCAAACTTGTCATGATTGTCTTTATTGATTTAAAAATTCTAAAACTTAGGGCCAGTTTGGTAATTCTAATCTAGAAGGATCCTTCCCTCCCAATAATGCGGTTCTGGTTCATGGAAGGAGAAATTTGGCCAAGATGAACACAAGAATGGAGGATTCCAAACGCATGGAATGAGAATGAACACCAAACGGACCCTTAATTTGAGTGGTCACAAAGACATTTGGCCATCAAAATACCTCTATAAACTTTTGTGTTCTAAGAGTAAAAAAACCTACCAGAAAAAATAAAGAAATATATAACCCAATCACTCACTAATCCCCTAAACAAATTTTATAGGCAAATAGAATACAGCCCACTACAACAAGATAACCAAAATTTAGGTGGAATAAATGGAATTAGTTGGTAGCAACTACTTGAAAACAAGAATATCCAAATTTAATATCCTACTTCTTGAATGTTTTTTTAATCTTCACCCGCATCAAATCATGAAAATGTTTCAAGAAGTTTTAAGGCATCAACAATGAATAAGAAACCAGGAAACAATAATATTGTATTGCTAAATCAACAACATATTACGATGTTCAACATGGATTACAAAGAAAAAGGCCCACAGCTTGTCTACTTCTATAACCAGTAGCCAGAGAAAAGCCTAGAAAGTGTTAGCTTCCCCTTGAAGCAGTTTTTTTAAAGAAATGAGTTTTTTAAGATTCCACTTACTGAAATAGAACAATGATAATCATCTTCATAAAACTAGGAAAACATAAAGCAAAAGAATTAATGACTTTACCTCAACAAGTGCATCGAGGCTTACTTCGCAAACTACCCAACGAGCAAGAATAGATCCCATAAGCTCTTCGAGATACTGCAACATAACAAGAACCCAAACAACTAAAGCTATGAAAGATGTTTCAAAAATTCAGCTCCTCTGCCCCTCACCCGACAGACATTCATAACAAAGAAACAGAGTCTTAATCTATCATCTGTTCGAGAAAAAATGACCGAAATTGAACCAATCCATCATATTTCAATTTTTGAAAAAAATGTAGAAAAGCTACCACAATTATATATAAAACCATATAACATTGTCATATGACCGAAACCACAAGGCAGTTTCAGTAGTAGAGATAACTGCTGTTCCTGCACATGTTACACCCACACCCACACCGCTTACTCCTCGGTATACAATCCTTCTTATCTCAAGTTGACTCAACCAAAACAAGAAAGTCACACATGGCATTGGGAAAACTAAATGTTTTTACAAGAGGCAGTTCAGAAATGGCAGTCCAAATTATAAGCTCTCAATCCTCAACCTGGATGCATAATAATTCCTATCAATTATACATTTATACTTCTCATCAATGATTTCAATCAAGTCAAACAAAATCAAGTTCAGTAAGCGAATTGTGGACCCTATACCTTCTGTCCATGTTATGACAATTGATAAAGAACTGTCATAAGCAAAAAGATTAACAATTTGCTGTGCACTAACAAGATTTACGTGCATTTCAACGTCTAGAATATGAAATGGGAACTGGGAAGATATGTTTTATGAGGTGACCTGACCTAATACACCATAAGTATGTACCTCACTGATAATGATGCAGAAACTAGATCATTAGCCACATAGATCCCATATCACAAGTCGGGCTCCCTTATATCCAATACTCTACGTTGTCCCAACTAAATCGCAGCATTTGAATCCAATCGTCCAACTTAGGATACAGGAGTTAGGTTATCCGAATATGGGTGTGGGACAAAAGTGGTTAAATCCTAGCTTTCCACAACATTTTTACCTAGGTGCTTTTGGTATATTGATTAGGATCATAAAAATGGTACAAGATCCTACCCCAGTCATGATATATGAGCTTGTATCATGGAGGGAATGGTCTAGCAAAGAGATACCCAATAAACAAAAACTAGAGTGAGAGACGCCAAAAGTAGAAAGGGCCAGGTAGAATGAGAAACTCCTACAGTGGTCTGAAATAAATGTCAATTACAGAGTGTTGTGCTATGTTATGATACAGGGCCAACCTAGAGAACGCGATCTAGGTGAGCTGAGTAAAGGTACAGGACCCGTGTCCTTAAGATCCAAGCTCCCCACACTTGCCAAGGAGCTTTTCATGTATTGGCAAGGATCACAAAAATTTAAGAGAATGATAGAGAACCATAAAAGTGTTACTCTAACAAATTAAGATAGAGAACTACTACATCCTCATTTTCTTAAACAAAATGCATAGAATGGATTGTCCAGGAAAAGAGTAAAAGAAAAAAAATTCAAGGTTAAATGGAAGTTCCTGATCAACAATGTTGCAAGTATAATTGAGTAATCTGTTAGCTAACTTTTTTACTTAATATGAATCTATTTGTTTTTAATTATCTACTTGGACAAATTTAATTTTAAGCCTTAACATTAAATACTCAGTAAAGGACTAGACGAATCTTTACATGCCATTCAAACCAACCAATCTCAAGTTTTAGTAATCAGCACTAGTAATGGATGTAGAAACTTTATTGATGGGAATCAAAACAATCTAATAAAATCAAAGTACTACGAATAGGCAGACAAATTTCCAGAAATCTTTGTTCTAGAAGGACATGCCTCATAGAACGTCATATATATCACAAAAGTAGAAGCCAAAACAGTAACTCATTTTGTTGATCCGGTTCATATGCTTAAAAGAGAGAGGAGAAAATAGCACAACTGCAATAATTATAAGAAAACAAAATCTGTAAAAGATTATACAATCCATTACCTTTGTCCTGTTTGCATATAGCAGTTTCCTCGATAAATTATCAAGCAATGCCTTTACTAATTCCCTGAAACAAGTGATGGAGATTAAAGCCAAAAAATCACAAGAACAAAGAGAAATATGTGACTAAGTATATGTACCTTTCACGAAAATCCATAGCAGATATAACACACATCATAAAGACCACCTGAATATTAAGTAGAAGAAAGTAACATGAGAACTCACAAAGGGACAGTTGGAAGAAGAGAAACATGCAGAAAATTATCAAGCAATCCAAACAGTTCAGCTCTACAAATATGTCATGAAACAAAATGTTACAAAGTTCCTCATTCATTCTTTCATACTTCAATAATAGGCCCGAAAAACCAATAGTTTTCAAGAAAATGGTTAACATCATTTATACTTCTCATGTGGAAAGTCCATTTTCAAAATTTTACAATGAAATGGAATTGATTATGCTTGGACATTTGATATCAACTCCACATACAAGAAAGGTAAATTTTCGACCGTTACTCTGATATCAACCCCCATTGAATTTACATCTAGATCCTAGTATGAACCAGCTTCCCGGTAGAGGGGCTCCACCATTTTCATTTTCAACTTGAGCTACCAACGTAGAACAAGCTTAAAAAACCCAGAGATGATGAACAAAGGAATCATATGCTAGTGATCTAGATCCTTGTATGAACCAGCTTCCCGGTAGAGGGGCCCTACCCATGTCAATTTCAACTTGAGCTACCAATCTAGAACAAGCTTAAAAAACCCAGAGATGATGAACAAAGGAATCGTATGCTAGTGCAAAAGGCAGAAATGCTAGTGGTCTAGATCCTTGTATGAACCAGCTTCCCGGTAGAGGGGCCCTACCCATTTCAATTTCAACTTGAGCTACCAATCTAGAACAAGCTTAAAAAACCCAGAGATGATGAACAAAGGAATCGTATGCTAGTGCAAAAGGCAGAAAATTTTTAACCAAGATGTATATACCCAATGAGCCTTGACCAAATGTTTATATTACCAAAATCTTGCATGTTCCATCAATGGGCCAAGCATTATTAGTGACGTTAGTCGAGAAATGAAAATCATAGGGCAGATGCAGTTGTTCATCCAAATACCTTAAAGGCAAGATGAGAGACATCACATTATGGGATACTTATGCAAACATCATTATCCACTGGTAGAGTTCCATGGAATAAATTGAACCATGTAGAGCCATCATGAAAGCTCAGATTTCTAATGACATAACAACTCTTATTAGATGTGCAAAGCAAACATTTTATATATTGAGATGTGAAACTCACCTCCTGTAGTTCTATTATAGAACCAACAAAAAAAACTCCTACATAGATAAAGACTTGTATGTCTAACCTCCAAAACCAAAATGTTACTCCTTACCAGGGCTCATGATAATAAGAGGTTATCCTAATGACAAAGTATTAGTTAAACACTCAAGAACTACAATTGCTTCCAAGTCCTTTGATAGCCAAAGATTTACAAACACCATAGCTGAATTGCTACCCGTACAATATAAACACTGGAGGACTACAATTATCTTCTGATATTTGATAACCAAAGATCTAGAAACTATATGCACAGATACTTCAAACATCACGCTGTTGATATTTTAGGATTCCATATTTGTCATATAGATCATACCTAATCTCATATTTATATATCACACAGCATTGTCATATTTGTCACTGGCAAATGTTCAAATTTCACCACTGCCAATTGACATATGGACAGATAAGAATTTAAAGAGTTTTATTTAATATAAAAACTGACAGTCAAAGAAGATACAGTGCTACTTAAAATACATCCTGCAACGAGTTTTGATATTGCAGTAAAATATGGATACAATCGTGAGGAATGCTACATGGTTGATACTGCCCATACTCATGCTTTTTTCAAATATTCAAGTCATGCATATGCAACTATGAATTAATTCAGATTGTACAACTGTGAATGGCTCCTTTAAATCAGTTAGAAGCGAGGAAAAAATAAATTCAGTAGTGGGGAAGATTTTGTGGGGGAGGGGGGCGGTGAGGGTGTTGGTGGGAGGTGTGGTGATCTCTTGATTGGCCTCACTTTCGGGAGGGGAGGGGGAAACAATTCTTAGCGTTTCATGCGTAGACGTCTCTTCTACTATTGGGGCGCTGGTTTCTTTCCTCGCTTCCATGGGTCCCTTTTTTCTGCATGGGTTTCAGTTTATCAATTCTTTGTTTGTCATTTCTATTTGGGCTTTGGCCTTTTATTAATGCAAAGGTGATCGCTTACCTTTACCATCACAAAAAAAAAAAAAAACTCAGTCAAAGACAAATTCAGAACTCCATTGCCTAATCCTGATTGTTTAATCTGCGACAAACCGAAACAAAATATTGCATGACATAATTTTAAAAAAAATTACAACCAATAAACTCTTCACAAATTACAACACTTCCAAATACAAAAGAATAAAGACCACAATTACCAGAAACCATCCACCTTTAAAAAATTAAATATCATCACTTGAAAATGAATTCTCGAGTACCTCAGATTCTACTTTCTCACTGCAAAATGCAATATGAGCGAGACTAACAAGAATGGTCTCCATGAAAGGACGTTGATTAGAACCACCATCAAAAACATCTCCAGCTTTAACAAGCTTCTCATTTGAAGCCATGACCAATGGGATACCAAAGTTATAACTACAAGAGCAACAAGATGAAAAAAGTCACAAAAACTTTTAACCACAACACATATCAAAAAATAAACAAAGAATATGCGTATATCTTTTTAATTTTTAAAACAAATCCAGACTCAAATCAAGAAAATAATATAAATCAAGATTATTGTCCAACATTGAGTCATAGGTCTCAAAACTGAAAGGGTTCAGCATGAGGGATTTGAAGGAGAAAGAATCACACTAAAATGAAAAATTACAATCTGAATAGGAATGACAACTCCGCTAATCATAGAAATCACATGGCAAGAATATCTAGGAATTAACTTCATTTTGATAGAATGCAGAAATTACGTAAATTCTAATGATTCCCTACTGCAAACTGATAGAATGGACGGTTACCTATCCGAACCCTACCCAGAAAGCTATCCGAACCAATAGCTGAAATAGGCTGATTAGGGATTAATTGAGGGTAATTTAGTTTCTAGGGTAAAAATTTTATTTTTATATATTATTTTAAATTGAACAAGTAGGCTATTTACTGATATCATATTACTGGATAAATGGAGTACATAGCCGGATACAAAAGAAAGGAAAGCAATCAAAAAAAGAGAGAACCTAGATCCTATAGACCAGAAATCTACAAAGCCAGGCCAAAAACCAAAAAATCTCCATCTCAAAATAGACCGTCACACATATGAAGCATTGGGTTGTCTTCCAAATGTTTTCCTCCATTGGCATCGCAACTCTGAAGGCTAGATTTTTCGTCAACCAAATAGCTCATATTGTGGCAGGGATTATGCATTATGAAATCTTAGCCGTCACAGTTCTATCAGCCTTCTTCCTTGGGCGTTTTCCAACCAACTACGTATGCTCCAACGAATCAAAAATGTGATTTGAGTCTTGTAGCCATGCCCAAGCACCTCCACACTTGTTTCACAAGGTCACATTAGCAGAAAATGGGTGACCGTTTCTGGGTAAACTCCACAAGATGCACTCCGTAGGCTCCGTTGGATGCCACTTCGCCCCATATACTTTTATAAGAATCATTCTTCGTATACAAGCCATGAGAAAGCATAAACCTTGAGCGGATCATTGATGACCCGTACTTCCTTGCTTTTGGGATGCACAGAAGCACACATGATCCTTTCTTTCCTCCATTAATCACAACATTTCTGGACAGAAAAGTCATTTCTTGGGTCCAGAAGCCACACAGCCATTTTCGCCCCACCTCCTGTAAGGTCACCATCAGAGAGGTGAATTCCATAGCTTCACATCAGAAGGGTAATCAGCCATTTTGTAGTCTTATCAGGAAACTGGTTGACTTTTCAACTAATGTCAAATGGTGTTGCCAAACAGGGATTGTTATACTATTCTATCCCATCATTATTCCACAAATAGCTATATGCTTACCAAATAGGGTATTAAGAAAAAATCTATAATACAAAAAAAAATGAAAAAATTCAAACACATTAATACTTGCCTAATATCTTGGAGCAACTGATCATGACCATCCCAAGTCTGGAAAAGTATACCAATCCGTTTTGCCAAGAAAAACCTGACTCGAAAATCAGTATCTTGAAGCATCCCAAGAAGTCTTTCAATCATGCCCTGCTTCAAAGCAGGAAAGTAGAGTACACAAAATGGTGACATGAGTTCCATATATATATATGTATATGTATATATAGAGTGGATCTAAAGCGGACGTCCACAATTTTTTTTTAAATGGAGTCGGTGGTAATCACCGTTCATTTAAAGCGCACTGATCACGGTGTTTAAAATAAATAAATAAAAAACCGGAACCCAATGCAAAACCCCGGGACCACGTAACCATGTAAAAAAAGAAAAACCAATAATATAACCTCATGACATCCCACACGTAACCATCTAACCATGGTTTGAAAAGGAAAAAAAACCCAATAAGTCAATAACCCAATAAATGCACTATGATCTCTAATACAATACATTTTGTTCTTCTCTATTATAAAAAAAACAGCATCTTCTAGTGTATATGAATTTGTTTTGCCCTTTATAAAAGTTGAAAATTTTGATTTGGATCATGATTTTAGATTTTTTCATGATTGATTAATTTTGAAAAACCTGTGAACAAGTACATAGAGACAAATAATGAAGAACCAACCGATTTCAGAAGTCTTCAATGGATTCTCACAATTGGAATCCCCCCATGCCCCATGGATTTTTTTTTTCTGAAATCCCTTTTTTGTTATAAATTGATTTTAATTATGATAATGTTACCTACAGCCATATTTCCAGCCCTAATTTCAATCTACGTGTGTTTTAATTTTTTTTAATAATATACTTCATCCAATAAGGTACCTGTCTTTATAAAAAAAATGAAGCATATATTCCGATGAATTGGATGGATGCATCTATAGAAAATGTAAATTTTTTTTTTATTGAAGCATATACCTCATTAATGTGAGTATACGCGCTATTAATTTTCTATCGACACATATGGGAGTGGAATTGGGGATGGAAAAATTTGTGTAACAACACTCTTTTAATTATGACCCATAGGTCATTGACCACACTTACATATGAAATTCCTAAATAGCAACAGCTCACCACTAAAAAAAAAAGCATTAGATTTATATTTTGACATCGTTTTTTGTGAATCATCGATTTGAAATTTGACATATCGTTTTAAAATATGATAATTATCTTTTAGGATTACTCAATGATATATTTTATGCGAATGTCTTTATTTCATTTGATACATATTTATTTTTTAATCTATGCTATTGAAATTAAAAAAACATAATGATAGAACTTTAAAAAATATTCACATAAATCACATTAGACCCCCCCGTTTATAAAAATTATGGCTCCGCCATTGCTCGCTCGTTGTAATAAAATTTAAGATCCAATTTCTAAAAATCTAGAGAATCAAATTAACAATCATGAAAAATCAAAATAATAATTTAAATTAAAAAATTCAAAGTTGTGATCAACACCCAAAATTGAAGGCCGTAAATCCTTTAAAACCGAATTTTAAAAAAAAATGTGATGAGTGATCACAGTGCATTATTGGGTTATTGGATTTAAAAAAAAATAAAAACCATGGTTACATGGTTATGAGTGGGATGTTATGGGGTTGGGTTATTGGGTTTTTTTTTTCAAGCCATTGTTACATGGTTGTGGGGTTTTGCATTTGGTCTCGGTTTTTTTTTTCAACATTGTGATCAGTGTGCTTGAAATGAACGGTGATTACCATATATATATAATGTAACTTATAATGTACTTCTAAACAAATGAATAGTTTCCCCAAGCAAGCTGCAGAAGACTGATCCCTGAAAACAAGTAGATAGAGAGCCAAACAAAATAGACATGATGCCAATTCATTTCCAACAGGCATTCAGTTTAAAAAATAAGAAGTTTATAGGAGAATATAGTCACCTGGGTAATATGAGGGAAACAAAACAGCATATGCACTCCAACAATTTAATGCGTGCTGACCAAAAAAAAAAAAGTTGACAGGAGAATATAGTCACCTGGGCAATATGAGGGTCAAGTGAAACAAAACAGCATACGCACTCCAACAATTTAATGCGTGCCGACCAATCAGGAACACCAATCTCTGCTATTTTATTTAGCAGGTCCCCAAGGGTTTCTAGGCTCTGAAAGTCCAAAACCAAAGTAAGATATATTCATAAATTGCCTCACATGTATAATGAATCCACAAAGAAACTTCACTAAAATGCCTACATTGGACAATGCTAAAAAAAATTAGAAAAGGGAAAAAATAAGCAAAACTATTATATTTCTAGAAGCAATGTCTCCCATGTCCTTTTGTCTACAGTGTCTCGGATTCACTTGGGAATATGTTCTCAAAGTCAATGTCTCGTATTCAAGGGGGAGTATGACTCGGATTCATGAAGGAATATGTCTCGCATTAACGGGGGAGTATTGGCTCAAATTCATGAAATTTCTCAGATTCATGGTATGGTCTGAGATTCAAGGGAGAGTATGTCTTGGATTCATGTGGAAGAAAGACTCGGAATCATGGGGGAGTATGATCTCTGATACATGGTGAAGTATGGTCTCGAATTCTGGTGAAAATGTCTCGGATTCAAGGGGGATTAAGTCTCAGATTCATGGGAGAGTATGGTCTCGAATTCATGAGGGAGTAATGTTAAAATTCATGTAGGCAGCCTTCGATTCATGGGTATATCTTAGATACTTGGGGGGAGTATATCTCAGATTCGGGTGGGAGGGGGAGGTCCAGTATTCATGGGAGAGTATGTCTCAAATATATGGTCGCAGATTCATGGGGGAGTATGATCTCGGATTCATGGGTAGAATATGACGGAGTACGTCTCCGATTCAAAGGGGTTACGTTTCAGAATCAGTGGGGGAGTATGTCTTAGATTCATGAGGGAGTATGACTCGGATTGATGGGTACGTCTCTGATTCACGGGAGAGTATGTCTCTGATTCACGGGAGAGTATGTCTCTTATTCATGAGTATGCTTAAGATTCAAGGGGGTATGTCTCGAATTCATGAGAGAGTAGGTCTCAGATTCACGGGTATGTCACGAGTACTTGGGGGGTATGTCTCATATTCATAGGGGACATACGAGAAATGCCAGGGATCCGAGATCATACTCTCTCATGAATGGGAGACATACTCCCCCCATGAATCTGAAACATACCCATGAATCGAATATATTATCCCCCATGAATCCGATACATACCTCCCATGAATCTGAAACATACCTATGAATCCGACACATATTCCTCCCATGAAAAGGAGATATATTCCCCCATGAATCGGAGACATACTCCCCATTAATCCAAGAACATACTCCCCCATCCTCCACCCCATGAATCCGAGACCATACTCCCCCCATACCCCCCTACAATGAATTGGAGACATACTCCCACCCATGTATCCGAGACATACTCCCCATGAATATGAGACCATACTCCCCGTTAATTTGAGACCATGAATGTGAGATTCCTTGTATATTGTTAGATTCGATGGGGAGTATGTATCGGATTTAAATGGGGAGTACAGTCTCTGATTCATGGGTATTATGTCTCGGATTCATGAACGAACACATCTCGAATTACTGGGGGAGTATGTGTAAGATTCATGAGGGAGTACGGTAAAGAATACATCATTTGTATCGAAAGCATGTAGGAGAATGTCTCAGATTCATGGGGAGAGTGTGTATCCAATTCATGTGGGTGTGTGTTTTAGATTCAAGGTCTGAGATTTATGACGGAGGACGTCTCCAATTCAAGGGGGTAATGTCTCGGATTCGTTGGGGAGTATGTCTCAAATTCATTATGAACGGATTAAAACAAATTGGCAGCAAGTTTGAATTTTTACCAATCCTATGGATGAATTATCAATCAACTTATGATGAGTTTGGCTATAAGAAATTATGTGATAGAAATTTTTTGAAATTTAACAATTTTATTCAAAAGTGGGAAACAAGTTGATTATCAAGAAATTGAGATAGAATCTAGGTCTGATGATGTGACACAGGAGATATGTACACAGAAGCAAAGAAAGTGTGGAGACTAAACAATCTTAACCTCATCAAAGTCATAAATTGTCAGTACAATTATTATTAAAATCCCCCCCACTGGACTTTGTTTCATTTATCTGGAATGACCTGTAATATAAGTTTTTGTAATGGAAGCTGAGAATAATATAAAAGCATATACCCTACATAACAACACAAAAATGTGTCCATGTCAGACCCTTTTTTATATCAAAATTTCCATGTCAGACATTGACGAATAATATTGGCAATGGCATTTCAAAGTTTAATTAATAATCTTGTCCAACATGCGTGGGGTGTTGGATGTGTAATATATGCAGCGTCCAACAGAGCTCCAGACTTGGACAGAAGACATGCTTGTTACATACCATATATCTCAAGTCTCAAACACGCTTAACTGACCTACAGTGGAATAAGCATGGCAAAAAAATATACTTTCATCATTACCAAAATTTCATCTAAAAGAATTTCTATTTGTCAATATATGAGATGATAAAGAATGAGATACTACAGCTGAATACAAATAGGAAAAAAAACCATTATCTTATTCTAACAAGGTGTACCTGCTCTGAGACTCCTGTCGCAAATTTCTTTCCAGTTTCATCTTTCCCACAAGGAAACAACAGCAATAATCTCTCCAACAAACTATGCACAGCAGTCAATATACCAACAGAACAAAGCCTGGGAGTAACACTTACTTCCAACATGTGATTCATCAAAGAAACCTGAAATGGAAGGGGGGGGGGGGGGGGGGGTAGTAACATGGGAATATCCAAATATAATGAGAGCATTATACTTTTAGTTTCAAGCATTCTGAAATGAAAATTCATTGAATGAGATCCTGGACAAAGTTTATAATACCAAATCTGAGACAGTTCCTGCAGAACAAGAATAGCCTCGGCAGAGACTGAACAAAATAACTTCACAGACCTGCTCACCAAAGAACATTCAAAGCAATAAATACACTTACCAAATAATAGAAATGAAACAAAGAAAATAAATTGTGCCCTGCCTTCAAATCATCTTCTTGTCCTATAAGATTGAACAGCACTTTCCATGTTGCATCAGGTGAAACAGAGAAAAAGAATGATATTGCTGAAACCAGTTCCCTCTTCCACTCCACAGAAGAGAATGAAGTACCGGGAACATTATTCCCACTAACAGTAAAAAAATCCATATCCTCTGAATCATCATCCACGTCCAACTCCATATCAACATGCCTTACTTTAGCATCATATAAAGGACGAGGATTTTCAACTAAATTTGATGAAGATGAAATTAAACATGGTACAGGAGCCTCACACTCAACTTTTGAAGTACACTGGGTGGACACTGAAAACAACTTAGTTAGAGCAAACAAAAGTCTCTCTGTAACATGCATGATATTTGTATGAAGATTGTCATCAGCATCATTCACCCACAGTCTGAAGAGTGGACAGCAAAGAAAGCATCTAAGAGAAGTCAAAGTTCGTCCTTCTACATCAAAAACGGAGCCAGTGTCTAAACATCTGTGTTGCTGAAGTTCGACACAATTTTTTTCAACAACAAGAACAATTTGCTCAAGCAATTTTAAGATGTGACCAACCATTTTGTTGACTAGAGATGAGTTGCTTTCTCCTAACCTGAGGAAAACAATCAATATAATTTCAATAAATCAAATGCAGTAAAATAAGGTCTCATGCTAACCCACCTGTACATATCCAAAAGAGTAAATCATTCTAATTAGGTATCGCTTACTACAAATCCATCAAATTTGACCTTCCAAAGAGAAAATGATGATATACTGTTCAGCACCACAATCATTATGCATACTTAAGACACGAAAAGATGAGCTTTAGAACTTCAACATAACGGAACAAAATTGTCTCAAACTATAATCAGATCATGAAGAGATGACAAGAACAAACCTAGTAAAACTACAGGATGAAAACATAAATTAAAAATAAAAAGCAAAGAAAAGAGTTTCACTCAATAAATAAAAAATATTCACTTGGAAAAAGAGGTCAAGGCACAAAGAAAATGAAAGGTGATAAGAGGAGTACGATAGAACACATTATCACACAAATTTGTTGATGACAACCAAAATAAACACAATTTTCAACCATGGAGAACTTCTTGGAAATAAAATCATTGGATATTGCACATGAAATAAATGTTTGTTTCTCCTAAATCTGTTCAGGACATTACTCAACCTATTGAAACCACTAAATTGCCACCATAGTGATTCAACAAAAGATATACAAAATTTAGAACTCGAATATTAATGACTTGCTATTCAAGGTGGCAACAGTTAAAACAGCCTTCATCAAGGGCTGCTGGTGTGGTTTGAGATGCTGTTGCTTGGCATCCAACCTTCAGGAGAACTCTAACAGAATCTGATGTTGCTAGATCCTGCTATTATTGCAGCTGCTGGAAGATTTCATATGGAGTGGGTAGCAAATAGGAGTGATCTGGTGCCCGAACAAAAGAGATGGATTTACTGTGAAGAGTTGTTACGAGGAAGGAACACAATATTCAGCTCACCATCACAGCGTAACATAAAGAAATATGGGGCACAAAGGTTCCCTTCAAGGTTCAAGGGTTTCTCTAGCTTATCAAGAGAGATTAATGACAAACATGTATAGCTCAAAATGGATTGAAGAGGAGTCTATACTATATCCACCCTGTAACAATGAAAACAAAACAGGGGGGCAATTCTTATGCCAGTGTCATTTTGCAATAAATCTGTGGGCCCGGACGGGTTTAGATCATTTCAGAAGTTTGGATGGGCTGTGCAAGAAAGAAAGAAACATGAAGAAAAAAGGGGAAAGAAAGTGTCTTAATTGTTAGGTCTTGCTGGTTGTTGGACAATTTGGTTGCTTAGAAATGATGTAACCTTTAAGGATAGCATCTAGAAGTACAATATGCCTCATAAAGGACTGGGCGAAATATTCAGTTGGGGCACAGTCCGTGAATATTTTGCACGGCAGATTGGTAATTGGTAATTATGGAGTAGCCAGTGGTACCCTGCAGAGTTTTGTTTCTGGTTTAATCCTGTTAGTAGTGTTTTCTGCATATTTGTAGTTGGTGTGTTTTCTGTTAGCTGTCTGGATTGGGGTCCGGAGAGTAGATTACTCATCAATTGTTCTCATCCCTCAATCTTGTGTTTCCTTTCGCTTTCTTTCTTTTTTTTACCCTACTGAAGCTGTACTCAAATTTACTCTTTATGAATAAATTCCTGGTGGTATGATCCCTACCAATGTTCAAAAAAAAAAGTGTGAGGGTAGGGATTATTTACTACACTGTACAAGAGATGGATTGAGCACTAGCTCTAGCCAGCTCCCACTAAACCATCCTCCATCCTTCATTTTGAAATGTATGAGAAGATAAAATGATAGTAGTCATTAAACCAAACAATGCATATTATCACACATAACCCTACTCAAGTGGAAAACTGCATAGAAGGATATCCTATAGAATTGAAACTGGTATTACATCTATCGATCATCTGATTCATACCTTGTTAAGAATACATAGTAGATGCAGTTGGACAAGAGACCACAGAGGAAAAGGAGATCTGACAGGTTAAATTTTTCAACTTCCTGATATAAAATAACATTTGCAAGAAAGTACTCTTCCATTTCTTGGGTTAATGAATGCCTCATCTGCTGAGGAAGCCGTAAACCATGATGAATTGTTGTATGAGACACCTAAAAGATATGACAATATCAATTATAGAATATGAAGAATATACTTGTATGAGTTGTATCTAAGCATTAAACTTGAATAGCCTGCATACCTCAACAGAAGATTCAGAAGCAATTTCGGCCAAGATTTCCACAGAACAATCATAAAGTTGGTGTGCAATACTTTGATCATTTTCCTCTTTCTGTGGCAATTTACACTTAGAAGATTAGACCATTTTTATCTAAATCAAGAAATCGACTGATTTGAAATGTTCATAAAGTAGTTTGGCATGGAGGCAACAATTATAACTTGATCCACAAGTATCACCTTCATCCATTCCACCATATCTTCAACACATGAGGGAGATGATGGCTTAAAGGGAGCACATCCAGTACAAAGAGAGAAAATAGATGCTGGCAGAAGCCACACCACTCGCTCACTTAAAGCACCAGGATCCTACAAATGACACAAATTTAGTTCAAGTTGCAAAGTCAGCTCTGCTGTAAATTGGTAAATTAATTAAATAGAATTCTTTTAGGGTGATGAATTATAATGTGATAAGACAGAAAGTCACAGTAAAATAAAATCTTATAACAAGCAATCATGTGAGACCAGAGGATTCATATCAACAAATGATGATCTGCCAGTTTCTCAAGTTTTCATTGATCGCATTTGAAAATCTGTGGGAACTCCAGAACTCCCAATTATAGACACAGTGGGAATATCCAGCAAAGTCACCATGAATGAATATTGAATAGAACATATAGGCATGTAGTTGTATTGATCATATAGAAAGCCAACGCAATTCCACAAGACCCATTTACTTGTTTATATAACATGATCATATCAACAACATTGTGGTACAAAGCATGAGGGGGGGGGGACACTTTTTAAAAATAAGTGCACTGAAAACAGTAACTTTATAAAAAAAAAACAGCTACCTCCTATCAAATCATTAGTCATTTCTTTATCAAAACTTACAATATTGCTCAGATAAGCCAGCCTAACCTCAGCCATGATAGAAAATGTTTGTTAGAAAGGAAGAGCCTAATAAGATGAGATTTAACTAGACTGACTAAAAATTTGTCAACTTACTTTATAAAAATTGTAGTCACTTGCTATGATTATGCATTACCATGCATGGACGAAACACTTTTTTTCAATTTCACCAATGAACAAAAAAAATATCCTTCAGGTTGGTTTTGAACCTATTATATTAAAACCACATTAATCTACAACATGAGTTTTGGTTTACAAAGGACACACAGATTATGTAGATAATCTGAAATTTGACATTCGATGACCTCAGCATTACAGGCATTAAGATCCAATCCCAGTGCAGCAGGCCAACTTCAGCTCATCAATTATGCAACCAGAGACTGACAACAAAGGGGATTATTCATTAGATGAAAGACAAACAATATATTCCATTATGTGATATTGAAAGTTGAAAAATTATTCTACAAGGAGCAAGTTCATGTCTTGGCTTATCAATTAGGAATGTCAAAACTCTGAATTCAGCTACTCTGCTTAAAAGAAATTAAAAAAACAAATGAATAAAAAACAAGTACACTTCAAGAGATGAAGCAACCTGACCTTGAGTAGACCAAGAACTGCCCTCAATAGATTTTTCCTGAGTTGAAGAACTTCTGGAAGATTGCCCTACAGGATGTGAAAAAGAGTGAAGAATGCGCCAGGCTTATCATTTTAAAAATGAGATAATGGGTCAAGACATCGCGCCAATAATTAACCAGAAAAAAAACTATTCTTGAATATTAAGGTGCATGATTAATCTCCTTTTCTTCAAGGGGCAACATTTATTAATATAATTGCTCCCATGTTTACTTTAAAAAAAGAGACCAAGGCTCCATTTGGATTTGCGTTTGGGTATATTCCGCAATTGAAGAGCGGAAGATTCCTAAATGTGGATCCAAACATTTTTTCAATGTTTAGCTTTTCAACCCCCCTCTTGCTTTTCAGAAAAAATCAACGATTGAAAATCTAACAAAACAACGATATGTGACTACCATTTTATCTTTAATGCAACCTTGAGAATATTGTAGAATGCAAGACAAAATGATATTCGAGAATGGCTCTTCACATTAATCAGTACTCTACAAAATAGTGAAAGTGAAGTTTGGTCTTTCGAGAAGTCACCAACCTCTAAATTTTTACCCAAAACCAATTGAAGTTCGGTCTTTTGAGACGCTCACCCCAGGCCAACTTCAAACCATAGCCTAGTTTTTCTGTCAAGAAATGTCAAACCTCAAAGATGGTGATCTCACGAAATGGGTCCCGTTAACCTCATCAATCTTATAGCCTTTAAATAATTAGGATGCCTAAGGCACTTTTTTTACTTTCTTATTTTCCACCCCAAATTGTTTTGGCCTCTGGTTGCTCAATCTAATCATACACTATTGTATATGTTAAAAAAAGTCATACACTATTGTTATATGAATTGAAATTCTCATCACCCCACGTTAAATCGTTAACTAAACTTAACTAAAACTCAGTCGTCCACCAACAGTGAGAATCTAAGTTGCAACAGCCTTAATTCATTTGTCACTCATAAATACCAAAAACCCTATTGTTCAACATCACTCCCATTCCCAAAATTGTTATCTGCACCTAGAATTTCTCATCAAAATTTGATGCTTACAATTAGCACGATAAGCTAACAGTACAAAGCAAGGGAAAAAAGTTTAACCAAAGCATAACAGCCCATGAAAATAAACATCGTATCAAGAAATGGGAAAAGAAAAAAAAACGCACAATTCTTCACCAGAAAAATTTGTACCTGAGCACATTTTGAAGAAAAATATATAGAGACAAATTGCAGCGCAAACCTGGAGGAAATCAGAGAAATACAAATATTAAAAAAACGATGATTGAACCTTATCAACATGGGGTAAGCTAAGAAGCACCTCTAGAACAGTGAGAATGCCCGAGAACAAGATTGAACATAACTCTACAACTAGCTACTACCTTATGTCAACCCACCATAAGAAATTTTGTCAGAGTTCCTAACTAAATAGGGGGAAAAAACCAAGGTTGTGCTTGTCTCAACTCTATGTTTATCTCCTTGATCCTGAAGAAAGGTAGAGCGGGAGGAAATTGGGGACTAGCATCCCATTGGCCTCCTCAACGATGCATATAAAATTATTGCAAAATGCTAATATGTCAGATTAGAGAGGTAAATAACTTCGGGGATGACGGTTGCCGGTCGACCTTCATCCATGGAATAAGAGTACTCAACAGTTTCTTGGTAGTTCATGAATGTGTGAAGGGTGCACACAAATACAATTGAAAGGGTCTTCTTTTTTATGAAAAGATATAAGAATATTTATTCAATAAAATCCCTTTACTTGAGGGTGTCATTGTACTTGAGGGTCTTCTTTTTGTTGTTAAGTAAAGGGATATGTTTACTTGAGGGTTCTACTGTCTTTGTTTTGTTTTTATGTTCTAGAGATCCCTCATCTCCTTTTTGTTCGAGGGTGTCATTTTATTATGAATGCTCCAATCCTTCTTTATTAAAAAGACAGTCAATCTAACCAAAACACCCTGCAAATCCTATTATGGAGAGATTGAATATGAAAAAATACTGCATTGGCCTGATAGCTAACAGTGTACAAATCCAGGCCTCTACAAATATTTATTCAAAGAAATAATATAGTCTCAGATGTTCATCTAGAAGAAGAGTGATGTTTCATAAAAAAACATGTATCATAATTTCACAATAGCACATTATATCAGCTTCTGAACCACATGGAAATCAAGTAGTCAACATTAATATAATGTAACATCTCTTGAAGTAAATTTAAAATATTTGATGCCAATCCATATGCAAATCAATGGGTCAATCAATAATGAAGAAACCCAACACCAACGCCAAGCTAACAATCAATTAGCAGAAGAACAAGAGTGAAAAAAAGGAAAGGAATGTTAAATTTATGCAGTCACAATCAGGCCAAGCAGAGAACATACGATGATGGCATGTGCCTGAATATCCGAAGATCCCATACATCTTGAGGCACATTAAATAAGTTAAGTAGATCCTGGAAGAAAAAGAATGAAAGTAAAACAATGAATTTATCATGAGAGTATACCAAATACAGTTCCTTGCTCTATTGAAAAGATGTGCATTAATGAAAAGGTATTGTAGCTATTCAATGGCATTATCATAGGCAAGGAATAGACAAAATTACATTTGAGATAATGCTGCTAAGGAGTTTCAAAGCAGCATCTGCCTGCACAACACAAATACAGCATTAATATCACCTAGGTATATAAATCAATTATGATTTAGAAATTGAAATCAAGATACAAAAACATCTGAGACAAACTAGCACATGAATCATGAGGGCTCTTTGGTTCGGGAGGGGATAATCATGGCAATCCTTGTGGGAGTTTCCTTTTCTATTTTTTTAATTATCTTATTTTATCTTGTATTGTACTCTCCCTTCTCTTCACCTTTCCATTTGTAAGATCCCTCATCTCCTTCTATCCGGGGGTTTCTTATTAATAAGATTCTCCTCTCTTTTCAAAAAAAAAAAAAACTAGCACATGAATAAAACCCCAGCTGTAATATATAATAATAATGCATAGCCATGCAGGTGGGCACTACCTAAAGCATGCGCCTGATATTCCATAACAATTGAACAGAGGGAGATACCTGCCCATATAGGATACCAGAAAAACTCACCACTGCAGTAAGGTTACTAAATATGGGCAGACCATGCAATAAACAGCTCCAAATAACATGCCACCCACTTCTAACCAGCAAAATCTGCAAAACAATAATTAAATTCAGTTCAAGGTTGAATCCTGATGTTAGGCTAAAAAATTATGAGGGCATTTAAGAACATCTGCAAATAGGTAAACACCATCTAGCTTAATGAATATTAGTCAGATTCAGAGACCCATAGAACAGAAAATCATATTAGAAATCAAGAATGTGATTGTAGTACTTCAACCAGCAACTAAACAATTAGATTTGAATACACCTAATGCAGATGTTCATAAAAATTCGAAACTTTCCCCTTATTTTCTTAAGGTAAACTGCAAACTAACCATGTAATGTGGCTAAAAGGGAACATATTTTGGTTTGATCTTTCCTTCTTTTGATTAGAGTTGTCTCATGATCCCCAGGGTGAAACAGAATTCCCAAGCATCACATGATTTTATTGAACAGTCACAATAACTATGATGATGTTGATCAAAATGTGTGATCGAGAAATGTCAATGTAGCCCTCTAACATAACCAGAGGGGTTTTTCCATTTGAAACAAATAATCATAAACGGCCAGCCGAATCTATCAAAATGGGCCTGGCCACACGAACACATCTCAAAGAAGTCAAAAAAAGCTTTTACACCATCAAAATTGATAACAATTAGTCCATCAAAAACAAATTGATATCAAATCAATGTCAATCCTCTATAAACAAAGTTGGATTCTTGAAAGGCTAGATGGTAAGCTGAAGAGGGACCAGCCATTAAATCCTTGGACAATACCATAGATTGATAAGGATGTATTATCTTACTGATTATGCAGTTGGGATCGACATGCACAGGGATCGACAACTCCAATAGAGTTGGGAAGCTTTTAGACCAGGACATAAGAAGCCAAATTTGGTATACGGTCTGAACCCTATATTATCCCTTTTCCACCATGATTCTAGTCAACTATGCTGCTACTAAAACAAATTCAAGTTGATGATGATGTGAATGGATCATAATGCGGCATTGTTATTGTATCCTACCTATGATTTAAAGGGTGAAGCTTTTTCCAAAGTTCCATTAATAAATAATCATTTCCACTTAAGCTTCTGTTCAGACCTGCTATCAGACTCAAACAAGCTCAAGAAGTTCAATAACAATCATCTGATGTCCTCAAAGTGTAAACAAGACAAAGCAACAAGGAGTTCAGACTCTAAACATGATTTAATCAGCAACTCCATCCAACCTCCAATGTGGTTTGTCGGGAAGGTATAATAGATACTGGTATTATTTAGTAAAATTGACTCAGAAACTCCATACAATGGTCAGCCCAAAAAAAAAACTATAACCAAAGAAAATGGGTTCTCTTATATTTCACATTATTTTGGTCATTGTTTTGAAGTATTTCACATAAATATAATGAACAGAAATACTGTTCTGAGGAACAACATTGACATGTTTGAGGAGGACATTGTACAAATCTTTACGGTAATTTAAGATAAGTACAATTATCATATTCTCACTATGTGATGCCAGAATTTTTTTTTAATGAGTTGGCAAGTTTATTTTGTTTATCATCATAGCAATTATGGATCTCTATTCCAGTCATAAAATCTGAACCCATGCCATGTCAAACAATCGTATTCCCTCCCCATGTTTCCACACGGATGCAGTTTTTGCATAGCCATCAACTCCGAGTGATTTGAGACCAGCATTATACACACGAAGAAAGTAGCATGGAACAAAAAACTCACATCAAGCTTCAAGGAGCTTGGCTTTGCAATTCACATTTTTCATTTTATTTTATTTTATAGAAAACTTGTGTTCATAATTTGCCTAATATAATGAGGTCATATAAGGGTACTTTAATGGTTAATAAACAAAGATGTCATAAACAATATCTAGAACGGAGTTCAAGGGAGAAGAATCAATGTTGAATGTGCAGAATCTAGAAGAAAAAATAACATTGAACAGTTGTCCAGATCCAAAACAACCAATACCTCCTCAGAAGTCAAATAAAACTGTTGAAAAGTCCCCTTGCATGGTGCAGAATATGACAACAAGGAAGAAAGCTCCTGGAGGCTCCTTTAAAATGCAGAGAAATTTGTTATGACGGATTGAAATTATAGAAATGAAGAATAATCAACATACATTATCATATATATATAATATCTCATTCTTTAGGGATCTCAAAGGAATATAGTGTATAGCAGCAATACATTACATAGGTATGTGTTACAATGCAAATAATGAGCCACGAGAAGTAATACAAGCATTGAGAAGCTTACTGCAACAACCATAACATCCCATCATAAGATTGTGTAGAATTTGAATCATTCAAAACCCTGCAAAACACAATCCATCCATGTTCTCATATTGTATAATATACATTTCACAAATTCGATGAGAAATAAATAAAGCAACTCAACAACCATTTAAAATTTCAATAATGAGTGAGAGAAGAAGAGCATTACATATCCATATAGTACAAATTTTAAATATGCAAGATTGCACGTTATTGAATTTCTCAGTATTTAAATCCATGAAGTGCTGAAAGGGAGGATGAAAACCATAAAGACACGAGACACCTGACATCTACAAAGAAGAAATGTAAGGAATTCAATTGGCATCTATGGAACACTAAGGAAAGGAATTCCAAGGCTTTCCTTGGAAAATTATGATTTGAACACATGTTTCATCGGTTCCATTGATAGGAAGGGTCTGAAATCTTAAAATAATTAAATAATCCCTTGGGACCAGAATTTTTCTTTTTTATCTACATTCTGTGGAAGATGCTAAAGATTCCAGATTCTAAAAGAGAAGTACCTAGTAATCAGCTTCACGGTTCCAAAAATCACTAATTTATTACGTGTGTTTTTTTATGGAAAGGTAGATCAGCTACCACGATTCATTAAATCAGAAAACAAGTCGATTGGAGTACTCCCTCATGAGGGATGTTGGGATTTGTGGCTTGTTTCAAATGAAGTCATCTTTCAAAGCAAGAGGATTTATATCGAGAACATGTGGGTGTGGGAGACAATCAAGGCTTCTATTAGAGCTTGGGACTTGCCCTTATTGATAGAAGTGCCTAGCACATGAATTGTCCTCTTGCTATAGTAGTTTTATTTCTTGCTAGGCAGGACCTTTGTTTTACGCCCTCTTTTCTTCTGTTCTTTCTATATTTTCTCTTAATTTTTGAAGATCTTTCGTCTCTGGCTTGTTCAAGGGACATCATGTTTTAAATAAGTTCCTACCTTCCACTAAAAAAATACTGTAGACTTTATCTCAGCCTCCGGAAGGAGACTAGAAAGCATACTAATCAAGTCAAAGCAAGTTGTTGCCAAATTTCAATGATTAATTCCCTCGAGCAGTGTTTTGGTGTATTTGGTTAACCCAAAATGAAAGTCTCTTCCAAAAGAAGAGATTTTATTTGGAAAATACTTGGGCTTCACTTTCTTATATGTTTAGGGCTGGTTTGGCAAGGGGATAAGTTGTGGGATAATAGGTATTTATGGGGATAAGTGAGTGGGAGGACAGCTTATTTCCGTTTGGTATAAAAAATAATCGGGATAAATTGCAGACGGTTGCCCCAATTTTGAAATGGAAATGAGGATATTTTGTTCCACCTAAAGACTATGATAGCATTTATCCCAACTTTTTATCCCAATTTTGACAAATGTAAATATGAACAAATTTGATAGATTTTTTATTCTTTAAAATAAGGACAATTTATCCTCAAAACCTTAACCCATTGCCAAATTAGCCCTTAGAGAGTAATTGAATATGATTCTTCAAATGGACCAACCTTCATCAATTATGCACCTTTCATGGTTTGTGAGAAGTTAACTTGTATTTTTGTTCATTTGGGAGGTCTATCCTAATCTGCTTGTATTTTTCCTCTTGTTTTCGTTTTGTAAGGAGATCCTTCGTCTCCTTTATTTGAAGGCTTTTATTAATAAAAGGTTCCTACCTCATTTCAAAAATAAAAATGAAAAAAAATGATAATTGCTACTGCTTTGGAGATTTTTGGAAGTTATATCTCAGTTTTAAGCAATTTGTATGAGCTACGCCAACACCACAAAGCCAAGGAAAATCAATTATCAAACCATCATCTGAGTAATCATGGTTACACAAAGTACAAATGTGAAAAGCACATAGTCTATCCATTTAGTTTGAACCTCACAATGATATATGCTGGTTGATTCTTGCAAAAGTAGTGATACAGATGCATATCCTTATATGCTACTTTTTTAAATAGAGAATTCGTATGCCCTCGTTGCATTCATGAAACTTCATGTTTTTACTAATCAGAGGCACAAAATTAGGTAACTACTTATGAAGAGTCAAATTATGCTCAAAACTCTAACCGCACAAGACCACAAGAACATAAGAAATGTAACAAAAGAATTACCTCTCAAAATTCTTAGATATCCCTTCAAACCAGTAGATTAGAAGATACTTCTTGATACGTAAATGGAAGTTGTGAACAAGAAAATAAAATGAACCATTCCTGCAGAGAAGGGAAAAAATATTGAATAAATATGTGCGTGTGTGTGTGCGCGCACACAACTTTGAGCACATAAATATCAGCTAATCGCTTTCAGCATGGATGCCAAACAAATAATATATAATTCCTAAGAAATTATAAAGTTTTGTAATTGCCATGACTATGCCCACATCTTGAGAGGGGCATTCCTATGATGTTTAATTCCCACATTGTGAAACATGACGCAAATACGAAATCAGTAGCACAACCTGCCTACAGAAATCACAGTAAATATCTGAAAAGGACAAAGTTGAATCTTGCACAAAATAGCATGACAGTCAATAAGAGCTATTTAGGTCGGTTTATATTTACCCCCAGCAACTAGTACATCTATGTGCATTTTCAAAAACAGCTAGTAATCTAGGAGGGATGCCATTTTCAAAAACAGTGAATTCTTCCATCCACAGGCCAAGAAGATAAGTTGGGTAACAAATCCAAGAAATATGTAGTGATAAGAACATAGGTTTAGCCTACTGCCAAATTTAGTAAAACTGTTATTTCAGTGGCTCTTCAGTTCTTTCTCTTTTTTTATTTTAAACGGGAAGCCATCACCTCTTCAGTTCTTTCTTTCTCCCTCTTTTTTTTCTATTGAGAAAGGGTAGACTGAATCACTAAAACCTTCTGTAATTTATTAAAGAAACATTGAAGGTACAGCAAAGCGGAAAGCACGAACAAGGGGGCAAAAAAAAAAGGAAAAACAGAAGGGAGTAGACAAGGTGTCTACAGATCCCAGCCAGTCTTCAATCAGGGTTATCTTTGAAAACAGTTATGTTATTTACTAAGAAGATATGGAACAGCATGACAAATAAACAGTACCATAAAATTTTGCCCTGCACAAGTCCATCTTTTAGACGAGTAGCGGCATGCTCCCTCTTCAGTGCCTTCCCTTCAAATGATTCCTCCCTTGTATTTAAACATGCCTGAAGATCACATATCATTTAGATTTTTTTAATATCATTTAGAATTACATATCCAAATAATTTTCTTTAAAAAAAAGGGACACGTAAATCATTAAGAATTACATAACAGAATGCTCCATCAATAAGGTGTAGTATTCAGTAATTGACTGTGGGTTAAGATAGAAATAGACCCGGTAAAAGACTGCAGCTGCAAGCTCCATCAAGCTATGGTGTGAGTTGACCGAAGTTCCAGCCTTATCATCCCTTGATGCATCACTCCTATTCATCAGTAGTTGAACAGCAATCAAGCAAACGAACATCAACTCAAAAAAATATCAGTCAATCAAAGAAACTCACCATGATGTGCCCACACTAACAGGATTGATCTGGTCAAGTTCTTTACTGATGACATCAAGAAGTTGTTCTGTTATAGGACTTCCATCATTAGAACTCCGAATTATGGCCAGCTGTGCCTTCCCATAAACAATAAGAGCGCTCTACAAAAGAAAGATTCATTCACTGCCTTTTTGAGTGACATACTGCAAAAATGAGGATAAGAGATGGTTCAAGTTCAGACCTTGAGCCCTCGGTCATGAGTGCCAAGCCAGAATCGCAAAACAAAATCCTGCACTGCAGAATGTATTTCCATGGAAAGACAACCAAGGTTCGGACCATCTTTCAACAAAAACGTATTGACACAATCCATGAGCTTGCGTGAAATCTTCCCCTCGTCCCTGACATAGTTCATGACATGGTTCGAACTGATAAGGGAGTGTGGCTACGTGACATTAAAAACTCAAATAAGATTTATGTTGTACCTGATGTGAGAGAATATCCCAATAAAACCCTTAACAATATGTTCTCTGAGACTACAAGGGAAATCTCCTGGGGGGTTCTCCAAGAGGATGTGGAGAGTCATGATGCAGCGGAAAACCTCCTCTTTGGTGCTAGAGAGAGAATTACTTTTACCAGATATGGTTGCCTCTACTTTGCTCAGATACAGAAGCAACAAACCTGAACTAGGAAACAATGAATATAAAATAGATACATTGGATATTGCATGTGTATGCCCTCAACAAATCTGAAATTTGGAACATACTGGAATAGACTTGTTTCCTTATCTGATAGCGATACACCACGACCACCATGAGCTCACGGAGAATGATTCCATATTCTGACTGGAAACTGGGGGCGTCTCGTACAACATCACCAATGTGATTAAAAATTTGCTTCACAATTGACAGTAGAAGCAAGTTCTTCCCTAAATAAAAGTTGTCTATTAAATTGAAAAAATCAACTTCTTAAATAGGCAAACAGAAAGTTCATCTACATCTAATTTTCCATCTTTTTGACATTTTACAGCCATTGCACCAAGTGCCAAAGGAACCTTCTCCCAACCAAAGCATTTATATATTCCTGATCATGTGATATAACTGTAATAACATGTCAAATCTCTGCAAGGGAATGATCCTTGCGTGCTATTCAGTTGATAATGTAGACAAATTCTATTACAAAAAAAAATCAAAGTAGATAAAAACAACTACAGCAAATGAAAACCATCCTTTCTCAGATATAGGTCAAACTTCAACACATGCTGAATTTACCTACCCCATAAATAAAATTCTCACATTCAAGCTTTTTCTTTCCTCGTGAATAAAGTCAAGCTTTTTCATGATAATACTTCACCCACATGGATATTGATCATCCTTAACATCAACTCCTCAAAAACTAAGTGTCATGATGAGAATGTTGGTCAACGCGTATCTAATATATGTCTGGTTATGTTCATTTCACCTCGATGAAGAAACAGAACATCACATGGAAACCACATTAAAAAAAAAAAGACTGACCCGAAAATTTGGCATCCTCGGCTCGCTGAATGGCAGTCCGAATTGTCTTAGCAAAAATCAGCCTCGGTGGTCTCTTTTTACTCGTCCCTATCTCCAGTGACACGCATTTCATCAGCAACTTAATTAAAAACGGCCACGTCTCCGCTGCAAAGACAACGAAGAAGACGGTCAAACCCCCCAAAAACGTATCCAAACGAAGCTCGAAGAACAAAACATGATCACAGAATAAGAGACGATAATGAGGTCTCACAATGCGGGAGCTCGTTCGGCTTCATCCTCGCAGTGTTCTGACCGAGCAATCTGAAGAAGCTAGACGACCTCTCCCCCTCCATCCACGTATTCAACAGCTTTATCCCTTCCTGAAATCCATACAATCATGAGAATCTCAAATTCTGTATCAGATGATCGAACAAGTTTTCACAGAAACGGTTTAGATTACATCGCGGGTTTTGGATTTGTCGGAGGAGAGTTTCGATACGAGCTCCTGAATATCTCTCGAGGTAGCCATGCTTTCCTGCTTTTCAGGACGACCTCGCTATTGTTGCTGTGAATCCGCCATGAAAGCTAGGGTTTCTGAGACGGAGACGTGAAGAGGTGGAGGGGACAAGAAACGACGAGTTAGGGTTTAAAAGGCAGAGAAGGGGTTTTAGAGTTTAGACGCCCGTTTTTTGTCCCTATCGCGTCTTATGCACGCGGCGTTTGTTTTGATGATTTTTACGGGGGGGTCAAGGCCCGTCGTCGTCCTCCGCTCATTTGCTGTACCCACTTTACTCCGCTGGGCCCGCGGGCGATTCAACCGACATCAAGTCCGAAATGGAATAACACTTCAGTTAGGCAATTTTTGTGTTTGCAACCAGACAATTTTTTTCTTACAAATAAATTTAAGATAAACAGTGACTGTAAAATTAATTTAAATTCAGCATTTATAAAATTAATTTTACAATCCCACTATTAAAAACTGTCTAAATCTTTTTCACATTTCAAAACACACACCAGTATATATATTTTTTAAATAGCAAGCATTGATTTTAGACTGTAAAAATAATTTAGTGTAACCGAACTAACAACTAAAGCAACCACGTAGTAAAATTAACAATAAGATAAATAAAACTCTTTACCTCAATACTTGTGTCGGTTACTCAATCATATTTCTATGAATATTAAAATCTTAATTGGATTAATATATTTGAATGATGGCTTTAAGTTATGTCTCGCTATTCATTCATCCTGCTCTGAAAAGAAAATAAAAATGGGATGAATAGCTGGAAAAGGAGGCAGAGATATAAAATTTTGATGGGGAATTTAACCCTTACAAAAATTATAACCCAAAAGGCTTTTCAAATTGTTTGATATCTCTAAACCCATATTTCACAGTCATCATGATCATGCTATATAACAACATCTCACCAAACTACAAAAATCAACATCACTTCTCCCAAAACTTACGTTCATAAAAGACAGTAGAAGACTAGTAATGGTTTGATGGACTTAATAATGTTTGAAAACACGTTGAAAAATAACATTTTGAATAAATTGATTTAAATATACTTGATTCATTAAAATCGTATTTTTGACTCTCTTTAAAAAAAGTAACATTTTTATAATAAAAAATGTTAGTAACTTTTCAATTAAATTTGCTTCTTGAAATATGCTTTGATAACACGTTTGAATTTTCTACTTAATTAAAAAATAGAATCACCTCCAAATGTTTGAATTTTCTACTTAATTAAAAAATAGAATCACCTCCAAATGTGGTAATAAAATGCCTCCTAGGCCAAAAGGACCAAAATATATTCCCATAAAATTTTGTCATGACATCGGACCTCATGCATGATTTAGATGAAGATAAGTTGCTATCCATCACCAAACAACCACTCAAAATGTCAAAAAAGAAAGGGACTATTCACACATAAGTATGAATCAAAAGCTAGATGGACACACAAAATACAAAAATAACTTCAATTCATTTTTTATATGTATTCATTTATAAGCTTATTATATTTACTTGAATGTCAGAATGTCTATTAAATGAAGTATCAACCCGATCTAATCCGTCTGAGTTGTACCCCTATAATTAATCAAATACATGAGATTAAAAATAGGATTGGAAAAAAAATGTGTAACCGCTCTCTTTTCAATATTAGAGATACATCTCCATGTGCATGAAACTTTGTATTTTTGTGTAAAATAAAATTTACACTTGCAAATAAACTCGTATCCCTTGTTTGGGTACCGACATAAATTATTCTAAAATAGTTAATTATTCTACTATAAGTAAACAATATGTTATATTATGTTAATTGTATTTTTAATTATTCTCGTTAAGAAATATAAATAATAATTTTTTTAAAATGATGGATAAAAGATGAAATTATAAATTATAATTATAAAAAGTGAAAAAATCACATTCCACTTGAATATCTGATTTATAAAAGACAGATGATTTGACACACGGTCATATATCAATCGAATAAATAGAGTTAATATAACACAATTTTAAAAAAATCTGATTTTTTTCTTGTTCTTTTGCAGATATTCTAATATAGTCATTTTTTTTTTTCAAACACAAATTTTTAAACTTTTTCATCCCTCCTGTCCACCATACCCAAACAGGGCCGCCGTATAGTGCACTATCTTTCAAAATACATTTCTAAAACAGATGAACCAACATAGATAGAAAACAAAACTCGAATTTAATGTGAAAAAAAACAAACAAACAAATACAAAGATCCATCCAGACAAACTAACATACATATCGGGATAAGATCCTGCATGACCTCGACACGCAACAACACATGATATATTTTTCCACACGATTCCGCCGACATTCCATTCTAATAAAAAAACACAAACAAAAAAATAAAATAAAATATGACATAAAAAAACCTTTCACTGTATATATATATATATATAAACTCCTACATTAACGGGTTGGATGATCCGTAGCCGTTCATCACACCCATCAACGAACCCACACCGTTGGTGTACCCAGAACAACCACTCTGTCCCTCCCACAGAAGCGAAGGCATCCCCTGATCAGTCTTCGCTTCAAATTCACACCCCCCAAACACACCGAACCCCTCAAAACCGTCGTCGCTCTTCGCCTCTTCGAACCCGAGACTTCCCCATATAGAATTCCAATTCGGAGGGTTGAACGCCAAGTTCAATTCGGTCGGGATCCTTCGAGAGGCGGCGGCGGCGCTGGAGGAGGAAGGTCGCTTGTTCTTGCGACATCCGCCGCCGACGGGGACGTTGCGGAGGGAGCCGCCCTGGGTCCAGTAGCGGCGGCAGGTCTTGCAGAAATACCTGAAAATAAAATATATATATTAAGATACACTATTAATATAAAGTGTTATGTGTACTATGATAAAATCCATAAAATATGATAATTATTGTGTAATCATGGTGTGTGAACTGTGTTGTAAAGCAGACTAAATGTATCGGCACTCGTTCTCAAATACTTTATATTAGATTACAATCTATTCAATAGTACCTGGGCTGGGAGAGGCTGTAGTTGTTGTAGTAGCAGAACTTGGTGTGGGTGGAGTCGCAGCGCGGGCACTTCAGGGACTGGTTGATGTTCTGCGATGGTGGCCGCAGATGGCGGTCCGCCAACGGCGGAGGGGGGTGTGGCGGTCCCTGGCGGGGGTAGACGATGAGGTCTCCTTGAAGAGATGGTGGGGATGGGTTGGATGAGTTGCTGTTGTCGGCGTCGAATCCCTGCATTGATCGAATTGGAGAGATCAGTTTCTCGGTTTTCTGTGACTTTTTGGTTTTGATAGCAAAAGTTGAGTTGTACCCATTAGTGCAATAATGATTCTTATATTATAATTGATTCTTTATTGCTTGGGGAAACTACAATAATCATATCTTATGTTGATCAATGAAGAAAAGCGAAGAAATACTACCTTGATTTGTGGGTTAGGTATGAGAGTGTTCAAGTTGTATTTGTTTATCATAATCAGTGGAATTTGTGTTGCAACTCTTAATGGTGTTCTTCACACGTAAAATCAATTTGTGTTGTAACAGAATATGCATAAAGAAATATGTTGAACCTGATCATTGTTAATCATCAACACTCATTTTTACGCAACAATCAACAATAAATGTGATCTATGGAGGTCCAAATACTGGAATTTCTAACTTGTCATGCATGTATAACAAAGGAAATCAAGTACAAGTTACTTGCTCTGTAATGGGTGGTTTTCTTTGTTTATGTTAATATTAATCTTGAAACAGCTACACAGATCAAAAATCAAAACAAATTAAGATAGATTTGGCTCACCTTTAACCAGTCATTTGTATCCATGCATATCTGCATTGAATTGAGTCCCACCATCTCACAAATGGTAAATGTCTGGTGAACAGAAACAAAGATATATAGAGGAGGAAGCTTGGAAACCCAATGTGAAGCGAAGAGGGGGGGCAATGCGAAGAGCGTTTGAAGAGCTTAAATAGAAGAAATTTGAATACAGTTTTTTCCAAAGTGAGTATGAACTCTGAAATGGGTTCGGAGAAGAGTGGCTGAGATTGAGAATATGAAGGCAGCAGCCAAAAGAGGGAGGACAAATAAAAAATTATAAAAAAATAAATGGATAAATCCAAATAACCCCCTGTCAACTGTCTGTAATCCATATGACTCCTAAACTTTTCCTGAATTCCATATAACCCCCCTAAAAATACCTATCTAAATCTAAATAATCACATGAGTTAAAATTTTCTTGAAAGATGAGAAACATTTGGTTAAACCTGTTTCAAAATATGAAAAATTCTCTATAAATGATGATTTTTTACATCGGGTAAAATTATCATCATTTATAAAGATTTATTCTCGTTTTTAATACATTGTATGAAGTTTTGATATAAGGGGTTATATAAATTTTAGAAAAAGTTAGGGTGCCATATAGAATTGTGCCAAAAATAAAATAAAATTGAGTCCCCCAACATCGGATTTATTCTCGTTTTTAATACATTGTATGAAGTTTTGATATAAGGGGTTATATAAATTTTAGAAAAAGTTAGGGTGCCATATAGAATTGTGCCAAAAATAAAATAAAATTGAGTCCCCCAACATCGGTTATGGTTGTCAGTGTCCGTTGTCGGGGGGACCCAGTTCACGAAGACTGTTTTGTCCGTTCTCTCGCCTTTGAATGTGATATGTGCCGTGTTTGTTGGGTTATGCGCTTACTGTGGTGTTCGTTCCCATTTGCCGTTCGATTGTTCTTCGTTCCCAAATACTGGAATTTACTACTGATGCAAGTGGGCAAGTGGCAGGTACATGAAAGTACGAAAATGAATTATCTATTTGTGATTTTTTTATATGCATAAAAAAAGGTCTAATTTGTGATTTTTGTTTCATCGGATGAATTAGATTGGTGAGTGAATTTTTATTAATGAATATTGGACTGTTTGGTTTAGATAGAGAATTAAGTTATTATGAGGTTTATGATTATTCTAATAAAGATAAAGTAATTTTTGTATGATTGTGTTTTTTAATAGTTTTTTTTTAGAAATGTAATGCTAAAGTTTGTTTTTGTTTATATAAAATATGAAAATATGAATAAAAAATTTTAAATGTTAAAAAATAATGACAGTTGATTTGCCAATCGATTTATAAGAGATGATTATAATTGATTTAACAGTAGACCCACATACTCGTTTGAGTTGAATAACCTGAAATAACTTAATTTCAGATATTTGTTGAAATCCATATATTATTTTATATCTATTGCTTATGATATATAAATTCTCATTTATTTCAATCCTCCAAACATCCATTTTGATACTATTTGACTAATTCTTACTCATCGCAACTTTATTCTTGAACCAAACAAGGCTTACGTGTTTTAAATTGTATTTTTGATAGTGATGATTTTTTGAAAACAATACAGCACAAGTTTATCCCCCTAATCTTCCTCGCCCCCTCCCCCTCTATGTTTTCACCCCACCCCACCCCACCCCACCCCTTCCTCTTTCTCACCGTCTTCATGCCCTCGTTTATCATCACAATCATCATCATCGCACTCGTGCCATTGTGAGATGAGAGTCGGGAATGGAAGATTTGGGATGTGAGTCATGTGACGGGGTCGGGATAATGCTTTTATAAAATACTTGGATTTTTCATTTTTTCTAATTGTGGGAAATGTATGCAACTTGGATGAATTGGATCAGATTGAAGCTTAACCCAAATTCAATCTGAAGTCGAAGAAAGCCAACCCAACCCGTTCTCAAACCCCGAGAATCTCAACCCAAACCCAACCCGTCGATTTTGACTCGGGTTACGTTAGGTTCACAAAGGGTTTATGTTTGACTTCTAAAATGTATAATTTTGAACATTTAAATTTTTTTAAAATCTAATGCTCCACGCGAAAAATAAGAAAAGATGAAATTAAATGATGTTTTTATTTAAATAATAAAAATTGAACTATAACAGTGATAAATTCTAAATAAAAATAAATTGAACAATTTAAATTTTATGTCATGATATATTAAAAGTTAAAATATGAATTAGAATATCTAAATTATCTCCATTAATACCATAAATGTCAAACTGCATCATTTATTAATGAAATTGCATAGAAAGACGTATATATTAACAATTGCATGTACAATTTAATTTATAAATTTTGTAATTTAATTCGCAAACTGTACAACTTGAAACTTGATGGCAGCAGACCAGATTACTTTGATCTGTAAAAGTGAAAGTCTGAACGGGTTTAATAGTGTTTAGGGGAACAATAATGACAATTTACGCTGCAGCGTTTTCCATACATTTTTGTGACGATGAAAAAAAGCTAAACCGTCCGATGAGCACCTCTTCTGTCCCACCGACAATCCGCGGCGACACATATTCGATAGTCGATCGTACGGTCAAAAATAGCTTTATGGGAGACCGTGCGGAAGCATCGGATCCGTCCATACAATGATCCTCAGAAACCACCAACGACAACTGTTCCATCCCGAACAAGCAAGCATAAAGAGGTGGTCCCCACTCCCCAGTGTCGACCGACTGCGACACTTTGGACACGTGTCAGCCATGACATGATGAGATCGAGTTAGGTACCAACACGCGTTGGACAATTCGATGATCCAACACAATCGTGACCGTCCGATTTTATTGAGTCATTATGACTGAGATATTATGTTAGATTTTAAAATTAATATTAAGATCAATTAAATTCTAATATTTCTTTATTTGGGATACAATTAAATTTTATATCTCAAAATAATAAGATCGGACGATGGTCACGATTGTGTTGAACTATTGAATTGTCTAACGCGTGTTGGATCCAACCCAGTCCTGACATGATGACGAGACTGGAGGGGAATATTTGAAAGGGAAAGAAAGAACACTAGAGGTGGGACCCGCCAAAGTTTTTGGGCTTTGGCAAGCAAAGAATCTGATCCTCTTCAAAGGCATGGTCAGTAGCATTTATACACATAAAAGGACCTTAATTTAGGGGGTTTGGTTCTTGTTTTATCAATGCAACTTTATAAAATTCATTATCCATTCTGATTTGATTCATTTGGTAAAATGATTCAATATTTTAATTTAAAAATATCTTGTGGAATGACATACAATATTAAGAAAGTAATGTGTTTTGAACATAGTCCTCATCGATTTTCTTTTAAAAAATACATCTAAAATATATCCTATTATAAGATATTAATGAAAAATTGAATTTCTTTCTATTTTTTACTTTTCAAATACTGTGATAATACAATATACTATCACGATACATACTATACTATCACAGTGTATCATATTTTTATATTTGAATGATAGGTAGCTTGGATTTTCAGTGTTTTTAACACAATTTATGTGGTATCCATAGTTCGTCACTATGTAAAACAATCATTTTATGAAAATTGTGTGTTCTCAATTCGAAATGAATCATTTTATGATTTTGTAACCCTTTGTGATTAATATCAAAGGAGACCCAGTCTACCGTTTACAATAATAAATAAATAAATCAAATGATGAAAAAAATCATTTTATGTGTGTTTTTGATGCGTTCAATTAATTAGAGTATACATTTTAAATTAAATAATCTCTAATTATACACATGATTAGAAAAAATGTAAAAAGATATGCATTTAATTTATTAAATAACATGCTTTATTTTATTTTTATTTTTATTTTTATGAAAGCATGTGTTTCATTTGACAAATATAATTTATAAAAAAATTAAAATAGTAGGATTGCAAAAATAGCTGCGGAATTCTGTACTTAGGCCCTGTTTGGGGAAGTGGTGGGGGGGGGGGGTAGTTTCACGGGCGTTGGGCGTCAATGGACGCTATACCATGGCGATAGTGCACACAAATGGTGCATCTCAGGTACGCGTCTACATCCCAAATATGTTTATCGTATCTATTTTTGCCCAGCATTCCCCAACTCCTCTCAACACCGCTTCGCCAATGCTCGCTAAACAGAGCCTAACATTTTTCAAAATCAAGGTACAGACGAGCTATGTTGGACTTAATAGATTCCCCATCTCTCTGGGGGATAGGATAGTCTGTGCAAGTCTACAATAAAAATTTCCCCATGGCATACACAATGATGGGCAGATCCAGGTCACTTTTTCAAGGGGTTGAACTAATATTTTCATAAATTTCTTTATACTTGATAAAGAATATAAAATATATTTTTCATTTTTATAGTCAAATGATAAAATTAGTGGCGGCTCTATAATTTTTTTATAGATGAGATCATTTTACAAAAAAAAAAATCCCATAATTTTTTTTTAAAATTTACTTTTTTCATATATTTATCAAAAGCACAATCATTACTTTTGAAAATAGAATAATCATTTACATTAATAAAAAATAAGAAAAATGATAGTTCTATCCCCATTGCAGCCTCAATTATAGCTCACACCTTTTTTTAAAAAAATCATACACACTCCCATTGAAAATACATATATACAGTTATATGAAATAAAATATATATTGAAATACATTACTGTATTTTTTTTCACGTTAAAAAAATAACAATTTTTTGTGTCATACATTACGATAGAACACCATACACTAAGATAGCGTAAAAATAACGTAGTATATATTATATTATCATAGTGTATAGAGCTACAAAATAGACTGGAAAACAGACTGTATATCAACGCTAAAAAAATAAACCATCAAAGAATTAAGAAAAGTTTATGGGCTGGTCGGGTAACTGGTAGCATGTTGGGGTCACTGGTGAGCTGGATTGCCATGGTGACAGTAATAGTTTAGACTAAAATAAATAAATTGGTGGGGTCAATTATGTGGCGCCGCCCATGCTTGAAATAAAATAAGTTTATTAAAATATTAAACAAAACAAAACAACTTCATCAAAACAAAGGCGGATAATCAAATACTATATTCGAAATAAAAATAATTATTAAGTAGAAATTTCATATAAATAAAAAAATATCATAATTAGAGTCCAGTCGAGAATCTAAAATTATAACATACATAAAAAGACATTCCAAATATAAAAACTCATCCAAACAAAAGATGTTATATAAAAAGGAATTTACAAATTAATCCACTAATTCTAACTAATCCAAGGAAAGGAAGAAAACCAAAAACAAACACAAAAATAAAGGAATAAACAATTGAAGATGAGATAAAATATTAAAATTTCACTTTTTCTGAAATAAAATAAATCTAGTTAAAAAAATATAAAAACAATAAAAAAATTTAAAAATAAAAATCCCATCCTTCATAAAACAATCCATCCACATCCACTCATCAAGCATACACTCATCATCCATTCATTAATCTGATCCAACCACACTAAATAAGCAAGAAAAAAAAACAAAAAAACACTAAATGAATTGAAAAAAACAAAAAAAAACAAAGACTTAAATCAAAAACCTGTCTTTTGATTATTTTTCTTTTGGATTCTAGCAATTCTGTTTTGAGTAGCTCTGCTTAGGTTCTCAAGTGGGAAAAATAATTGATTTGGTGTCTATGGAGTGTGGAAGGGGGCACACGTGCATTTCAGTCTTCCAAAAAAAAAAAAAAACCCCATCTGAGATTGAAGGAATGGCTTGCAAACTTTTAATTTAAAACTGTAAATTCTGAGCTCCAACTTTTAATTTGATGGATGATCATTTCTAAATGCATCCAAGTTGGATTTGTTGATCCTTTAATCAAGCGTGTAGATGTGAGCAAGAAGTCAAGCTTGGTCACAGTCAATTAGATAATAGAATAAGATTTACTCCTGCTATCCATAGAAACAATAATATAAAAATAATAGAAGCACAAAAATTATCTGATTTTCCATGACGGGAGAATCTGAACCAGATGCCCAAATCATATATTCTCAATCAGCTAATAGAATAAGACTTAATCCTACTGTTATGATAAGATTTATCGAGGAGAAAAAGAACACTTAGCTACCAAAAAATAGAAATCATATAATCTGATGAGAGAGAGAAAGAGCTTGCAAAGTCTTCATACATGCATGAGCCACTGGTTCTCCACGCACCAATCAAAAGAAGGAAAACATTAGCGATAGTAATTCCTGCAGTCCCAACGTGTTTTGATTTATTCTGAAGATACATAATTATCTAATGAAATACGTACCATTACAAAAAATAGCATGTACTCGAATGAATTGAATGCATGCCTTTTTATATTTTTCCCAACTTAGTACATACTATATGCTAGATTATAGAATATATATACAAGGTTAGGACAACATGAATGACTTGAGTGTATCATCACACTTGAGCCCATGTTTGGGTAGAAGAATAGATGTGAAATAAGTTGAAATATACTGAATATGCTCCAAAAAGATGATTATTTGCAAGTAATGGTTGGGTAAATTTTGTTAGAATAGGTGGAAATAAGCTGGTTTTGAAAATCCAATATCTCTCTGGAATTGTGTTATTCTACCCAATCTGTTCTACTGTTATAAGGGGATCCACACGTCAAATCATGTCACAAGGGACCCACATGTCAAATAATTTTTTCAATTTTAATAAATCATTATTCACATATTATTCACTTTTTATCCACAACTTATTTATTATCAACCAAGCAACAAAAACTTTATTGAATTATGTACTTTATTTTAAGTAGGTATAAAATATACGCAATTCATTGAAATATATTCTTTATTTTTATATGAAAAATGGATACTTTATTGTACGACACCTTAAAGAAAATCAAAACATGTGGAAACTACACCAGCATTATCCAAACAAAAAATCTAATGTTTCATCCAACAAATAGAAGTAGGGATAACAATGGGACGGGGTAAATGGGAAACCCGCCACGCCCCAACCCGCTCCTATGGGGATGGGTTTGGTCCCCTAGATGTCGAACTTGAACCCAACCGTATGGGACGGGTTTGAGATTCAAAAGCAAAACCCGCCCCTCCCCGTATAAATAACTTATATCATCAAAATTAATATGATATAAAAATAAAAATAACCCATCATATATTTCTATAGTTGTTATTATTATAATTGATAAAATACTTAAACACGTTAGTATTATATAAGATATATATTTAGTTTATAATCTAAAAAAGAATAGATTTTTTTAAAAAAATTGAGATTCTTAATTTCATTTCCTTCTAAATGGGATGGGACTGGGCGGGTTTAAGTTATTTGAAAACTCATTGGGACGGAATAATCAAACCCGTCATGAGTTTGAGAAGGACAAGATTTTATTAACGGGTTTGATATTGGTATTAACCAAACCCATCCCAACTTGCCCCATTGCCATCCTTCAATAGAAGAACAAAAAAACTGTAGATGAGGCTGTATATAATACTGTGTAACACCACCCAATAAAATCACAGTACCAATAAAAAAATAAAATAAAATCTCACAGCTCCATCGAGGGGTATGCAATTGCAACATAATGACTTAGGCACTTGTCAACAAATCTAAACAAAACATTCCACCCACCCACCCACCCCAATAATGGGCGAAGTCATTGTCTCAAAGTGAGGATGGCCCCCTAAAGTCAGGCAGCCAATGCTGTGATTATCATACATGATAAATCAGCCCCACAAAACAGCTCTGACTAATCACAGGAATCAAAATAGTTAAAAAAAGCAGAGCTATGTGCATATATCCTCTATAAGGCTTTATAAACAGCACAGCATAGAAAACAAGTTCCAGCTCCTCCTCTCAACTACTAAAAGCCTATTCTCTATCAACAACCTACTTGCTCACTCACCCATGACAAACAACTACAATAAAACACCACCAAATCCTAAACTGCGCAACATAATAAAAGGAAAAAAGAAAAGAAAAAACAAACAAACAGAGCATTTGTTAGAACCAAACCTCAACCTCAACATGTCAACCTAAACAGAAGCATCAGTAATAGTAGGAGTGGAGGGTCCAGGGAGTTTGTGTACCTTCTTAAGCAGTCCCTTCATCTCCTTCACCAGCTTCTCCTTTGCTCCTGGAGAAAGCTCCCCTTCGTTGGTTCCCACGTTCCCGTGGTGGGTATCCTCCAGAATAGTCATCATCATCTGGAGTTTCTCCCTGATAGACTCCAACTGTGGCTTCTTCACCACAGCATTCAATGCCTTCTCTTCCTCCACCTTTGATTCACCGCCATTGCAACTGACACCACCAGTCATCTCCAGATGGGAATTATTGCTGGAGAGATACCTCAAACGATAACGAACAGCCCCAGGTTCGAAAGACCCGATTTTATCCGCTCCATTGTAGGCAACTTCTGCACAAGAGCTCTTCCGAAACACGACACGGGCACAGCCTGAATCCTTCAGCACCTCCGTCTCCGATTCATTCAACTCACCTAATTTACTAAACATCTCGATGAGATCCTCTTTTGAAGGCAGTGTGACACTGGGGCGAATGTCATAAGGAGTGCCGCTGGGCTATCTCCATCTGTCTCCCCTTCTCCCTTCTCTGCTCTCCTCAGTTTCTTCTGCTTAACCTCGTTTTCAATGGGCACCACCTCTGTGAGAGAAACTGGACTCCTCTTCTTCTTCTTCTCACCAGACAAACCAGAAACATCTTTCTTGCTTGCCTTGGAATCCGTGTCTCCACTGTAAGCTAAGCTCCTGAATTTCTCAAAGAATCCCCTCACTGAATCCGACGCGGAGTCCTGCTTCAGATACCAAACATTCAGAGCAGTTGTTCGCATCTTCACGAGCATCTTATCCACCGATTTCCTATCCTCCTCAATTCCCTCAAACCCATCACCACCACCCACTTGACCCTTTTGTCTCTTATTATGGAATGACTCTCCACTGCATTTCGCAATGGGTGGCACCCCCATGTTCTGACCCTCCATTCGAGGAGTAACCGAAGAAGGGGAGGAGACCCTCAGACGCTTCCTTAGTTTCTTCTCCTTCCCCTCGGAATCATCACCAGGTATCCAACTTTTCTTCTTGTAATGGCCAACATTCGTATAAGGATATGACAAGTACTTGCTCCGCTTCCGCTTCCTTGACCCACTCAACCAAATCTCCCCTTCCTCTTCTTCTCCTCCACCTCCTCCTTCAGCACCCATTTCAGGCTCCTCCGTATCCTTCCTTTTCTCCTTCTCCTTCTCCTTTTCCTTCTTATTCTTCTTCTTATTAAAAGTCGGTCCATCCGAGAAATCATCATTGCTGTGATTTCCGAGTTCAACATCCATCTCCGCAATCAATTCCGCCATGCTACGGTTCTTCCTTTCATGGAGGTCCTCCTCTTCAACCTCGACCTCATTGAACGGATGGTCCATGACGGCCAGATACCAACCACCCCCCGTCAATCGGCCAAAACCACTATAACAATTCAACGCAGAGAGCCGCCCCCGAAGAACCGAAGCTTCCACGCGATCGCAAACACTAACATCACAAGCAATCACGCGGAGCTTCTCGACGAAAACCTCCGAATCGAACAACCCATCAATCCGACTGCAACGAGCGACAGACCCTTCTCTGATCCCAGCATTTCGAACCGTCCGTTTCGGGAGCTCCGGAATGCAAGCACAGGACATCTCCGACTCGGCCGACCTCGCGAGCTCCTCCAGCGCGGCATCCAAGGCCTTGGTGAACCGCTTCGAGCCGCTCTGCCTCGACATCTGTGCAAACCCCTCAACGAACGGTTTGAGCTGCTGCGAAGGGTCGCACCATGCGAAGGTCCCGTCGAGGAAGGCGACGAGGAGGCCGTCGTCGTCGTGTGTGACCCTCTCCGCTTGCTCCGACGCGTCGGAAGGGTCGTGGACCCTCCCCGGCCACCACGTGTGCCTCTTTTTCCTCCCCCACACGAGGTCTCCGGGAACGAAGACCCTCCCCTCGCTGCGCTCGTCCTTGATCGAACCAGAGCCATTGATGCCAACCCCTCTCGCGCTCTCATCGATCAAAGCCACTTCGATGGTCCCGAAAGCCCCCAACAGTCCGTCTCCCTTTCCATTCTCCTCAGGCGGAGTCGAATCAGATCCGTGGATGCCATTCACGCCCTCGACGACCAGGCAAACCTCGATGCGACCAGTCCGGCTTTCTAGGGTTTCGGTGAGCTTCCCGTTCTCCATCGCTGCTTCGACGGCGGAGACGCCGTTGGGGGTTCCATCCGCCATTGACGGTGGTAGGGTTTCCATTCAAGCTGAGAAGAATCAATAAATCGATATAAAAAAAAAAGTTTCAAAAGAGAGGGTCAGAGAAATCAAAGGCGGGAGAGGAAATGAAAAAAAATAAAATAAAATCAGCAAAGAAGATTGAAATAATAATATTATATAAACAAGTGGGTGAGAGAGAGAGACCTGCGACGGGAAACCGAAATGGGACTTGTAATCGTATGTTTGAAAATGTTGGAGAATTTTGAGAGAGAGAGAGAGTGATTGTTTTGTTTTTGGCTTTTTAGGGTTTTTATTAGTGGTCTATGTGGAAGGTGATTTAGTGGAATTAATGGGATCCTCCTGTATATAACAACCAACAAAAAAAAAAAAAAACTGCTTCATGACTCGTGTGTCTGTGTGTTTTATGTCTGACGCTGGTTGTATGATTAGATAATTTTTGTATTGTAAAAAATTGTTTAATTGTGCAATTAAATAGTTTTATTATAACAATTTTTACACATAGATTTTAGATAAATAGTGTCCAAAGCTGCAATTAACAAATGTTGAGGGGCAGCTTCTTGCAGAATCCGTTTTAAACCTAACATTTACTGAAAATCAGATTTACGATCCCGCTACCAAACGCTGCCTGAAGGACGTATTTGAATGTGAGTTCGAGAATATTATGGATTTGTAGGAACCTAATTTTTCAACACCAGTTTTCAAATAGAAAAAAAATATAATTTAATTAAAAGCTGTAGATACATTTATATAAATAATGTTCAAAAACTAATTTTTTTATAATATGTGAAAAGACAACTTCCTACAAACTTAAAAAAATTAATTTCCAAACTCACATCCAAATGCCTCTAGACTCGCTCACAGTGTTATCCATACAACCAAACAGTTATTTCCACGACTCCTTTTGTTTTGTTGTCTGGGATTGCAGTGATTCTTGAATGACCCATTAAACTAGCATAAAATCAACTAACTCAATGTACATATTTTAAAGTATTTTAAATTATGTGTGATTTATAAAAGTGACTGCACGATTGATTAAATATAATATATTTTTTTATTGTTTATTTGACCATCTATATTTATCAAGGCTCCATTTGACGGAGTGGTTTCATAGCGTTGGCAGCGGTAGGCGTAAATGCTCAAACAAACAGGTTTTCTATTTGCATTTGACAGACAAGTGCGGTTGGTGTGTATTTTTCGGTTCACCAACGCTCTAAAAAACCATTTCAGCGTTTCTCCCTCGATTGGCGGACACAGGTGCTCATAAACAGAGTGCATTTGGTTGCGCGATTGCGCACCGTTTGTGATTGCTGAAGCTGTGTTTACAATCGTGAAATCAAACAGTTTTGCAATTACAGTTTTAAATCCAGCAATTGCAGACAAATAATGTCCAAAAGTTACGATTTCAAAAAGCTGAGAAAGTAAATTTCATGTAAAATCAATTTTGCAATCGCAGATTCCTGCAGAATCAGTTTTGCAATCGCGCAACCAAACGCAAGAAGACAAGATGGATGAGTTTTGTTACATTCAATTTCTATCCACATTATCCTAACAAGACTGTGAGTTGTCTTTCTAAAAAAGAAACGAATTATCCTGACAAAATGATGGAAGTCTTTTTTTCTGTTTTATTTATTTTTTTACAAGAATAACATTGTTCAACAATACAAATAGAGTAGTGTTAAAAAAAAACCCTATTATACTGGATGAACTTATTTATAAAGAAAATGTTAGAATTTTGTAATGAAGCATATTAGATATATGAAACTGCAGAAGACTATAATATATTAAATAATTAAATAAAAGTAACATTTAATGCAGTACGGACATATGAGACCCCATCTACGACTTATTTTCTGTTCTCGTCTCTCCCTTCTGTTTTTTTTTTTCTCTTATTCTTTATTCTAACTATCTTTAATTCATACATGTAATTTATACTTTATTTAATTATAAGTATTGGTGGCATGATTATATATTTTTAAAATAACATTTAGTAATGTAGTACAAGAAGGAAAAAAGCGTTGTGAACTTTCTACTCTAGAGAATCATTTGTGCATTCTATTTTCAACGTGGATTTGATCTCATTTCAAAAAGAAAAGGACGAAAAGATGAGTTGATGCAGCCTCACATTAGCATAAGAAGACAAAAAACATGTTGATGCAACTTTTCAAATTATCCATCACCACTAACATAATAAAGTGAATCGCTGTGGGGACTGAATTCAATAGGATTAAATTACCTCTTTAAGGTTCCACTTGATCAATCCTACAACAACCCATATGTAATAATAAAAACATTAATAACAATTAATTTCATTCATCTTTAGAGGAAATGCAATGCTTCCATAAATCTCACTGTGACAAAGCCAAAACATTAGGAAATCCTTCCAAGCCAAAGATCCTAACACATGCAACATTTTAATAATGGCACTGTTATACAGCCTCGATTACAGCTCCACGTATGTGTCCCAAGTATGTATGTCCAACGAAACATATACCTTTGCGATTTTTTGCTTCTTCTATAAAGTGATCTATACAATTCATTAAAATATATATCTTACTTTATGAAAATATATGTTTCAATACACACATTTAAAAAAATATCAAAGAATTCAAGGACTGCACATGGGGTGTAAACATGGTAGTGCATTACATTATCCTTTTAATAATTTGAAAGATTTTCAAGCTTTTAACTAATCACAAAACAAAGAAAATTTTCCTCCCCAGACAAGGACTATATAAACCTAATGATGAAAACAATCTCAACCCCAGGCAATACATAGAAAAAAAAAATCTTGCTTCATTTGCATGAAAAGCACTTTGCCAAGCTACACCATGATGAAAAAGAATACAATCATGTCTTATTTAATACAACACATTAAATAGATTGATAGATACATAGGAGTTTTTTGTTTTTTGAAAAAAATAAAGAAGGCTGATAACCTACATTGCCTAAGCTTGCCTGAAGCAAATACATGCCCTCTCCCCTGAAATTCTTCAAGAGGCAGGACTTCATTTCATCTCGCCATCTCAAAAGCTGAATTGAAGTCCAAAGGCGAAGTCTCCAAAATGAAATGAAAACACTGTTATCATAGTAAACAAAGGATCAATTGAGCAATCAGCAACATCTATTGTATTCATTGAAGAAATATACATCATTTGTAGTACATTAAAAGATGAAAACAAGTGAAAAACTATGAATGCTTCGTAGCATAGTTCATACGCTACATTTTCCACCCCATTTCAGGCGTTAAATGTTAATAAATGAAGTAAACCAGTATTTCTTTTATATTCTTATACTGCAATTGGACAATGCATCTTCCTTATATTAGGACATGCACTTTTTTTTTGAGGGATATATTAGGACATGTACTTATATGAGAACTTTCTCTACAAGTAGTCCCTCTTAGTTTTTCTTCTTTATTGGCAGATGAATAGCATTCAGCTTAGGAACCATGTTCATCATAAATGACACTTAAGTAATTAAACCATTACAAGCATGTTCAGTAAAATCACCAACACTGGATCAGGCTATAAAGTCCACTCCCACCCGGTCAAACGCTCGACTACATGTCAATAATCCCTCTTTGATGACCCAAAAGAAGCAAAAAGAGATTAAACAGAATCCCACAATGTCTGGTAGATGTGCTGAAATTTCCATTGTTTATGAAAAAAAAGAACAACCTCTTCAAATCAAATAATCACATATTCCCAATTCCTTTATGTTGTATGTACACCTGAACAATCATTCAGAAAAAAATTCAAAACATGTTGGAAACTGCGAAAGGGACCGCATGAATGAGTGTCGTCCCTAATATTTTCCGAGCAATAATAATAATAGGAAAATGTTACACTCAAATCTATTTTACAGTCCAAAATGCAATCCGCCATATTTTCAATTTATTTATAAATCATATATCTCATCTAATGATGTATGCATTGTGAAGTATTTACTCCAATGAGTTGAATTAAATCATTTGTACAAATTGTGACAAATTTTCAACGAGATATATTAATTGAGTGTAAAAAAACCAAGTGTAACAGCACTCATAAAATATAATAGCAGTCACAAAACATAATTCCATCTCAATCAATATCATCATAGGCAAACTATGCAAATCCAATAACTCAAATTACACAATTCAACCCATCAATCAAAAACAAAAACAGCCTCAACAAGAAAAGAAGAAAAAAACATAACCTTGAAATCAATGGAGAGTAAGAGAGGGACAAAGCCATCGCAAACCTCCAATTCGAAGAAGCCCTAATTGATGGAGACCTTCGCCCCGACCTCCTCGAGCTGCTTCTTCATGTCCTCGGCCTCCTCCTTCGAAACCCCCTCCTTGAACTTCTTCGGCAACCCCTCGATCAGGTCCTTCGCGTCCTTCAACGCCAGATTCGTTATCGCCCGAACCACCTTAATCGTCGCGATGCGGTTGCTGCTCGGAACCTCCTCGATCACCACGTCGAACTCCGTCTTCTCCACCACCTCCGCCGCCGCATCGGCCACGGCGGCGCCTCCACCGGGGGCCGCCGCCACCGCCGGAGCCAGCGATGCGGGGGATATGCCGAATCGGTCGGAGAGGAGGTCGACGAGGCCCTTGGCCTCGATGAGGGTGAGGTTTCCGATGTCCTCGCCGAGCTTCTCGACCTTCTCGGGGACGGAGACGGCGGAGACGGGGCGGAGGCGGAGGGGCCTCCGTCGGAAGGGGAGGGTTTGGGGAGGAGTGGAAGATAAGGGCGGAGCACGATAAGGAGACGAGGGTGTAGCGTAAGAGGAGGCGATGGTGAACGTCGATGCCGCCATTGATGGTTTGGGCTCCCACTCTGGAGAGGAGGATAAGATAAGGCTGGAGAGGGATTTTGCGCGCGTGTGTGGAGGCTTAACAAGGGAAGAGAATAAGATATGGATAACGTGTGCTTCTTTGATTAGATTACGCTGGGAATTAGTCGGAATAGCCTGATAATGGGGGTTGAAAAAACTGAAATAAGAGAGAATTTGTATGTTTGGTATAAAGTAGAATATGAATCCCAGACAATGCCAAATCAACTATTATTTAACTTTTATAAATTTTTATCTACATTTTATTTATATTTTATCTAAACAATAAAAACTTTATTATTACGATTTTTCAATAAAAATAATAAAAAACCTGTTGTTTGATTGATAATGAATATTTTTTTAATAAAAAAAATGAATATAATGTGAATCAAGATTTATAAAAAGTGCATGTTATTTGCAACAGCTGAATTGAACCGTCTCAAATACTTTTTATTTTTGGTAAAGATTCTAAATAACCAATATTATTGTTTCATTCAAATAACCTTGTCAAAAATATGAAAGTAATTCATACCATTTAAATCAATATTCATTTAATTCCTCTATAACATTCTACAATCATCCAATAACAAAAATCAATTTCTTTAAAAACATTGTAAAGTAATAAAAAATATGAATACAACATTAGTTTTTATATAATATGAAAACATCAAACTATCATCCCCTAAAATGAGAACTGGAATCTTCCCCAAGCTGGAATCTTCCCCAAGCGAACTTGGTGACACAACAAGTACATTCTCTAACATGTAAAAATAATAAAATAAAATTTGTCATGTGTATTCTTGGGAATGAAACATAACAAAATATATTTACAAAGGAAAAATACAAAAATAAAGGAGAAGAAGTAGAAAAAAAAAGACAACCGAAAGTATTTAACATAATAATCTAGCACTAAAAAAATCTGAAGATTTAAATTAAATATTATCATCAATCATTGAATAAAGAAGCACTGCTAGTGAAGATCTTCATCTAGCAGTGCTTCTTATGTGACTTAACAAAAAAATGAATTTTTTATGTGATTTAACAAAAAATTCATTGAATACTATTAAAACAAAATAACTAACCAAACAATTAAACAAATAACATTAGTGTAGAAAACATTACAAAACCAAAATATTATTAGAGTGAATGGAGCAGTAAAAATTCAATAACTATAGAATATAACTAAATATCTTTTAAAATTTTATAGACTTCAATTAATCTCTCAAACTATATTTGTTTATAAAAAAAACAATGAATCCCTCCTTCACCAAAATAAATAAATGAAAATAATAACAATATTGAAAAATTATGATGAGTATAGGATCCTTAACCGGAGAACAACAAATCAACAATAATGGTGTTTTTTTTCACACAGAAAATACATAATTTATTTACCAAAAAAATGCCAAATAAGGAAAATACGTGTAATCAATATAATGATATTTAATAAAACTTTTAAAAACTAAAAAAATATGAAATCCATGTGTTCCGAAGATGAATAAAAATAAAAAGTTCAAATAAGAATAGATTCTTAAGATCAAAGATAGCCTGAAATATCCTGAAATATACTCACCTTGATTTTTGTATTGAAAAGGTAGTTCGCTCATCTTTTTTAGCATGCCAAAAACATGGAATTAGATAATAAAAAAATACATTAAAATTGAAAGATGATAAAATAAAATAATTGATAAAATAAAAAATGAAGAATTAAACACCAATTTAGTGCTGCTATAGAAAAATGGGAAATTAATTAGAGGTCCTCCCAGCCACTCCCGTATTATTTTTAGGTCCCTCGACCTTTTTGACTTTTTTTTTAAATTCCTATCACTGTATTTCATTATTTCTAGATCCAAATTAACCCATTATGTTTGTAACACCTGTAAATTTTTACTATTTATATATTGATTTAAATATATAAATAGAGCTATTATATGATTTGGGTTTTTCCTTATGTGCATATAGGTTGGCCCATAGAAGTAAGGTCCATAGGTTCAATTTCATTTATAATTTTAAAAATTATTAAATGGAGTTGAAATATTTATTATATAATTTTCTAGATATCATAATGGTCTCAAGAACCATTGTGTGAGATTGTGTAAAATTTGGAGTTGGAGAAATTATGTTTTGAGGCCTTTTGGAAAGGAGCATATGGTAATGGATCTTTTTGTGAATATTAAAAGTCTGGTTTATTTTTATGTAGAAGTATCTCTCTAGGACTTTGGATAAGTAAAAATAGGACTCACTTGAAAATAAAGTGTTGGCTTGGACCTTTTTTTCAAAAAAAAAAAAAACTTCTCTATTACTGATTTTATGGACAATTTATGGTAACAATTAATACCACCTATTAACCTAAATCATCCTTATTATCCTGTCAACCTAAAAAAAAAAAAATTTGCCGCCGCTGTGAAGGAGAGGAGAGGGTTCTTCATCCACCATAGGTATTCCTTAATCCTTTTTTTGAATTTCTTTGTAATTATAGGTCTAGATTCTTGAGTCTAATAGATTGGGGCCATAGATCTCTTGTTACATGAATAACAGGAGGTAGAAATAGATTGAGAGGGAGAGATAGAGAGGTGCCTTTGTGTTTTCGGAGATGTTACCGACGCCGTGTATAGGAGGAGATGAATGGGTCGGGTGTAAATGATTATGAGAGGAATAGATGGGTTATTGATTATATTTATAGATTTAATGAGTTGTATCTATTATAATTTGATGAATGACATGATATATTTTCGGATTTTCAGATTCATGTGTGTTGTTTGGAATGGTAACGGGTCAAGATGATGAAGGCCCAGCCCATGTGTTTTGTTTTTTTTTTTTTTGGGGGGTTTGGTTGGTTTAATGGGCCATGTGTTTTGCTGTTTTGTTGAGTTTTGGTTGGTTTAATGGGCCACATGGGGGTGGATGGATTATTGGATCCGTATTGAATTAATTTGTGTTACAGCAATGTTGGATTTCGGGTGGCCAATTAATTGTTATTGGAAGCCGGTTATGTAGTCTAAGTCAGTCCAGTTAAAACCATAGGGATGATTTGAGTTTAGAATAAATGGGTAGTTTATTTTATATGGTTATTCAAGTCTCTTTTATTTATTAGAAATATTATTTTTATTTTCAGGCGATTCTCACACTGCTTAGACTGATAGTTTGTCACGATTGTTCTTGTTAAAGGTGAGTGGATGTCTCTATATTATTTGAAAATCATAATATATGTATACATTTCGGTATCATGTTATTTTTATGATTTATGAAATATATTCTGTATGAAGCGTATGAGCATGTTATCATCATATAGGTTGATATTTTGGATATATCGTATGCATTGGGAATTATAGGATTTATAAAATAATTGTTGCATGCTGTATACTTGAAAGAATAAGTAATTTTGATTGTGCATGCATTAAATCGTCTAGGTGGCTGCGGTCTAAATTTTGACCCAAGTCTAGGTGGCTATGTCTACGTGGCCCGATTTCCAAAGTGAAATCTCTGCGGCTAGGTGTCGTGGAAAGCGGGCATGCGTGTCCGTTGCATTCATATACATCATGTAATTTAAATTCATGGGTAAATTTTATAATATTATATTTTATTTGAAGAAAAATGTTATCATGTCATTGTATATTTTAAATGTCTTCTTCATCATAAGATTTTCATTATATTAAAATTGTTTCGTAGACACTTATAACTGATTATTTTAAAGTACAATATATTATTGGGACAACTTGTGTCCATTCACTGAGCGCGTGGTAGCTCACCCCTCTCTTTTCCCAACCTTTCAGATTAGCTGTTGGTGGTTGTCGATCTCGTTAAGGCGTTGGAGGTAGAAGTTCGTATTATCTAATTTTCCGTTGCATCGTAGGTGTTTGAAATAAGTCTTTCCTTTGGCATGTAGTTCCTTAGTCCTTTCAGCAAAAACAGATGACGTTTATGTTTAAACTATTATGTGTGTATTTCATCCGCGTTTAGGATGAATTATGTTTAGATCCTGGTTAAGTTTTATGATTTGGATGTTTGATTAAAATATTAGTTGTTTTATTTTATTTTATTTTATTTTAAATTTTTATTTTCATTTATTTAATTTTTTTTTTATAAAAGAAAGGGCCTTAAATCGGAAGTTATATATATATATTTTTAAGGATTTAGAGTAGCGTAACCGAATTCATTGCTTCGAAATGGAGTAGTGAAATTTGGGGCGTTACAATGTTAGATCCCCTTTTTAGACTTCCAATTGCCATTTCAACCATTAGATTTATCTAAACTATCCAATCTTACTTTTTCTCCTTTTTTTTCTGTCACCAAATCAACTGAATTTTTCTTTATTCAAATATTTGAATCTAAACATTATTAAAAACAAACAAAAACATATAATCTTTTAATCTAAATATTATTAAAACAAAATAAAATAAAAAAAATAAATAAATCATAATAAAATAAATAAATAATAATGATTATTAAATAAAGTAAAGTAATAGTTTTATATTCCTGTGTACTTTGAACAAGCATGTAGAATGTCATATATAAATTTGTTATAAATACAATATTACAAAGAATAGACACATGAGAAAATCAATACTTACATATTAAAAATAAAATATAATAAATAAAAATATTTAAAAAGAACATCTTACTCTTTCGATCAACCTCTAGAAGAAAACTCTTATATATATAATTCAATTATCTTGAAATAAAAAAATCACAAATCAATGATTCGAATATCCAAATAAGATGTTCAAAAATACTGAATATGAAAAACATTCATCATCCGTATAAATAATTATTAGAAAACAAACAAAAACTCCAAATATTTGAATTTAAATATTATTAAAACATAATCAAATATAAAAAAATATAAAATATAAAATTAACTTCCAAACACACAAAGACCAAAGAAAATAAAAAAAATGAATTGAATATGAGAGGTTGGGTATTTATATAGTTTTTTTTTTTTTGTTGAAAATGATTCATCCGATTTATATATATAACCTGATTTTTTTAATTTCTTATGAATCATTGTTTTTCTAGATTTTGTATTAAATTGCTGCAGATAATCTTGGAAGGAATGGGGAGAGCTCTTCATACCAACTTCAATGCTCGCTTTAAATGCGATACTCTGAAGGTAAACCCTTTTAAGCTTTCTGTTGGGAAACATATGATCTGACCTGACTTAATAAAGCAATTGAACTTGCCCCAGCTCGCTATGGCCTATGGTGAAGAATCAGAGATTGGCAGAAAAGCTCATCAAAGGCAACATTTACACTGCGTATATCGATTTGAACCATCTGACTGAGTATTCCTTTTTTCGGCTTGCGACTTCAAAAAACAATTCTTTTCAATTCATTTCACCCGTTCTTCATATTTTGTTTGTTAAAGTAATTTAGATTCTGTAAGTTGTAACATAGTAACTTTTTTATGAATATCATATCTGGATAGACCATTATTTTTCATTTCATTTAATTAGTGTAAGTTTATAAAAAGTTGAAATTTTGTCCCCGTTTAGAATTAATCTTTAAATACACTGTTCTCAACCTTTTTTTTCCATTAAAAACTAGAGTCAAAAGTTTAAATGCCCATCTAGAATCGATTATTTAAAAATTGATTTTGTTTAAGATCATGCAAAAGCTTCACCGAAGCAAAATCCAATCAAAACCACATTTGTCCCTCCATGTTTGGGTAACAGAACATGGGGGAATAGAATGGAATAGGAGTGATGAGCTAAAAAATATTGTTTATTAGATGTGAAAAATATAACCCTTTGTCATCTACATGATATCTGCATAACTATAACTCCATGAAAATACATATATAAATTCAAATAGCCCTTTTGTAAGGTTATCTAACCATAGAAAAAGTAATTTTAACCTCATATGTAAATCCAAATAACCCTTTTGTGAGATAATCTAATCATAGCCATAAGAAGAGTAATTTTAATGCCATATGTAACATCTCCATTTTACCCATGTATGTAAACATTAAACCCACAACCGGACCTCTGCAGCTCCCACACTTCCAAATAAATTTATGCAATCTCGTGGCTCAACCTTTGGTTAGCAAAAATCATTTTTGACAAATCATGAAACAATTAAAATATATTGATTCTGTCCTTACCATTCAAAGGCATTGGATGCCTAAGACCTTCCCCCCAAAGGTGAAAGACGGTGGGGGTATTTTTATTGTTCATTATGTATATCATGGAAAGTCATTTCTTAAAATGCTCCTTTAGGTACTAGTTAATCTAACTAGTCCTGAATCATTAATTGGTATACCAAATGTTATTCGAAATCATTAATGGCTATGTATTTTTATTCTCAATTTTAAGGATTTAGTAGGTTGTTCAATGAGTAACAATTGAGCCCATAAAGGGTAAAGCGGACAAATATCTTGCTTTGTAAGCTCAAAACATTACATGACAGGACCATGACCATGACTATGACCATGAGCAACCAAAGGGTTAAATTTTCTTCATAAAATCCCACAAGAACGCCCATGGACCATATGTATAAAGACACTCATCAAGTTTACAGCATGATGTAAGCCTGTCAATTGTCTGAAAAAATATCCGCATCCGATCCGAATCCGTATCCGAAAATACAGAAAATATCCGATATCCGAAAAATCCGTATCCGAAAATACAGAAAATATCCGATATCCGAAAAATCCGTATCCGTATCCGAAAAAATAATCCGTATCCGAAAATTTTCGGATCGGATACGGATATACCCCTATCCGATCCGAAAAATATCCGTATCCGATGGTATTAAAAAATATATTAATATTAGTATTTAATATCTACCATTGGATTTTGATCAAGTGGCTCACATTCTTTCTAATAGTTGTAAAATTAGGACTTGTGTTTGTGAATTTTTAATTTTAAGTCAATTTTTGAACTTTAAATGAAAATTTATTATGTTTAATTATTTATTTATTCTTTCTAATAGTTGTAAAGTTAGGACTTGTGTTTGTGAATTTTTAATTTTAAGTCAATTTTTAAACTTTAAATAAAAATTTGTTATATTTAATTAATTATTTATTTATTTCGGATATTTCGGATAATTATCCGAATCAGTCGGATACGGATACAGATATAAAAAAAAATTTCGGATACGGATACGGATATGACCATATCCGCTCCGTATCCGGTCCGTTGACAGGCTTAGCATGATGTATTGCATATTGAGAAATATGTGGGGGCACAATGACAGGCACAACTCGCACAGAAGGCATGGCCAGCAATTTCAGTGTATACATCCATATACAGAATGCCTCAAACAACACCAGATTATGACTCACATCTTAAAATTACCATCTATGTTAATCAGAGCAAGTTTGGGTTATGATAATCAGTGCCCAGATTCCCAGTAATATATAAGGAATGATGCATGTATACATATAATGGATATATAAACCCTTTAGAAGTAAAATTTTGCGAGCCCAGCTATTAAAAATTGGTTATGATATTCTCACTGTTGGTTCCATCCTACATCCTATTTAGAAAAAGAATGAAGAAAAAACAAAAACACACACACACACGCGCGAGCCCAGCTATCAAACATTTGCGATGCATGCATGAATATGAAAACACATGATAACACAGAGATCAACATTTTATCCCTCCTCCAATACAGACATGAATGTGAAACAATTATGAAGGCATACAAATTATTAAACTATAAATTGATAGAAAATTATGGGCCATAATAATAGATTTAAAATGTGCTATATATTTTCAGAATTCAAAGGCACAGAATGCTCTAAACAAGAGAATCATTATCTGTAAGAACAAAGATTGCCTCTCTGAAAGAAAAGAAAAAAAAACAAACTAACAAAACTTATAAGAAACCTACTACTTGCATAAAAGAGAGAGAGCATCTAGTTTTTCCTTCTTTTATGGATTGGGAAGAACCCATAGAGGATATGGATATAAACTCTTCAAATCATTGTCACAAACTGAACTGAAGCTTCTATCCTCCATATGGAAGACGCCTGAATCCCCACCCCGACCATCCTCGTAGACCGAATCAAACCTGTCATCATCTGTGAAATAGATCGAATTCCCATTGCATTCCTTGAAATTCCTAGAAGAGACCCAAATTGAGGAATTCATTCCCAAGAACAACATCCCCTCGTCCAAGCTTTTAATCTCCACCCACTTCGTCGCCGTTTCATCCAGTTTGAATACACGGAACCCGAGTGTCTGGTGACGACGCGCATACACACATCTGAACGAGTACCTGTAGTGCCTCAATATAAACAACAGTCCTGATGGGCCTGCTACAAGATACTTCCGGACACCTAATTCGAAGGGATTAACATCAAATTCGGTTTCATAAGCTTTCCACCTCCAACTTCGGCATTGTTATCCCTTGTCCTCCTCCTTGGTGAAGGAGATCAATGGTTGCAATCTCCATATCATTGTCAACCAGGTATAAATTGTCCCTTGTAAAAGATGGCATCAGATACATATCCCAATTGAATCTGTATCATGATCCACCGCGCATCGCCTGGCCTGCAATAGTACATACTAGTGCTAATCTTTAGGCATAAGACAATGGCACAGTCAGGGGGGTCCGTTGGTTCCGCAGACCAGACAGCCTTGTAGATGTAATGATCCCGCATGGGCTCCCCGAACATCGTCACTTGGTATTCCTCGTCGTACTCGTCTTTAACTGCAAACTCAAGAGAGCCGTTGGGGCTCGGCTTGGGGTCAGAAATGAGGGGGGCCCTGAGGAATAGTGACAAAGTTTAGCAAAACCTCACGTTCCACATATTACATGCATATTCATAAATCATACATGATAAATATAACACAAATTCAAAGACAATAAGTCTATTTTTAGATAATGTAAGTATTAATAATCTATTAATGAATTTCATATACATAATGTTAAATACAATGCGTATTTTATACAGAAGAATGCTTAATCAGAGTACTTTAATAAATATTTGAAAAGAGCATTGGGCTCGGCTTGGGGTCAGTAAGGAGTACTATACCTGAGGGGAGGGAGGAGGACAACTGCATTGGAGAAGGGGTTGAACATATAGATGCGGAGGCTGTCGTCGATCATGCAAACCCATCCGTTCGATGAGGATCCGATGCATCTCACTGGACTTGGTGGTTGATCGGGAAGTTTGACGGGGTGCACTTTGCGCTTGAATGGGCTGTAGAGGGCGTAGTCGCGTCTGTTGTTGCTGGTGGTCGTGGTTCTACGGGACAGCAAGAGAAAAGGGAATCCGAGATGGAGGGGTCGGGGGATGTGACCATGGAGGATTGCCATGACTTACAGATGGTACCCAAGCGGATGTAATCCGAGAGGTCCTCTATTTGCTTCAAAATAGAGTCCAGTATATCTTTATGAATATCAGACCAATCCACCTCCATTTATATATATATATTATTTCAAAATTAAAAAACACAAAAAATATTGATTGTGTGTATATTTATAGTGGAGGACTTTATTTATTTTTTGATAAATATATATATACACATACACTGTTAAGATATCCGATGAGGTGATCGCATCAGAATCGATTCAACCAAACAATACGCAGTTGGGATTCCGGTTTGGCCTGTGTGGGGGGCGGTTATACCCACCAACATGTTTCATCCAAATATTTTAGCCGATTTCCCCTCTTCAAATTAATTTAGAATACACATATATCCATTAATAATATTTTTTGTATTTGTAATGTGATATATATTTTATCTCACGAACTAGATTCTATCTCACAAAAATATTATTTTAGATCTTATCCGATTTTAATATATTTTAATTAATAAAATATCATAAAATCAATTTAAATTTAATATTCATTTTATTATTAATTTTCATAACAAATTTTATAATTAATTTCGGGTTAAAAATAATTTGAACTTTGGATCTTATTTTTCACTATGAAACAATCATTTTTTGAGAAAATTCATTTGACATGCATAAGTGTAAATAAAAAATATCTTTCCAATGAAATCTTTATAACTCCAATCGGAGTTATATACAAAAAGTTACAATTTTTTAAAACTGATCAAAATAAATATAGATAAAAATGGATCTTAATTATGAAACTAAAAAAATGTTTTAGTGATAGTCAAATTTAAATGTTCGATTTCCAATATTCAAAATACACAAAGATATTAATAATTATTTTTATATTTAAAATTAAATTTGAAAGAAATGTATTATAAGAAAAAAGGTTATTAATATAAAATATAATAATAATCATTTAATTTACAAAAAATAATATATATAATAGATATAACAGTCGGTTTTTTATTTGGAAAATAAAAAATTCATTTTTAATTACATTAGAATTTTAAATTATTTTTTATAATTAAAAATCATTTTATTGACAATAATATGATTTTTTAAACGCAATTCAAAATATACATATAAATGTGTCAAAATAAACAAACAAAATAGGTTATATCAATAAAAAAAATACAATTTATTTAGGATGAAATGAAGGTTCCAAAAAATATATATAAATGCCCCACCTCTCCTACTGAATTCTTTCTTTTTTATTAATTTTTAGGCCTTTATTTCAAGATGATTTCATATATATATATATATAGGGCTGATTACATGTGGCGAACGGCGGGTGCGGCAGCGATCATGGGCCGTCAATCACAGGTCCATCGCATCTGACGGTCGGATGCGATTCACATCGACCGTCGGATGCGATAGACCTGTGATCGGACGACCCGTGTCGCGACCGCACCCGCCGTTCGCCGCACCTAATCGCTTCACTATATATATATATTGTTTATGTTTATTATGTTTCATTTAAATTGAAATTCAAATATTTGAAATTTCTTTTTATTTATTAATAAATTTTTTCAAAGATGATGAATGTGTTTTTTAAAAATTTTAAATATTTGTAAAAATTTTATTTGGATATTCAAATTATTTGTTTTATTGAATGTTTTGTTATTTCAGGAGAATTGAATTATACATACAAGAGTTCTCTTCTACACGTTTATCAAAAAAATAAGATACTATTTTTTAATATTTTAATATTATTTTTAAAATTTAATTAATGATTTTCTGATGTATTCCATCTTTGTAATGTTGCATTTAAAAAAATACATAACTAATATACATCTATTCGTTTATTTTACATGCTTGTTAGACTTACATAGGAATATATATTTTTAGTTTACCTAATATTTATTATTATTTCTATCTTTAGAAGATTATTTTATATGTTTTTTATTTTTTATTGTTTAAGTTTGATTTTTTAATAATAATATTTAGATTAAAAAATTACTTTTTTGTATATAATTGTTTTTAAGGATGATGAATATGCTTCAATTTTAATATATTGAGAGTAATTTGGTTTTTATATTTTAATACAAAATATAGAAAAAAAAGAGAATCATAAGAAATTAAAAAAAATCAGGTTATATATATAAATCGGATGAATCATTTTCAACAACAAAAAAAAAAAACTATATAAATACCCAACCTCTCATATTCGATTCATTTTTTTAAGTTTCTTTGGTCTTTATGTGTTTGGAAGATGATTCTATCGTTTTTATGTTTGATTATATTTCAATAATATTTAAATTCAAATACTTGAAGATTTTGTTTGTTTTCAAATAATTTTTTATAAGGATGATGAATGTTTATTAGGCTACAAGTTGAATATTTCAATAATTATTTATAACGATAAATGTTTTATAATAATTGATAGATAAAAGTTGAATATACCATTAGGCTACAAGTCTTTATTATATGGACTTAATAAGGACTAATGAGAATCCTCATTCAAGCTAATTACAAACTTACTAAAAGTAGAAAATATTAAATAAATATAATAACTATTTATTCTAAGATCCCACAAATCAATTAAAATCAAAGACAATAATTCTGATATTTGTATAAAGAAAAATAACCATACAAACTATTGTCATAAATGATAAATTTACTTATTTAATGACTTTAATGATAAAATCTAACAAAATTAAATATCTCTACAAAATAAGTCAGCATATCAAATTTTGTGGGATTTTGAGATTGTCTTAATTATTCTTATCACATGTTATTCTCACAGTTTTCTTTCTGGATATCTTTTGATGGTTTGATCACTCCAATAACATATCGATCGTCCGTTTTACATCAATACGTGAAATTATGTAAAAATCCATATGTAAAAAGTCTATGAAAATATGCGAAAATCTGTAAAAGTTTATAAAAATCTACAAAATTACGTCAAAATCTATAAAGTCTATAAAAGTCCATCATTTAAAAATGTTTATAGAAACCCGTTAAAGTTCAAATCGACTACCCCTATCAGACTCTTATCCTTTAATTTTTTCCCATACCCATCAATCCATCATCTAATAAATACCAACCATCTTTCATATCGAAAAATTTCATATCAATATATCAAAATGCATTAATGAAAATTTTATCAATGATTTTTTTCTTTAATAAATTTTTGAATACGTGCTGATATCAAAATCCATTTTTTTTAAAAAAAAAACATATTCTATGAAAATTCTACAAAAAATATTCAATATTAAGTTAAATGAAGAGGATATTAAAACCTTAACATATTAAAAATATTAAATAATATTTTGTGATGAATACGATTGTATTTTTAATTAATTTGGAAGAGTAAAATTAGATAAAGGGTTAAAGACATATGTATCTCTGTAAATATGGATAATCCCATATAGGTCCATGTGAAAGTTGGGGTAGACACATGAGTCATTGAAAACTCACAAAAACCTAATTATCATTATTGGATTAAAATTACATTCAAATTTGATAAAATATTTTATCATTATATAACTGTGTAAAAATTATAGTCTCCATAAATAATCATAAAAATAAATTAATCCATGCAAATATCATATTACTTTTGTAAGACTTTTTATATTTTTTCATTTCAATTGAGGTATTGATTGAAAATAGTTAAAAATTTGAGAATAATTTAATTATTTCATGGTTATAGGTTAAAGTTAAGTAAAATTAGTTGGGTTATAATTAATTTTTGTTGAACCCAATGATGTATAAGGGTTTCTGTGAGTTTTCAAGGACATGCACGTTTACCCCAACTTTGATAAGAACTTATATGGAATTAATTATATTTGCGAGGACTTGGATGTCTTTAACCCTTAGGGGCTGTTTGGCTAGAGGAATAGGGGAGGATTAGAGGAGAATAAGGCAAAAATGGTGTTTGTGTAGAGGGAATAAGGGAGTATAGCTATGCGGAATTAGGAGAGAATAAACTGGTATTGGTATTTCAAGTCCATCCATGGAATTGTGTTACTCTTCCATTGGAATAAGGGGACCCACCTATCAAATCACATGTCATCACCTCTTATACATAAATGGGGCTCACATTGTTTGGGTAGAGGGAATAAGGGAGTATAGCTATGCAGAATTAGGAGAGAATAAGCTGGTATTGGTATTTCAAGTCCATCCATGGAATTGTGTTACTCTTCCACTGGAATAAGGGGACCCACCTATCAAATCACATGTCATCACCTCTTATACATAAATGGGGCTCACATGTCAAATCAATTTTTTACACTTTATTCACATCTTATTCTTCATCAATCAAACACTCCAACCTTTATTATACGTTTCCCAATGAGAATAACTGAAAACACAACCAAACACAAAATCTCTTATTCCATTGATAAAGTCAACAATTCCTGAAATAAGTATAAACTCCAAAATAGCTAAAACATCTATCCAAACGTGCCCTAATAGATAAAATGTTCCCAAAACTACTATGCAGTATATCTATACTGTGGGTATAACCGTATAACCATCCCAAATGGCCAATTTGTCGTTCCCAAAATACCCCCCAGTCCTTCACCAACCCTGAGAGAGAGAGAGCTGAATTGCGTCTCGAGGATATTGTTTCCGATTTTAGAAAAGGTGATTAGGTCTGTATTAATCTTTTGGGATGTTTAAACTTATCCATTCTGAAATGGTTGATTTTGTTTTAAAGAATTGATTTTGTGATTCTTGGACTTGTTTGAATTCATGAACTTTCTTCTTCTTCTTTTTTTCAATCCCCACCATTATTTGACTTGTAAGGCCTTAAAATGTAAAATTTGTTATCAGTGAACACCAAATTGTTGGGGTTATGTATATATGGGTGTTTTTTTTTAATTGTAGTTTGTACTTTGTAGTGTTATACGCTGTATAGTGGTCTGAATTAGAGTTCGAAGGGGCAGATGATTATAAATTTTCATGGAAAACCAAATTGGGTTGTGTTGTTTTGGGGCTTGTTTGTGTGAGAGACGCTATGCAAATAAGTGTGAATTTGTGGTTTTCTTGTTGAACGCAATGGGTTTTGGGATTCAAAAATTGTTCATTGCTCAATTGGATGGCATCATGTATTTTATTTTTATGGGATGAAACATTGTTATGTTTGTATGTATGATATTTTTTTTTGGTGATGAGGAAGCCAACATCACTACATCAGTTGAGAAAACCTCGGATGCGCAGAATCACTCACAAATCATGTGCATCGGGTAAACCCATGGGATTCAAACACGAGACATATGTTCATATGTATATTTTTTTGGTGCAGAGGAACCTAATATCAGTTGAGAAAACCCTGGATGCATCAAGTAAGCTCGGGGGATTCGTACTCGAGACCTATGGGAAATAAACCCATGGATCTAGCCAATGGTCCAACCTTGTATGAGTTTGTTCATATATTTTGTTGCTGTGTGGAATGAATTGATTCACTAGGAATTATAAATGCATCCATCAATTTGGATTTCTACTAAATTAGCCAAATTTTAAGTAGTGCATTACATATGAAGGATTCCCGTAAAGAAAACTAATGAAATGTAGTTACTGACTTGTACTATAAATCCAGGCCTAAATGGTTGATTCAAATATGAGAGCAACTAGGGATAACCATGGAAGCAAGAGAAAAATGAAGCCACCTTCATTTATTCCAGCTTTTAATCTTTTTGCGCAGATTCCTCAAAAGCTTCAGAGTTGTGTTCAGGTTAGTGACATAAGACTTATATTCATTTGAATATTCTCTGCTATGAAAGTTGGATAAAAGAGAAGGTTGTTTCATTGGCAGGCACATTTTATGCAGACGATGAGAAGTGGGGACAAAGTGAAAGATATTATCTTCCCAACCAAGAAAGGGTCATATGCAGATATGGAAGTTCACTTAGAAAAGCAAATGCAGGCTTGGGGAGAAAATCCTAATTGGGTTGATCCACCTCCTGATATAAGGGTACTTAAAATGGATTGATCCATTGCTTGAATAATTGCATTTTTTTTTTTGGTATCGGAGTGAATAGAAACCTTGTCAATTTAATCTTCTGAGGTGGAGTTAGATAAATATTTGAGTTTATAATTGGATATTTATCAACCAGGGTAGGCATCTAATAAGTCTATTGGCAGGTTACCACACCAAAAGGTTCCTTTTGCAACCTCAATGTGAATTTCAAAGTTGGTTTGCCACCAGATGCAATCTATAACATTGTTATAGATCCGGAAAATAAAAGGGTCTTCAAAAATATCAAGGTACTTCGCACCCACGATCTCTTTTTTTCCAAATAATTATGTCACTTATGATGGGCATTCTCTCTCTGTATGCTCTTCTAGCAATAAAATTAAGGCTGAATGCCTACCATTTTTTCAAAATTTTTTTATTTCACTCATCATGTTATCTTGTTTCACATGTACTAAAATAATTTTCACTTTGTCATTATCCCATTTCTATCTGAATGTTTGAATGACTCACCTTGGACCTCATTATCAGGAAGTGATATCCAGAAAAGTCTTGGTTGATGAGGGCTTCAGACAAGTGGTTGAGGTCGAGCAGGCAGCACTATGGAGATTTCTCTGGTGGTCTGGAACTATATCCGTACACGTTTATGTAGACCAAAACCGAAATGATCACACGGTAAATAAAAAACTTTCTATATTATCTGCAAATCCTACCTAACTATATATTATCTAGTTCAATTTTTTTACTCTCATATAAAATTCTTATATAGTCATCTAACTAAGTGAATCGCTCAGACCCTAATCACTGCGTTGGAATCTAAGTGGAGAAAACATAAGAATGGCCATGAAGGATTCCCAAAAACCAAATAAATGCTAATATTCTCTTGTTTCAAAATTGTGCAAAAGAGAAATAAAAATAGGGAGAGGTGATGGCGATTCAAGGTCGAGAATTCCATCTTATTCTAGAAAATTGGCTGATTATGTAAAGCCAAGTTTACTGAAATGTTGGCTCAGCTATACATCACTCAGCTTGAGCAGAATTTGGAACTTTTTTATTATTTTCTGGTGACGAGGAAACTCCACAACATTAGTTGGAAAACCCAAGATGCACACAATCACCTACAAACATGTGTTTCAGAATTATACCAACACCTTAACAATTTTCGATTCGAAAAAAAAAAAACCACTACCATCACCATAGCAATTCAATAGAACAAGAGTTTGACAAAAGCAATTCAATGCATGTTATTTGACAAGTGAGCCATTCCTTTTCCAAATGTGTTGGAGTGTAATTTGTTAAAAAAACGTGTCCATCCATTTATATGAAGCTAACAGGTGGATCCAGGTTTTTATATCCTTATATGGTGCATCTCTTACAATAGGTAAAATTCAAGCAAGGGAAAACGGGATTCATGAAACGTTTCGAAGGCAGTTGGAAAGTAGAACCACTGTTTGTTGACGAACAGTCTTGCTACCCATACAAGCCTGAAACTTGGTCAGATTACCATACTTGTACAAGAGGCAAAGGCAGAGTTGGATCGATTGTGAGTTTGGAACAACTGATCCAGCCGGCGATCCTCCCTCCGCCGCCCATTTCGTGGTACTTGAGGGGGATCACTTCAAGGACTACTGAGATGCTGATACATGACTTGATTGCAGAGACTGCTCGATTAAGGGGAACCATTGATAAAACCCTAGACACAGGCGAAGGTGAGCTTGACAGAACTCCGACATCTAATGTGAATGATGACATCAAAAAGCGATGGCGCTCAAGGAGAGACAATAGACGGCATAAGTCATAGATGGTTGTCTGGATGATTAATTTTTTTTCATGTATCAGTATTAATTATTTCATGTAGTTGAATATGATGTTTAAATTCACAAGGAAACCACAATTTGGATTTCTGAGCAGTCATGCAGTCCCTTTAAATATGATCGGGTGAAAAATCACAAAAGTGATTCCCTTGTATCATTTGAACAAGATCATTGCATTATTCTTTCTCTTAATGCCTAAAGGGCGGCTCATGGAAGCTGAAGCCATCACCAAGGGTCTCCAGGCAGCATATTATATATAGGAGCATCTAATATAGTGGTGTATTCTGATGCACAGTTAATTTTACATGCTATGCAAGCATAGGCTGAAGGCCCGCCACATTTGAGTCCCATTTTCAGCCAGATCCAACAGGTAGTTCCTCATTTTCAACAGGTACTCTTCCTCAAGATTTCAAGAGAGGATGTTTGTGCCCCGGAGGTGCTGGCCAGACAAGCCTGTTCCACACAACAGACTAAGTGGACAGTTTTTGGAGGATGATATGCTGAGAGTTGGTCTCCAGCCGCATGTATGTAGTTTAATGCAATGTATTCATGCAACCCAGGCAAATGACCCTTTGTAAATCTTTAATAGACTGTCCTCGATAGAGGGCCTTTTTACACCAAACAAAAAAAGAAAAAAAGGGCGGCTCATGGTTTTTTATTGGATTTTGCTTTTGCAAAATCAACTTTTACATAATTGAAAGCAAAATCTGTTTTAGGTTCCATGTGAGTATTTTTGAACTTCACTTGCTGGTTTTTAAAAGTTAACAAAACACCTTATATGAAAAAAAGATGGTTGAAAATAACTTTTTTAGAATTGATTATTTAAATTAATTTATAGCCTGTTTGGGTAGTGGAACAAGTAGGAATAGAGTTGAATAAGGGTGAATAAACTAAAAAATCTGTTGACAAATAAGTGGGTATAACTATGTTATAATACGTAGGAATACATTGGTATTAGCATTTTAAATCCTCTAGATTTGTGTTATTTCAATCCAATTTTCTCATTGATATAAGAGGATTACATGTCAAATCACATGTTATTACCTTTTATAGATTAAGAATGTCACATGTCAAATCATTTTTTCATTTTATTATTCATTATCACATCTTATTTACTTATCATTTGCAACTTATCTATAACCAATCAAACAATAAAAACTTTAATATTATGTTTCCAATAAGAAAAACGAAAAACATAAGCAAACAAAAATGATGTATTTCTTATTAATGTTGAAATAATTATCTATCTTATAATAATTTATGTTGCTACCCAAACAGTGCTTAAAACATAAACTGTTTTTTCAAAATTAAATTCTAAACTGACACAAAAATCAAACTTTGTAAACTTATACTATTTAATTGAAATGACATAAAATGGTCTATATGATATTCATAAATAGTTACCATGTTACAAGAGCCAGATTTATTTAATATACAACATTTCTCGAACGGTTGAGATGAGTAGACAGTAATCATTTTTTTGATGTCGCAAGCCGAAGAAAGGACTACTCAGTCAGATGGTTCAAATCGACAAACGCAGTCGTAAATGTTGCCTTTGATAAGCTTTTCTGCCAATCTCTGATTCTTCACCATTGCAAGCTGGGGCAAGTTCAATTGCTTTATCAAGTCAGGTCAGATCATATGTTTCCCAACAGAAAGCTTAAAAAGGGTTTACCTTCAGAGTATCGCATTTAAAGCGAGCATTGAAGTTGGTATGAAGAGCTCTCCCCATTCCTTCCAAGATTATCTGCAGCAATTCAATATTCAGATATCAGGAGGAAAAAAAATGAAAGAATAAAAAGAGTGATGAAATATTGCTAATTTTGTAGTTTGTTGAGACTAATGTCAATTGTTGAATACTCAAAAATCAAGAATTTCCATTCCAAGACTGCCATCATGACATGGTGCATTTGATTTAGGAATATGTTACGCAAAGTCCTTTTCACAGTCACTTTTGATGCCTGCAAAAGTTTTGATTTTTTTAGTATATACTTAGCTAATGAATTACATTTTTTTACTAAAAAAAATGAATTATAAATTTGTATGAATTGAATACATACAATTTAATTTTTACTGACACAATGGAGTATATACTGGGTAATGCGACCACGTTGGTGATATAGTGATTGTAAATGGGGCTACAAGAAGGGTTGAGGGTATCGTCGCTCTTCCATTCATGGTTGATCGAGGCTTAGGCACATCTAAAACCAAATTTCAAAAACTGTTTTTTTTTTTTTTAATCCAGACTTTCTTTAGAATTTTTCCTAATTTGTTGACTATTATAATATATCAAAACCAGAATTTAAAATAAACATTTGAAGATTAATATACCCCTTAGAAAATCAATTATTTGATATATAAAATTTGCAAAAGCTGAATCAGATTGACAATTGGTTCCAAAAGGGATACATTGAGTAAAAGTTGAGGTCGAGGGCTCACCAGATCGGCGTCTTTTGCAGCAGCGGCAAGCTCTGAGCTTACTTGACGAAAGTCTATACATGGGCTCCCACACCCATTCTCGACCACCACCATCAATGGAACCGAAGCCACGTTATCCACGGAACTGTCTTGGATGTTTACCATTGCATCCATGAGGAGGCCTCCAGCTTCAGCAGCTTTTCGAAGTGTGTCACAATGCTGTAATAGAAAGAAAAAAAGAATCCTTAAAAGGATAACAGCTCCAGAAGAGTCTTTTATGGACAGAGGTAGTTGACCAATATTGGATTGAGTCATGAAAAGCGATTTGAAAACTTGTGATCTACCAACCAACCTTGGCCGCCTCGGCAACAATTTCAGGAAGTTCCATTGCTGTAACATCATTCAGCGCGGGTGAGGAATTCCCAACCAGTACCACCTGCAAATGTAAGCACATTCAGTTAGTCATATAAATTTTTTTATCACAAACAATCTGCAAAGAACATTTCAGTGAGACTGTAGATCAGCATGGGATTGGAATGCAGGTAAACAGTAACCGCAGCTCAATTATAGGCCCACTGAGACATGGAATTTTGAAAGTATCATTCTTCTTTTTGCAATTTAGTAAGGTGTTTAGAATCTGATTACCATTTTATATTTGTGAAAGTGCTTCTAGCATGGATGCGTCTATGATTGGTCAGAAAAAAAAATGCAAGGATTTAGTGGGAAGTATTGCAAGATCATCAAACAAGAACTAGATGGATGGAGAAATTTTTTGTTTTTGGGTGGGTAAGCGGTGTGATTTGAACCCCCAATACATCATGGTTGCAAATTCTATGGTCAACCATTAAGCTATAGGATGGGGCAACTTTAGAATATTAAATATAAACTCAATATTGTTTGCAATCTAACCACACAAATATATGACTCTTTGGCTAGGAGCCACAAGTTTGCTCCTCAAAGGTCTCGAGTTAGAATCCCCTCGGGTCTTCTATGAGGCACATGACTATGTGCATCCAGGATTTTCCCAACTAACACTAGAGTTCCTCATGATAAAAAAGATTTAATTCTTGGACAGAATTGTGGACTAAATAAAAAAAGTTAAAGCAGCATTAAACAATTAAGATGATGATGATGGACACATATATGAGTTACCTCAGTTCCACGCCGGAGAAGTTCTCGTGCGAGTGGAAGCATTCCAAGAACCACATCAGCACCAGAGTTATCAACAAACAGCAATGCTCTCTTGTGTGGCTGGGGCGTCTTGTCTCCAGAACCAAGCATTCTTTTATTAAATGCATCAAAATCATCTACCTGAAAGCACAAAACAGATGATCTTGACCTACAATTCAACTCTGACAAGGAACACAAAAATCCCCTGAAGTGTCCACAAATAAATAATTTCCCATGATAAATTGCAAATTTCAGACCTATGCTCTCCTACCTACTTGAAAAGGCATATCGGTTTCATGTTACGTCAATTCGAACTTGCTCGATCTGTTCAATTGCGACCTTATAATGCAATCGCATTTTCTGGTCCAATTGTTGTTTTCGTTTCTGTATTCCTAATTTATCCACTGGGTCAGTCTGGTTGGTTCCTTGCACCCAGTTTTGGTGTGGCAGCTATATTTCGATTCATCCTCTTCTTCCAGGGGTTTCATAATTGGACCCTAAACCCATTTCATAGGATGGGAGTTGCCGGAGTATTGGGTGCTGCTCTACTATGCGCTATTCATGGTGCTACCGTAGAAAATACTTTATTTGAGGACGGTGACGGCGCAAATACATTCCATGCTTTTAACCCAACGCAAGCCGAAGAGACTTATTCGATGGTCACTGCTAACCGATTTTGGTCCCAAATCTTTGGGGTTTCTTTTTAAGATTTGGAATTAATTGAAGTTGCAAATTTCAGTGAACATTAATTGCTTACCTGCCATGGACGATGCATCTTTTTACGGCTCATGCGATATATTTCAATGATGGTTCCTTTATGATAAAGGTCCACACAAGCACGGGATCCCCAATCGAATATATTTGCAGCAAGAACACCTTCAATAAGAGCAAGCAATCGTGCATCCTACAAATACAATATTTAAAATAGTTAGTGATACAAGCATCTCTGTCTGAACATGAACTTTCTTCAATCTAATAGGGGCAATTATTCGCCCAGACTGTATTCAAAATTGATTAGTATATATATAATATTTGATAGTATATTCAATTCTGGCTGACTTTACCACCTCCAAATTAACAGTGCTGAGAGAGTCAGAGTACAATAAAGTTATGGGTTATAGAATTAGCTTATTTAAAACAAGCACCAGATGCAGGATGTTTTTTTTTTAACTAGTATACATACCTCAGCCATGCTATCAAGCTCCATTAAAAGGTCAGGTAAGACAGCAAGAGATGCTTCATTTTCCCTGTAAATGAATTTAGATGTCATGTAACCAATCTGTGAGAAAGCGCCACCCCACAACCCCCCCCCCCCCCCACAAAAAAAAAAAAAAAAAAACACACACACACACACTTACATTTATGCAGTATAAGGGCACTGTTTTACATTTGCATACCACCCAAATTTTTTGATAAACTTAATAACAACTCCACTGATCAATGCATGCAAGTTCAGCTCACATACCTTTGCTTGATGGAAAAGTAAGCATCTACAAACTGAAATTCTCTCAAGCACTCCTCCCTCAGCTCCAAAAGATTAGCCAAGCCTAATTTCCCATAAGCAGCCGGTTCTTCCATCAATCTACATCATAATGTGATTGATTAATAAACAAGGAAAAAAATGCTGTACTTTTTATAATGCGATGACATGATGAACAAGATCTAGCCTCTAGTCTGCTTGATAATCAGTGTCTTCATTTCGGAGAAACTTGGCAATCACACAGTTACAACTGTTAACTATTGAACTAAGCTGCTTCCTATCATGGTTGTACATGATTTTCTAACTAATTCATGCAGATCTCCTGGGCCAAACCTTATGAAAATCAGGCTGGAGACTAGCCTGGCATCAACATAGGCTTGCAGTGCCAGAGGAGGAGAGAGTAATCAAAGGTGCATGAGGGGACCAAGAGGCAGAGAAAGGCATGGACCATCCACTGACTAGATGATGGCTTCAGTCTGAGCACTGTTTGTGACCGACCATAGTCACAAAGTTCATGTATGGCTGATATTTGGCAAGTGGTCCATTCACTGCCGTACGTGTACTTTCACAAATCACACATGATAAGTACAAAGATAATTGAAACTATTTAGTATTTTTAAAATGCATTTTGTCATTAGTACAATAAATACATGCAAATAAATTTATATAAGGCATGAATACAAATATGACAATTAAGATTAACTTTTAAATTTATGAGGAATGTGATAAATCATCCAAATTAAATGGATATCAGGATTCTGAATATTCAAAACATGCAATTCGATGATCAAAATTATGTTCGGCTAATAGGTACGATGGGTATCAAGTTGGAGTACTTTTTCTAACATTCGAGAAAGTTCGGAGGACTTGGTGACTATGATTGCGACATGTAAGGAGTAGGATAAACCTAGCCAATCTCCAAATGGGCTTAAAGGGCCACAGTGCAAGCCTATAATGAAGATGGCTGAATGGTGCATGTATACTAGGAAAATATAGTACAAGCACATGTGCATATCTATTCCTTGGCATCATCACATGAAAAGGTAATAAATTACCTTCTTAAGTGAGCAGAGAAAGCACGAGCAAATGCTGCACCCCTTCTCTGAGCATCATCAGTTCCACCTTCACTAGCCACTGCCTGCCAAAATAGCATCTTAGCAATTTGAATTGCATATATTGAAGAAAATACACATACAAAGCAATGGCATACTTAAGCAAATATTCATTAACAAAAGCAGATGAGTGTAACTATATAAAAGATAATATGTCATATCCAAAATAATATTATATTAGATAAAATTATCTCGAATAGCACTATCCAAAATAAATATGCATATCCAAGATAATATTTTTTATCATATAACATTATCCATAAAACATATTCTGAATTACACCGTCTAGGATAAATTTGTCCAAAACAAATTATTATGTAACATTATCATGATAATTTTTTTTAGAATAATGCTATCCAAGATTGTATATCCAAAATAATATTGTATAGTATAATATTATCCTGATAAATTTATGCCCAATAACACTATCCTGGAGAAGTATGTACATCTAAAATTATGTTTCATTATATAACATTAACAAAATTAAGTTATTCTGAATTGAATTATCCGAGATAAGTATGTACATCTAAAAATAGTGTTTTATTAGATAGTAAATCATCCTAATAAATTAACACCAAATAACACTATCCAAGATAAGTCCGTAATATTAAAATGATATTTGATTAGATTATAATTTTGAAATAAAGTTTTAACTGAATTTTTCTCTCACTCTTCAAACATTTTACATTACATGCACAAACAACAAAAATAGGTTACTCAAAGTGAAACTCGCTTTCCTTCCAGGGAAAGTGAGTCTTATTGTCCCTTTAGGTTTGTGCACAAGCACACCCTATACATGTAAATTGATATATTCAAAAATTTGATAGCTGCAATAGGAGAGGAGGAAATTCCCTAAGCTAGAGATGCACCTTATCAACAAGATCAGGCAAATGTTCTGACAGAACAGTAAACCAATACCTACAGCAATGAACAGGGACGACATAAGGGTCAGCAAATGCCATTTAATCAGATAAGCATCTCTTCAATAAATATTCTATTTAATTGGAAACATTATGTAACTAATTTGAAGATTTCACATATATTCAAGTAAACAGTCAATGAATATTACTCACTCCAACTCACTACGGTCTGCAAGATCAATGGTGTTAGGCTCGTACCTGCAAATATCAACCAATTAGCACAAGGAAATTGTCCCAAGCAAGAAGTCGATATATAATCAGAGAAAGAATGGATAAATAAATTAAATACAACCAATGTGCCTTCCTTTTTTTTACGTTTTTTTCTACCTACATCTAACATCAACATTTGACTTCAAATCTGCTGCCATGAACAACAAAATTTTCAATTCTACATAATATATCCACTTAGTTGGGATCAATCAACTCCTCTGTATCTTCAAACTTACAAAGAGCTAGAAAAGAAATTAACTGAGAGAAATGAAATACCAAGGGACCTCCATAACAAACTGGAAAAATATGGGGACACTTCAGCCAATTAAATAAATATACACTGTCAAGAAAATTACATCCAAAAGGCACTTGCAACAATACATCTTTTAGGAAACCAGTATGGGGTAGATGCTAAATGTGAAAGGGACACAAAGGATGTCTATAGATCTATTCCAATATACAAATAGGAAAAAAAACAATGTATTATGTATGTATTTGTGGTGGTCAGAGGACATGCATTAAGTGCATCCTCGTCCCTCTATTTATCATTGTCCCACTAGTTTAATTCAAATACATGCCAACAAGAATGTCTATGTGCATATCAAATAGGAGTTTAACATTGATGTAAAACTGGCTAGAATAGACTATAGTCCACTCACGTCTTTGGGTCTGCCAATAATGGAAAGACATCCAATGTAGGTACAAGATGTAGTACACCAATGTTTAGAGCAGCACTTGCATCAGAACGCAAAGTTCCACCCCTCGAATAAGGTCGTTCAAAGCCTCCAACACCAGTAGTTCCTGGTGGAGGAGCCATCGGAACAGGAGCGATAATCTCGATGCCCTTCTGCACAAACTTCTCCATCCATGAAATCTGCCCAAAAGTATAATCATTTTTTTAGTCTTATAGTGGAAGGAATGCTTAATATTCACTTCTATATAATCTCAACAAAACATCTACTATCATATTAAAAATTGAACTTACCTACTGTTCATGCTTATGCCACAAAAATAAAGTAAATGAGCATTATCATGGATATCGAGAGGGTGAGCCCTGACTTGGCATCTTTTAAAGTACTTAAACTTAAAAAAAAATGTTAAAAATGATTTAACATCAAATGTTATTTTAGAGAATGAAATCTTTATCTGATTTAAAACTCATAATATTGACTAAGTGATAATATTAACATGCTATAATTCTATTTCAAAAACAGTCCACATTTGCTTTACAAAGATGAATGTGAAAGGAGATCGATCAAGTGAATTTTTATGCATATAAATATTATAACTCAGGATCATTTCATAAATCCAGTTAGGAATGTGTACACCAGTGTGTGACAAAACCTGCATTGCATTTAATTTAAATATAAATGCAGGATTCTTTATTATCAATGACTTCATTCCCCAAGAAGGCCCACAAACAAAAGGAAAGAACACTCCCACCTAATAAAACCTTTTGTTCTCTCTGCCAAGACATATCTCACAAGGTCACACCCTAATAACTTCATCCAGAAAGTCATAGTCTCAATGGACATGCATAACACATGGCTAGTAAATGCTAAAAAATATATATATCGAGATGCCAAAATGTGCTGGCCTAAAATACAGTAGGTCCAGGCATGCAGTCAATATTTTGAAGAGACATTTTGAGACAAAATCAAGATGTTAAAATATAAAGCTTGCCTACCCACTAAATAGAGAACAAGAAAATCTAGGGAAATAACAGTTCCATAATATTTTCACTATGCTAACTGTGAGCACCAAATGACATTTAACAAATATATAACTTACTTGCCTTTTCATTCAAATCCACAAGTGGTGGGCCATCAATCTTTCCATCCACACACGGATCACCCATCGGAAACCGTTCAACCAATTGGTGAACCATCAAGTCATCAAGACCATGTTTTTCATAACTCATGAATGCACCTAGTGCACCAAGGAATCCCTCATGGCGAAGAAACATGGCCTGAGCCTGACCTTTTGACCTGACATGACATGTGCTATGTTAAAGCTAAAATTAAAAAGATTTGAATGCTAATCATGGACAATGCCAAGAAAATTCCAACAGAAAAAGGAATTCAGTAATTGATAGATAAGACCAAAGCATACAAAGCAAGACATAAAATATCAACAAGCCTTGTCGCATCAATTGATGATCGACTTTATGGATCATGAAAGATCCATATTGACTTGGGTTTTTTTTTAATCACCAGCTCTCAACCTGATGTCCAATCCCTGCAGATTAATGTCGAATTCCTGCATGATCATTGGTAGGAACCTACTTGATTGGTGACAAAGCTCAAAACTCAAGCAACCAGGGGGAACTCCAACTCCCCTTGGGGGTTAATTTTAAATCTACTAGCTAATAGTAAAAAACAAAAGAAATTGAAAATTTTATGGCAGTACCAATTTTCTAGACAATTACCAGAAATGAACTGCAAAGGAAATGGTGTCCATGGTATAAGCATGACCACGGATGAAAAATCCTCCAAAGAAAATCCTTTTAAGGCCATAGCGAAGTGCATTTAGGTACGATATCTAGCACAGAAAAACACAAGTATACATGCAATATTAATATACAAGCCTTTGTACGACTAATTATTAGAAAGATCATGCATAAACAGTGAATTGGAAGCTGCTGACATATTATGCATCTAAGCACAATCATCAAAAACAATTATCTATTATATTGTGGAATATTGAAAACCATTCATACATACTTCCATTAAAAAAAAGAAGGTTCAAATAACACAAGTTAAATTCAAGAAGCTCAACCAAAACGTGGTTGAAACTAGTTTATAATATATTTGTTCATATAATGATTAAATAACAAAGCTTTGTGTGTATGTGTTTGTTGTGCTTAATGACACAAGGGGTTCATAAGATGTGAATAGAGAAGAAATGAATAAAAATCCATTTGATACTTTTAATATATAGGTAGAGAAACAAGGCAAACCCTTGGTCCCTCACCACAAGGCTGCATTTCATGTGCATAATTAAGTGAGATTTCGTGCGTGGTTATCACTTCTTGATCGAGTATCAAATAAACAGTGAGAACAGAACATGAGTGCAATAAGAATGTGTGGCTTGGATGAATCATAATGTGATTGACATTCCTAGGACATGTTGCTTGTCAAATTAGATAACAGGACATGTTAAAAGCAGTGATTAGATTTGCAGCTTACCTGCCCAATGTTATAAGAAATCATTCGCAAGAGGGAGAGGGATATATCTTCAGGTCTATAGTCTGACAGCTCCTTATTTTCAGATATAGTCTTTCCAAAACTCGAAGCGATAGTTAATGCTGAAAGCCCAATCTGTAAAAATAATGGCATTGAGAAAGTACAAATTAGAAATGTATTCTAATTTCAGATATCCTGCCACCCAAATTTTTTTTTCTCTCTCTTTTTTCGAAGAGAATGTGTTAACCAGATTTTATGAACATGGTTAACAAGAACAGTACAAGTTACAGATATGGGCATTCAGAAGAATCAAGTTTACAATACTCAACATCTCTAAACTCTACACAGGTAATATACTATCCAGACAACGATTATCAGTTGGTTAACTCAATCTCCCATTAAACTAAAGTGAAATAGAAGAAAATAGTGAGAATTCACACCTTGGAATAGTCCACTCCACCATATATATCTCCAACAAGCATGTCTACATTACTATTATCCCCACGTTGACTCAATTCTAACAACTCGTCGAAGCTGTAAGATCAAACAATTGTCATGTAAGAATCAAGGACTAAATTGACAGACCAAAAGTACACAAAAAAATGACCTTTTGCACTTGGTTAAGAGCCTTCCTAGGCCCCAATAAGTACCCCCTCCAACATTTGTCCCACTAACACGTTCAAACTTCCCATCCCCATCCACCTATACCAATATAATATAAATCAAACGGGAATCTCAAAGTATACCTCATAATAATGAACTATTTGTAAGAATGATTGTGGAATGTAAAGCCATACCTTAATCATACTAACACCTGAACCTATATTAACAAGAAGATAAGGAAACAAATCATTATGATCTATCTGCACGAATTCCTTCTGACCTTCCATGTGTGTGAAAGCTTCATGGCGGATTGCCTGCTCAATGCAAAATCTCAAAAATTAAAAATTAAAAAGGGAGTCAAGAGTATTTGTTTGGTACGTAGAGGAAATAATGGAAAAAAAGAAGGAAACTATAAGCTTTCAAACTCATTGTCAAAAATAGATCAGGGTGATGACAAAATTGAGGTCCACAATGGGAAAGGAATTTATGAGCATTTGAACTCATTGACAAGGAGGGGTAAATCATGGAAATTATACATTTGAGGTACATAATGACACAATAATTTTCACCATACTAAAGTTTTTCAAGTATTTAAAAGTTCATGATACACAATTGAATAACTAAGAAACAGCTCCACACACAATTTTCCATCATGATCAATGTAATATTCTTAAGAATCCCATCTTTTCTAAATGAATAAGTAATCACTACATGTTTATATTTACACAATCTTTCTTGCGCAGAGAAGAGAAGATAACAGCATTTTCAAGTAATCACAGTATCAAACACCATTTTCATATAAATATATATAAGCAGTTTCCTCATTATTATTCACACAACTGCATATAGTTATCACTTGAACAAATAATTGAGATCAAATGATGCTCAATTGAATTAAACATTTTCATTTCCACAATGCCTGGAATGCATTTCTGTAGATAACCAGAATTATGTTATATCATAATCACTTGTCTGATATTTTTCAGACTTCTGAAGTTCATTCTCAGTATAAATCAATAGGTCTACTTTACTTCAAGACATGATGCTACATTTTGATGTTCAGTGCTGCAACAAAATTAATTCTGGACTTTGAAAATGATCTTACACTATAACATTTTGCACAGAAGTGTAAAGACATAAGAGCAGGCCAATAAGGACGGGATATGAATCGGTTTTAGTAGAAAACTCCCACCTTTTCTCAAAAGGTCAAAATAAAAAAAAAAGGCTTGAGTACCATGAAAAGACAACAACTCAAGATAAGCAGATTTCTTATAGTAAAGTTCTAGTGAGCTGTGACCTTCAATTTAACATAAGAAAGGTCAATGAAAGGAACAATGCTATTTTTTGTTAAAGTCTTCCATGTTCCAATACTTAGTTCCTTTGTTTATATTTATTTTTCGGCACATTATGAATTTATAATTTAATTTCACCAACAAAAATGATTATTATCCTATGACTGATGAAGAAAACATCTCCATTTATTTGAAACTCTTTTTTTAAACACGTTTATTTATAATCTTTCAACCATACACAAAGTGAAAGACACTCAACACAAAAACATCATACTCTGAGAAATTCTCCTCATGGATAATTAGAAAAATGACCACAACAAGTAAAATAAAAGTGATGGAAATCCAATTTCTCACCTTAAGCAAAAAATTTGCTCCAGCAACCAGACAATCCATTTCATCTTCCTTGTCAATACTAACTCCAAGTTTTTCTTTCAAAACATCAGCAAATTTATATGCTCCTCCACCAGTGGCCTTTTTCGTTTGATTGATTGCCATTCCCAAAATCAATGCGAATAATTAAGCATGCCAATTCATGTATAAGCTACAGATATTATAAATGCAGATTAAACCAAAAAATGACATGAATGGCATGACACAAACTGCTTGCACGAGAAAACAATATGTTAAAATCTGAATAAAAAGATAGACAAGTCACTATCTTCAAAACATATATCAATTTATTTATTTTTTAAATGGTCTGTACATAACAATAGTCAATTTCAAAGTCAGGTGCAGGTGTATAACAGAATGATGAATGTGATTGCAGGTTAACACAAAAATAGGCTTCAGGATATATCAATATAGCTATTCAACACTTAGGAGCATAATCAAATAGACTGAAAAACATGACTGCCTGTTGATTGAAGTGTTCTATTTATCATTTCAGTGAGGCCCCCGTGCAATGAACATCCTGACAGTACATGGATGTAGGTTCAGATCAGGTCACCCAACTCACCCAACTAGTAAACAGACCTAGACTAATAAGCCAAACTCAGGTCTTGGTCCAGATATGCAAATTAATTAAGTATCGATAACAATAGAATGATCCTGATCAGCAAATAAATGGGTTGGGTCCAGAGTTTTCCAAAATTGATCTCCAGCCTTGGCAACTTGAAGCAGATGGCTAGCTCCATGAAAGATGAAAACTTGGGCAGTATTGCATGGTTTGCCACACATATTGGGTCAAACTAGGATTTTTTTACATGAATAAGAAAGCAAAGACATATTTTTTATGGTGCAACGCAGATTTCTGTGTGGCATGTATATCTTTTTCACACATTTATGATGCTGTAGTAATCAAATCTTCCACAATCATTCACAATTATCTATTTTTATTCTGGATCCTCATCTTTAAGGTATTAAGAATCCTTACAAATTTTGCTCTGAAATATTATATCATTGCAATTGGTTTTTCAACACCTTGCATCACAAATCCATACTGAAACAAAATAAGAAAAAGACCAGACAATTAACTCCATAAACAAAACAAAATTACCTTGATTATTACGTTCTCATTAGTTGAGCGCCTAGAAGACCATGAAGGTGGATCAGTACCTGCAAAATATTTGCTGTTATCCATGCTAGTAACTATCATAGATAACAGCAAATAAGAACACTACAAATCAGATAACATGCTTTGCTTCCAGATGATTGACTTGGTGTAAAGGTAGAAATAAATCAGCAATGCAGTGTGCTTGGCAGATGAAAAGTATCAGGAAAAAAGTAACAACGATGGGAGTACCCCAAATACCTTGCTTCTGCGGTTTGTATTCTATATTTGACAAATTGAAAAGAAAAATGGTTTTGACTTTGTTCCTCTGATAACCACCCCCCCCCCCCCCCCCCCCCCAAAAAAAAAAAAAAAAAAAACACATACCGCCCATGTGAAGCTGCTTGGTAGATATAAAATCCAAGCAATCATTCAGCTTCCCTGTCTCAAACTTTACAAAATGGAGTTGGCCTCCAAGACTAGGATAGCTCCTACTATTACCATTGGAAAGCCCCAGTTTATTCTTTATTGATCTTTTCCTCTTATCATCAATCGGATGATCCTCGTGCCTTGAAAAGTAGACCAGCTTAATGAGAGATCCTATCAACACACATTACATCATATCAGTGCATGAGTATATGGGAAATAGGATCATGGAATACAGAATCCACACACTAATAAATAAATAATATGGGCAGCATTTCTCATAAATGCGTGATTGAGCAGTATTCCATTACTACCAAATCAGGTGACATGAACTGTAAATGGAGTAACCATACTAGGATCACGATTTTCTATAGAAATTCAATGACATGATCAGCAACCACCATATTTTAATGAAAATATGTAGCTGAAGCTCAATAACAAGATTCAGATAAAAATTCCTCTTTATTCAATATAGTGAAAAGATTGGAGAGAACTTCACATCAAAAAACATATTAAAATCATATCAAAGATATAATACAGGAAGAATAGAAAAAAGCATGCCAAGAATGTAGATATATGATTACAAGGAGCATAGAAAAATTCCCATAAGAAAAATTCCCATAAGAAATTAACGTGTGACCTGCAGAATCACATGAAGGTAGGCAAACCAAGGGAGTTGGTAAGCATGTAAGAAAGGGCGCTTACAGAAAGGAAAAAATAAATAATGATAATGATAATGATAATGATAATAATAATAAATAAAAAACAAACAAACATTATCAGAGAACACAACAAGAATCCGTATATCAACCAACAAAAAAAAAACAGAATGACTTGTAGATGCTCCACTCCACTTTGATTGGAAAAATGTTTAGTTGATCCTATGTCACATGCATACAGAGGATGACATTGCCGAAATCAAAAAAGGAAGCCTATATTTCGCACAGCAATTCTAGTTCATCAGACAGAAAGTTTGATACCAATTATCAACTGTGGAAAAAAAAGGAATCCAAACTCAGGTGATCAAGACTAACAAGGGAAGATTGAGACATTAATTTTTTTCCCCAACAACTCAATGCATCCCACTCTCCAAGCCACCATCAAAAGAGGCATACGATCAGAAATCATGAACTTCACCATCAACAGTACTGATGCAGACCCAATAAAACCAACAAAAAACAAACCAATAAAAAAGTCAGATTAGCCTACATTCCCTTCTCAAAACACAAATCCTCTAAAAAGAGCACATCACATACACAGAAAAAACAAAAAACATACAAAAATCTATCAGAACTACCAATTATTCCAAACAAATACAATGCCCATATATAACTACAATTGCTCAAAACACCAAATTATCCACAAAACCAATACATTGTCAACAACCCATTACCAATATCCAATCCAAATCAATTCAATTAGACAAAGTCATCAAAAACAGACCTCCAATATCAAGTGCGAGATGGGAGATGTCATCAGACTGGTTCGGCAAAAGGATCGACGGGTCCCTCTCCTCAAAGTTCCCCTGTATTGCAGCCCCGGTGAGATCGATCTGAGGCCGACAACTCGATCGGTTCATCATCGAATTTGAGGAGGCCGACAAAGCTGAAGGGAAGGCCACCTCCCTCTCTCCTTCTATCTCCCTCTCCTTATTATTGTTTGTATCCTTTTTTTGGTTGGTGGGGTTCCCTTCCCCTCCATTTAAATCCAACATTTCCCACCAAACCAAACTCTCCCAACTGTCTAAAAACAACCGCTTTTTCTTGGTGGGCAAAATGATGACTGTAGAAAAATAGAGTTTAGACGAAAATGTGCATTAATGAGTGGAATTCAATGAATACCCAATGCGGATATCTCAATCTATTCATTGATTACACCCCAAAAATTAGATAGGGACAAGAACAGTGTGAAAAAGATAGGATACCATCATGTACAGCCCCAAATGCAGTCTCACTTACATAACACGTATATGTTTTAATAAAAAAATTATATTTTCATTTTGAATTGAATTGATCCATTTTTAATAAATGTGAAAAAAATTAATGATGTATAACAGTTAAGAAGATATACGAGACTGCATTTTAGGCTGTAAAAGGCACGTGTGTAACAGGGCCCAAAAAATAACATTCGCATGATTGACCTAAAAATATCAATTTTTCGAAAAGAAATCGTTGGACCCAGTTCGTGTTTTTAACCATACGAAGTAAAGCAATGATCAAAATCACAGCTTCGCTTGATTTTTGAAATATATAAATGAAAATAAAAGGAGAGTTTAAATCAACTTGAACATGGAGTACCCATCAAGAAAAATTTTGAACTTTTTGGTCTTCTTGGTTTACCTCTCTCAAAATATCGTTGTGAATTTCGGATCAAAACCTCTCTGTGATCACGAATCGATGATGGTTTATGGACTGTGTGGCTATGTAGAGTCAATGGAGGCCTCTTCGAGAAGGGGGACGACCCTTCAAAGATTAGTGTGTTTGTATGCTTGTTGAGGTAATCCCATTATGGGAAGTTATCATCATTAATAAAAAAAGATATGAAAATCATAAAAAACCCAATCTATGAAAGATTTGTACAAGATTAATTAAAATTTAACAGTTGTCTTTCCAACCGTTGTTATATTGTTATGTGCTTCACAACCGTAAAATAGAAGGATGTTGAATTGTTAAATTATGTAAGATTTTGAGCGTTGTTAAATTTATGTGTACTTTGATTATAAAGTCAATAAATTGGATATAGATTGGATAAGTTAATAATCTATATATTCTATCTCGGTCATTTAAATTCAGATTCAGATTTCTTAAAATACGAATCAGATACGATATTTTTTTAAATAATTAACATTAAAATTATGATTCTTATTCTCTTTTTTCATATAATAATAATATATAATATTTGTGATACACTATGGACTATATATAATACAAGCATATATAATTTTATAATATATGTTACATTAATATATTTTTTTCAGATCATATACACTGATATTCATATTCACACTCCGGATATTTCAATATCTGATATTTATAATTTTTTTTAATATAGATTTTGGTAAGATACAAATTTTTTTAGATAATTGACAGACTTCTTTTTATTCAAATAAACCGATCAATTTTTAGAAAATGTCTTTTTTTTAATATTCTAAAAATATCCATTTCTTTGTATTAAAGAAAATCTTATTGGATTATTATCAAAATATATAAGGATGGCAGGGATGTAATAAGTAACGCGTGACAAACTATTTGTTTACTAGTGATGATGTACATCAATTATATAATGAAAACTATTAAGTAATAAAAGAATTCATATATTAAAGACATTAAATGTACATAATTTTTTTTAATTTTAACATAAAATAATTCAAAAGTTGTATATTCTTTGCGCACCCACAAAAATTTAGAAGTTATTACACCTAAAAAAATGCTTATGTCTACCAACTATACATAGTAAAATATAAAAAAAAAAAATCAAAGAGTTGGCCAGTCAATATTTGCACCCTATATATCATTTTTTGGAGGACTTAGAGATTGGAAACCTAGCAATGTCAGCATCATTTTCAACAGGTTTCTTTGCTCCCATGTAATCTTTTTCCCAGTGTACAGTTTCCTTGGATCGTTGGATATCATCCTGCAATATATATAGAAACCACACAATTTTAGATCAGCATCTTACTATATAATGACATGACCCCCCCATCTAAACATGTCCTCAGTATACAACAGAAATCACGTGAATGAATCCTTTTTTTAACAATAATCAACGTCAACACATGAATGAATCAATATACAACTTTGGTAATATATGAAAAATTATGTTCAATACTCATACATGTTCAAAATATATATTCAAAAGACATGCACGAGAAAATGATTATACAAACAAATGATTAAACAACATTACAAACAGATGTAGTGGTATTGAAGATGCACAAATCCCCATTTCCTGTCAAACATTCAAGAGAAAATACAAGAGAAACAAGACTTCCATTATACAAAGTAAGAAGTTTGACTACGTCAACGATCTAAGATTGTCATTAGCCCATATAAATAATTGACAGATGTCCCTTATTAAACCTAGATAAAAAGATTTGCATAGAATTTATAAAGTATGCTTGTAAAAAACGTGTATTTTCACAATTAAACTAATGATCATTCTATCAAATTACCAATTAAAGCATACTCGAATAATATAAATATTGCATTCTAACATTAGTAGCCAACTAATTCTGAATCCGTGAACCAAATTTGAACTACATACTTATCATCAGTTCCATAAAATACAACAATTACTATACTACTTAATCAGATAAGACGGGAATAAAACATTTGTAAAGAAAATTTCAACCACAACCATAAATGTTTATAGTAAAGCAATTTAAAAACTTTGCACTACAAAGCATAAGGTTTAAATTTTAGCCTTGTAGAAATTAATCATTTGCGAATGGCGAAAGATGTACGGTAGCCTGGAACTTCTCTAGATAAGAGCCCCAATTCACATAAGCATGTGGTTCTCCTCTATTCCAAAGGTTCACAGATACAATCTCTTCTGCTATCAAGTATTGATATAAGAATCACTTAAGATTCAGGTGATACAAAATCCCTTCTATGTTATCTAGTATGCTAACTTGTTGGGCTAGGTTAAATGATTATATGAAGAAGATGCCTCCATTAACTCGAGTTAATAAAAAATCTGCACTTTTCATAACTTACCTTCCCCTTCATCTGTAACTTTTATTTTAACATAGTCTGAAGTTGAACCATCCTTCTAAATTCCACTGTTTTGTTAAATGGTTTTTCTACCCTATCTCCCCGCCTCATTAATGTAACCTATGTCCATATACATTTCTTAGCAGTTTAAAGAGAAAAGTATAGCTATACATGAGATACAAAAAGAATTTTGGAGGATTGCACTCACAACAAAATACTTGCACTCGAAAATGAATAAGAAATGGAAAATATCTATACATTTTATTATGTGTTTTTCTATTTGCATCTAATAGTTCCCTGTAGTCTATCAATGCAGGTGGTAGGGTTCCTACCAATTTCTCAAAATGTTATGTATTTAATAGTATTCTTCAAATTTCTTGAGAATCCTCTACATTCACAAATGCTGAACAGATCTGTGGATTCCGTCTCAGTCCAAACAATGTAACCATTCTGTCAAATAATAAACCATATACTCTATGGTTTACCATACTGTTTATCTACACTGCATACAACGTATATGTCTAGAAAGTGGAAAACTCAGGTTTGTGCGGAGAATCAATTATAGCTTTCAAAAGATAAACCCAGAATATAACAAGAGAATCTAGTCAGATCATTCTAAATAAGTGAAATTGCATATGGCCTCATAAACCTAAATGGTCCCATAAAAATATTTTCTGTCAAGCATAGTAGAAACTCACATGATAAGGGCATACGAAACAAGATTTAGCACCACTGCCTGAGACAAGAAGAGAGGCATGATGGCGACATACATTGTGAAAAGCATAAAGGTCCCCGTTAGAATTGCAACATACCACAAACTGTGAACTTCCCAATTTGTTGTTTCATCCAATCAGCTACAATGAAATTGAAAATCTCCCATAAATTTTGTGATCTAGAATGCATAGATATCTCATTCTTTTACTGGCAAACCATGATATGTATGGGGTAAAAAAAATATCTTAAACAAGTCCTGATCATATCAAGCTCGTCAATTAGTAAAAAAAAAATCCAACTAATGCATCACCCCAATCAGATTTAAACTGCAAATAACACACCCAAACAGTCCCCTCAAAATCAAACCCACCATATCAGGATAAAAAAAATTTCACCACCAGAACAAAATAATTGTTGAGTTCAATAGATATACAGTGAATCATGGTCAAATCATAGTTCCTCCACATAATCTCAAATGATGATTAGGCCCCTAATCACATAATCAAATGTGCTTACTTTACAATAGAATTCACATGATGATAATTCTGACATGTTAAACTCTCGAAAGTATGCAGCAAATATCTATGTCGAAGCATAAACAAGTTAACTATCTAGAAAAACACAAGTCCGAACCCATGAACATTATAGAAAAAACAGCAAAAAAGAAAAGAAAAACTAAGATCATATATTGAATCACATTTCACCACATCATTATCAATTGAATAATGTCTTGAAATGCAAAAGAAAATTGATGACTTTTGGCACGAATATCTATTTTTTTTATTACGTTGTACCAAAAAAATATTTTACATGCTTGAATTTTAACAATTAAATAATTGAATTTCACTAATTATCCAAACGAGAAGCACATGATAAGTTCTAGTGCTTCAATAAATGAAAAAAAGTTGAGCTCAAGCAACAAAAAAAATAAGACAGAGAAACACAGAAATGCAAACTTAATTTTTATAACTTACAGACTATGTACACCAATAGCTCGCGTTAATTTCACTCATTCCAAAGTCACTCTACTCCTCTTCCTGTTGGCACCCTCACTTACATCATTTTGTACCCCGGATATAATCATAAACTTTTACCATGTAATTACAGAAGGAAGCATTGCAATAGGAATAAAAGAAATTTAATCATTATGTTATGATGAATGATATTGCAGAATATTAGTTAAAAAAGTTATCTTCTCTGCTAAATATGGTATAAGAAGAGTTGGAATAAAAAATTAGTAAAAAAAAGTGCCTTACCATGTAGAGATATTACTCTTCAGTATAATAAAATTAGTAAAACAATTCTCTCACAATTTAGCAATTCTCTTACAATAATGCACCATAACAAAAATAATATATTTAAAAAATCACTTCAAGGAGGAAACACCATATTCACATACCCTAACACTGCATAATGATAGAACTAAACAAATTCTAACAACTCATGACAACCCAACCAAAATCCACCTACAAACCAAAATCTATGTCGAGGATATCCCTCTCTGTTTAATCATCACTTGCACAAACCAAACTCATAGAAGAGGATGTCCTCTATGTTTAGTCATCACTAGATCAAAAATCACATGTTTTGAAAAAAAATGGAGTCTCACCTACAAATTAAAAAGATATGAAGAGGATGAAGCAATAAAATGAGCAATCAGGTTGAAGTATACCAGAAAAAAATATTTCATAGAAGATAATCTCAAGTATATTTATAACCATCACTGACACTTCTCCAAGAACTTCAACAAATCTTTAACAAAACAAAAGAGAAGCATCAGATGTAATGAACCCATATACATAAGCACTTCAGAATCATGTAGAGCTGATTTGACCAGCCACCCTTGAGAGTCTGGTCAAGCCTAGTCATTTTCCCCCCAATCCCAGGTCACTAGGAGCACTTGAATCTAGCCTTGAGTGTATTAGTAAAGATTCATACGATTATAGGGATATCAAAATTAAAGATATCAGGAACACTGTATCAACTCTCATGTCATGTATCACTTTATACTTATGTTTAAAACTCAAGGCTAGACTGTACTATATTATTATTATTATTATTATTATTATTACATATGACTCCATGTGGGTGGGAGGTAATCAACTCAGTCCTGATTGTTGTACTGGTTTGTTTAGGTCTAATTGGACCAGGCCATGAGAACATGACCAAAGTGTATTCTAAGCAAAACAGATAAATGTAAAGCACATTTTTCACCATCATAAATTAAACACACTGAACTAATGCAACCAAGTTCACAAAACATTATTGGCAACCCCACTGCCCCACCTAAATTACAGAAATGCTTGGATTGGTGATCCACAATGTTGATTGAATCCAGCTTAATAAAGATTAACATTTATCATATCACATACTTAAATTGTAACTTTCATCCATATAAATCAATCTCATCTCCCCAAATCTAGCCGGCCCATTTTCAGGTTACATTCCAGAATCCACAATGTGTCTACCAATAAACAAACACATGCACCAATATGAAAGAGATCCCCCCAATCATTCCATGCCCCCTGAATTGGTCATTTCAAAGCAGAAAAAAGAGGAGAAAAATAATTTAATGTGAGCACCACTTATCCTCATCAAATGTGGGGTGTGTGTAAAAGAAGGGTGAGGGAGCTCATCTTTTCCATGGTGGTACTATATATTATAGGTGGCTGTTACTATACAGGTTTGTTGGAGCTGCTTTGGTGGTGTGAAGTGAATTTAATAATCCTATTAAAGAAAAACAATAGACATAAATACTTGAGATCCTGTATGATTCATTAATGAAGGATGAGAAATACTTCTACATTTTGAAAAAGAGCTTTATAAACAAAGGGAGGAAACAACACATTGAACCTCATTTGAACACTTTACTGGAATTCCTAATGAAGATACACCTCTTCAAAGATCAACAAACAATAGAATATTTTTTTAAAGACAAACCAACAGATTCATCCCCATAGGATGATCCAACATGGATATAGTACCACAAATCCATGCATCAGCGTGAAAGATTGGGCGAGAGGGTGGACCTCTATGAAGAAGCTCGTGGGAAGTATATTGTGGATGAGAAGGTGTTGAGCGTGCTGCCAAAACACGCAATTATCATGCATCCTCTCCCTAGACTTGATGAGGTAAGTTGATGTACATTTCCCTGTTGCAATGTCCCTGTTATTGTTCCTCCTCGCATTCATATTTGGCTTTTCAATGTGATGTGCAGATAACGGTGAATGTTGATAGTGATCCCAGAGCTGCATATTTCAGACAAGCTAAGAATGGTCTGGATATTAGAATGGCGATCTTGAAGCTTTTGCTCCTTGGCTGGGGAGAAAGGTGATCTAATCCTCAAAAATTTTGTTAGGTACTGTTCACTCACTCCACTTGCATATGCATATAACTAAATAAAGGATGCATTTTGAACTGATTAAATTTTGCGTGGGGCTTGTCCAGGCCAAATATTGTCACAGTTGCATTTTTTTAGATTGTCATATTTACAATAACCGGCATCTTGATGTGAAAGAGCTGGATGGATGATATGAAATGTACTTTATGTGTTTTTTATAAGTGTCATGCAGTGTTTTAATTCTTTATAAACATGAATTTTCTAAGACCAATAAAAAAAAATTAGAATCACTACAAAAGCATGCAATTACATATTTCTAGAGTTATTTCAATTTAGTGGATTGTGGGAACCATCTGTTCTCAAAATAAACGAAGCATCAAGGACAGACTTTCATATGGAGTGCTATGTGCAGTACTAAATCATGATGGAAAAACAAAAAGGACTACCAAGCACACACCTTTATTTTCTTCCTGACAAGCAGAAACTTAAATTACCCAACTGTTGGAAATCTTGGGATATTTTCTGAATGGGATTTTTCTCTCCGACCTGCCTACTTAAAAATCTAGACCTTGCTACATTCTTTTCTTTTAAATAGATTTTAAATATTTTCTGATGTAGATGCACAGAGCACAGGTAAATTTTTGAATGTTAAAGGGTTCTTTTCCCACTAATTAGAGTAAACTAGTGGAAAGAAAATATGCAATGTAGAGGCAAGAATCCCCTTCAATATGATATGGATGTGTAGCAGTACAAATTTGTAAGTTTTTGAATCCTCCACCTGTGACTCCACTGACCCACGTGCACATCAAAACCAAAATTCTTATCATCACTCATCATCACCACAGCCCTTTTTCCCAACATTTTGGTGGGGTAGCTGACCTACAGTGCCATCCAATAATTAGACAAAAAAGCTCCATCCATTAATGTTTTGCAATGCAAGTTTTAATGTCCCAACAACCTTATCAACCACATTAGTAAAACCTTAGAGAGAGAATATTTATATACATCCTCACTGGTATCATTGGGGAGTGGGATCTGCTTATATGTAATCCATATATAGAGAGACAACAGAAGCAAAAAACAGCAACCACTGATGGATATGTGAGTAATAGATGCAAACAAAGCAACTTATGCAGGATCATATGAACAGAGCACATTATCTGTCACTCACTGGCACCTCTCAATCTATTAGCTTTCCTACTGGAGTTCTTGACATCTGATATCTCAACCACCATGGACTATGTTTAGCTTTTGTCTTTTGGAGCCTGATAATTATAGTAAAGCCTGGTAAACCCCAGTGATGAATTATGTGATACATTGGGCACTATGGTGATGGATTTAGAAGTATTGAATATGGATTAGTTGGAATTTCTCTATCAGGCATGATTTATTTCACCTTTTTCAACAAATGTGTATGGCAGAATAGCTAGAAACAACCATGGTGCATGGGAAATATTCATTGAAAAGAGTAGGTCACTAATACTTCAATGAATGCTCAATTTTGAGTTATGGGTATGTTTCATGGAAGTATAAAATGAAAAGAAAAATTAGCCACATCCTCCTATACGGCCCTGCCTACAGTATACACCCATTTTGATTTTTATTAAAATCAGTATACCCATATAATGAGCAATATAATTTTATAAAAGTTGAAATATATACTTTAATGAATTTTGTGGATCCAAATGTGAAAAATTTCTAACGATGTATATACCTTGTAGGACAGCTATCAAGGTTTGGGACTATGTTATCATATTTGGTGGATCATATAATGACTCAATGTCCTCTTATTTGACTGCATAGCAAATGCACCTGCATCAACTGGAATGTTCATTGTGACATCCTTCTCCATGAAGTAATTCTGAATTTCTGATCAATTCCTAAGTACCATTCACTCCAATGCCACACATGCCATCTAAAATTAGAAAGCTTGTGAGGACATTCACAAATTTGTATGACTCAAAGTTCTCCAAATCCTGAAAAGGCAATACACATGGACTATAACTTGGTGAAGTTTCTTTTATAACGATGTTTTCCAACATTGTGTAGAATGGCAGTCATGGTTTGGAAAGCAAGCTCTCGCTTTCCATGGATGGAAAGAACTGCATAGGTGGAAACTCTTGAACCTTTTCAATACCATAATAAAGGATGCCAGGTTTGTATGTACTTCTTCTTTCTTTTCATTATGTGTAATTGAGTTTCAGATAATCTGTTCTATCAGTCTTTTGTTATTTCATATTTGGTTTCAATAAAAACAGCATTTATGAAAAAAATTGATTGCGACAAAGTTAGATTGAAACTGACTTTTATAAAAAGAAAATTTCAAATTGGTAGCAAGTGGGGCGTAGATGTATAATTAAATCTTATGTGGTATTGTCATGGATAAGTGTTACCCGCTTGAGCTGGCCTCTTTAATGGTGGATGGAATGCATTGTCGAGTAACTTATTTCTATCATCTCAAAGAAAACACTATTATATGATTAATGATATTATGTTCTTCTGTTAAAGAAAGGGGAAAAAGGGGTTTCTACATTATTAATAACCATTCCAAAATTTCACCTACAGTCTTATTTGTTTTTTTGGGTAGCCATAGGGCGATTACAGACTAGAGGCACCCTGGGGTGATTAGTACACTCAGCCCAATGAGCTGTTTTCACTCTTTTTTTTTTCTTTTATCTTTTGTTGGAAGCAGGATTCGAACCCATCCCCTCCACGAAAAGAGGGGGTGTTTTCTTCACTGCGCCAAGCACGTGGGGGACTGAATTATGAAATATTGGTTGCTTTGGGATTTGAAATTATGATTTTTGCATATATACCCTTTAAAAACTCTATATTGTTAGAATACCCCCATAAAACTGATTACCACCAATACCCCTTAAAAATGTTAAATTGTGCATAAATGTTGTTTTAGGGGTAATTGTATAGAATATAAATATTTTAAATTTCATAGGAATATCCCTTTGTTGGAGTATTGAGGTCTTGTTAGAATAGTAATTCACTAACCCCCCGTTTGAATGCGAGAATAGGAGAATAATAGAGAAGAATAGAAGAGAATAAGATAAAAAAGTTATTTATTTGCCAGAAATAAGAGGGTATAGCTATGCCATAATATGTGATAATAAGCTGGTATTATTTTAGGTCTCCTTTGAAATTGTATTATTATATCTAATCTATTCCAATTATATAAAATGACTTTTATGTCAAATCATATGTCATCACCTCTATTAAATCGGAGATTCACATGTCAAATTAATTTTTTATTATTATTAATCCTTATTTTCATTCTTCATTATCAATCAAACAACAAAAAATTTATTATTACATTTTCTAATGATAATATCTAAAACCACAACCAAAGAAAACAAAAAATGATTTATTCTTTACTTGTACTGGAATATGTCAAAATATGTGAGAATAAGCTGATATTGGTATTGGTATTCCAGGTCCCCTTTGAAAATGTGTTATTCCACTCAATCTATTCCACTTGTATTAAGGGGCTCACATGTCAAATTACCTTAACCACCTCTATTAAATTAGGGGACTCACATGTTAAATTAACTTTTTATCTTTATAAATCCTTATTCACATTTCATTCTTCATTATCAATCAAACAATAAAAAATTTATTATTACATTTTTCAATGTGAATAACTAAAAACATAACCAAACAAAAAAATGATTTATTCTTTACCATATTGGAATAATTATCTATCTTATAGGCCTAGTTTGGTAAAAGGATAAATATTTAGGATAAGTTAACCTAATATGATATGGTTTTTATTATTATCATTTTTTTGTGTTCTTATCCTAAATCTTGTATTTGGATCACATTGTCTAAATTATGGGATAACTTAAAAAAAATATATATATCATGTCCACCCTTACTATTAATTGAGCATTAATAATGTTGGTTTTAAGGAGTTTTTTTTTTTGTTTTTGTTTCTTATAGGGAATGACAGTCACAAAAGTTGTCCGTGTTTTACAAAATAGAGTTAAAAAATGGGGATAAAGTTTGTTTCACATTTTATCTAGAATAAAATATCATCTTTTTGTTTTCTTCTTAAAATGTAGATAATTGTCCATACTTTATCTTTTTTTTCTTCTTATGTCATATGGGATAACATGTGATTTAACACATTCAATTCCTTATCTCAACCCCTTATCGCCATGCTAAACTAGGCCATAATAATTTATGTCACCGTCTAAATGGGGCCAAATTGACAAAATGATATATGAAAAGAAAGAAAAAAAACTTTAAAATTATAAAAATTATGTTTTGTTTCACTGACCATATTTCAAATATTTGAAAAATGAGCTTTGATTTAAACGTAGGTGGACTGATAGGAAAATGAACAGTTCAATGAACATGATTGATGATGACGGACAGATACCATGTCGACCATGCCACATAAAAGCGTCACATCATATTTATTTTTTTTTTTTTTTTTTTTGAGGAGAGGTATTTAGGTTCTTATGAGAAACAAAAAATGACTGTTTTGGATGCTCTCCAAGTTTTAATTCACTTGCACGTTATAATCAAAGAGAAAGTAGCCTACAATACAACCAGACGTGAGAAAAAAAAATTCCAAAAAGTTCACTGTTTCATAATTCTCTGGTCATAAGTTGACTGGTCGTATGTTTTCAAACGTTCTGGAATTAGCACCATGTGTTTGAGACATGTTTATCGTGATATGCCAAAAAACTAAGATCATGTCAAGGTTGGGAGCTGATACATCGTCATCTCATGTGACGTATCTTCAATAACTCATAAATGAACTGAACAATCCATGAATTAAACTAAACAATCAAGTGAAACGAATTGATTCAAATTAATACGTCACGATGAAATAAGCATTTTCTTTTTGTTGAACGGAAAGGAGCCTTAGAGTCTTACATTGAATTGAGTTCAGTTCAAATAAGTTTTAAATTTCAAACTGAATAATTCATGAATTTTTTAGATATTTAGCACGTGAACTGTGTTGGTTTGCAACCACTAGTCTAAAGAGATCACTGATTGAGATATATGTACGCGTTGATGTCCATAAATGTAGCTCCATGTATAACGTGCTTAAGAGAGAACAAAAAAAGACATCTAGTCATCTTGACAAACTCTACAAAGCTTTTGCTCTTTATTCCCTCTTGACTCTGACTCTCTCTCTCTCTCTCACTCTCACTCTCTCTCTCTCTACCAAATGGAGAAGAAGAGCTCGGAATCGCAGGAACCCAATGTGCGGAAGGGTCCGTGGACGATGGAAGAGGACATGATCCTCATTGATTACATCACCAACAACGGCGAGGGAGTCTGGAACACATTAGCCCGTTCGGCAGGTATTTAACACCATTTTTATCAAGAGTACTCTGATCAAAAGTCTAATCAAATTGGTGATCGATACCGATCACAATAGAATACATTATCCTATCACTTTTTGGTAATTGTGTTATCATTTTTGTGATTGATCCATGTCAGCTTGGATCATGAATTTGGTCAAGTTTTTTGTTACTTGATCATTTCCTTTTTATTAGTCCAGCCTGGTTAAAATGCAGGACTAAAGCGCACCGGGAAGAGTTGCCGCCTTCGATGGCTGAATTATCTGAAACCTGATGTCCGAAGAGGGAACATTACAACAGAGGAGCAGCTTCTGATCATGGACCTCCATGCTAGGTGGGGAAACAGGTGAGTTTGTGTTACATTCTATGTGTGAACAATAAATTTTAGCATTTTTTTATTATTATTTGTAGTATCTTTTATTTTAGTTCTCATTTCTTACATTTAATTTTAATCCAAACATATATGGTCGCCTTTTCTATTCATGGATTCGAGTTATCATTTGTGAAGAAAAATGTCTGTTGGTTTACTATCATATTTCATAAGAAGTGGAAGAAAATTTTATTTATTTTAAGAAGCCTAAAGGGAAAAGGTCTTAAAAATGACACAATCTAAGCTATTAATAAAGGAAAAAAAGCACACATTTTCAGATTAATTGTGTATTGGAATTTTTTTTATTGTTTTTGTTTATTTACTTTATTAACATGAAAAACAAAAATCATCAGAAAATATTGTTTGTAATACTGAGAAATCATAACATGGAAGACTAATTAGAAGTTCAAAATTCAATCTAATAATGTTTGGTAAGGATGATATAGATGAATGTCTGTTTGTCTACTTCAAATATACTATACATTCAATATTAGTACTGGTAGTCTATATCTTCATTGATGGTGTTGTACTAGGTTAACGTTATCATGCAATAATGATGATACTATTCATATGTTACAATTATCATCACTTAAGCACATATTCTAGCATCTCAAAGATATTATTTATTTTTCATCAACATTTAATCAACCAGGTTATTGAGAGATTAGCAGAGATACCACATCTTCAATGAGGGGTACTGTATCTTATTATTGTTGATAAAATAAAACTTTAACCAGAAAATAAAATAAAACATTCCTTACAGTTGGTCTAAGATTGCGAGGCAGCTCCCAGGGAGGACCAATAATGAGATCAAGAATTTTTGGCGGACAAACATCCAAAAGCGAACAAAAAATCCCAGGAGGGTGATTGACAATGTCTCGAGCACGAGCCACACATCGAGCGGAGAGGATGATCAAGTGGTCGAGCCATCTTCGGTCAGGGTTCATGGTCCACCGGACCACCTGGGGCCGGCCTTCGCAGTGGCTCCGCCACCATCCGGCGAGGATGTCTTCTGGGACATGGAGGAACTCTGGTCCTTACATTTGCTTAATGGGGAGCAACTATGATAATACATGATATTAGTGACACGAGTCTTTATTCATGTATTGAAAATAAGGATATCAGTTATATTTACTGGCTTTAGTCCATGTATCATCATTTTATGTAACTAAACACTTCATATGGATTAAAAATTCCTTCTTTATTAGTCACAAAAAAGAAAACTGGTACACTTTTGGCGCTTTTGAAAACACAATTTAATTCTAAAATATCACATCTTTTTCGGTTTTTTGAAAATTAACTTTCAGAAAGGATTTTCATTTTGTTTTTTGAAAATCTGACATTCATTATTGAATTAATCATTCAAAGGTTTAGCGTTTTAGAAATAAGTTTGTAGTTTTTGTTTTTTTACAATCATACAATCCATGTATGTTCTAAACGCCCCCCTATTCTTTCCCACAGCCATTTCTACAGACCAAACACGCTTTGAAATTTTTAAAAATAAAAAATTAGCTAATAAAATAAAAATAAATTATATAATCGAATGGTTACATTTTTATGTTTTTTTAATAAAATATATAATCTATCATATTTCATATACAAAAGAATGACCATAAAAGGGTCTTGATGTACAAGCATCCAATAAAGAAAAAAACTTTTTATTTTTATTGAATTTTACGTTAATTATTAAAATTGAGACACTTAAATATCATTTGTAGCTCAAACAAATACGAAAATTAAAATACCGAACTAGCTCTTGGTAGGTTGATAGAGGACCCCTCGTCACTAAAGGGTTCTGGATTCCAGTCTTGTCCTTTTAATAGAAGAAAATTTGATTAAAAAATAAAAAAAAATATTAATATAGAAAAAAAACTGAAAATTACATGTGCATGCCCGGATGCATATGCGTGCTGCGTGCACATGCAGCATACACATCTCCCAAACATCACATTATTTTTGCATTAAATGAGATCCAATGCGTCCCAACTTCTTCAAAATCATTGCTGTCAAATTCTATCCCATCTTTTCAGTCTATCCTTTCTTCATTTAATTACCCAACCATTCTATCGAAGCTTATGCATGATTAATGAAGACAGGAGTCAACCATGATTACATATGGCTGTAACTCTCACACTTATTTTATATACAGTCTTGACTCTTGAGTGTTATCTAATTTTACGAAATATGTGATGTGATTTTTATTTTTATATGTAAAAAAATAGATATTGCATTTTTTTAGTTGTAAAAATATATGTTTCGTCAAATGAAATGTATCAATCAAAACAATGAGAAGATTGTGAAGAGAATTGTCCTTAAGATTGCGACTAACATTAATTATTTCAAACTTAAGCTTGTGTGTGTGTCATGACCATATGCATCACTTAATTTGACCTCATTAGGTTAACATCATGAGTTTAATTAACCAACTTGATTCACTAAAAAAAGGAATCTATTTGAATGATATGTGGTCATTATTTGAGTTTAGTTTAATTCACACCATGTGAGATATACCTCACAAAAACCAATATCAAGGCACTATGAAAGGGATATGAGGAGGGTGTTTTTTTTAACACGTTTTTAAAGTGTGGGTGTTGAACTAGGTGGATTCATGAATCATTTCTCCATGTGAGATTGAAATGAAAAAGATACAAATTTAATGAAAAATCTCAAAAATAAACAAAAAGAGAGGAAAGAGAAGAAATTGAGTTTTTCTATTTGGTGAATGAAGGGCCCATGATTTTGATATGCAAGTTATGGAAAAAAAAAGGTTGAGGAAGACTACCATCAACTATTTTTGTTTTTTTTACTATTTTTTATTTTTTATTGGTAAAAAAAACAATTTTTTTTATTATTAGGACAGAGTTGGTCTTTTAAATTTGATCTCAAACCCAATTAAATATATTTATATTTAAAGCCCAAAATCTGTCCGACTCCATTTCACCTCGTGTATCAAAAATTATATTATGTATAGTTCAAAACTAGAGTTGTGGTCCTCCTTTCAAACCATGGATGACATGTGGGCAGAGGGGAAAGTGGTGGGATGGGCAGCTGACAATAGATTTTCCGCAAATATCTTATAGTTGATTAGTGGGGGTGGACGATATGGTGCACTAGAAATGAGGTTGTCTTCCGAGGAGCGCAAGTTTACTAGGAGAACATGTTCAGTATATTTCATGGATTCGTGCGGGACTGGGACGTTTTATAGCAAATGTCAAAGAGATCTACTTCACAGATGGCCGGATGATGATTGTGATTTGAGAATGGGTGGGCGTCATTAGATACCTCTTCTAACTGAGAAAGGATGTGCGAAGTTATCTTGTTTCATATTTCTTTCCTTTACTTTGTTTAGATCTCTATTCTCCCTCTTTCGAAGTTTGTAATTCAAATTTAGAAATGGAATCGAGTAGCAAATATGTACATTCTTTAAAAAAAACAAAAAAAACTAGAGTTGTGGTAAATAAATAAACTTATGTTGTATTTTAACTGCCTCCATTATGTTAATTTTTTCATAATTGATATAATATTTAACCATATAACAAAATGATTGAAGGAAATTATTAGTATTCTAAATTAAGAAAAAGAATAAAAATATTTAAAAAAAGTGAAATCAGGATTCTTAAACCCAACCTAATCTAAAGGGCTTAAAAATCATTATTGTATTCAAAATTGATGTTATTTTATAATTACAAAAAATAATAGGATTTTTTGAATATATATCTTGCAAAATCAGGTTATATTTTGTATACCATTAAATCATTCTCGTGGTAAAATTTAACATTTTTTTGTTTTTCTATGGTATAAAAATAAATATAATTTTTTGATGGTATAAAATAAATATTATGTTTTGTAAGGTATAAAAAAAAAAAAATTATTTCAATCATTTCTCCATGACTTTAACGGGGTAGTAAAAAAATTGACGGAATTTAACTAAGATGGTAAAAATGCATAATTTTTAAATATTTCAATGGTATAAAAGTAAATAAACTATGTGTGATGTGTGATGATATAAAAATAAATAATATGTTTTTCAATAGTATTCATATAAAAAACCCTTTCTATTTTTATATGTAAAAAAATAGATATTTTATTTTTTCTTATTGTAAAAGTATATGTTTCATCAAATAAAATGTATCAATCAAAACGATGTGAAAAGAATTCTTGAGGAAATTGTAGACTATATATACCTCATCAAAAGACAATCGTATTTAAGATTGTGACTAACCTTAATCATTTCAAACTTAAGAGTGTGTGTCATGACTATATGCATCACTTAATTTGACATCATCAGATTACATTATGACATCACTTACTTGATGTCAAATTAAAACTCTTGGTTCACTTAAAAAAAAAATCTATGTGGTCATTATTTGAGTTTAATTTAATTTACACCATGTGAGACATACCTCGCAAAAGCCAATTTTAAGGTACTATGAAAATGATATGAGGGTGTTTTTTTCTACGCGTTTTTAAAGTGTGGGTGTTGGAACATGTAGAAAAGTTTGGTGGACATGGAAGATGATTGAGTTTGAGGCGCGAGGATTCGCTATCCTTAAAATGATAGATGTCCCCTACTTAAGATGAATTTGTTAAGAGGTTATGACAAATTCACTTCAGGATACAACAAATTCTGAGAGTCTGCAGATAGCAACTCTAAGGAACTCTCACAACACTCTTAAAAAAGAAACCGATCATGTGTTCCATTAACACTCTTTAAATAAGTCTTGTAGGAATGCTTTTGCATCCTTTCATTATTTCAGTTATCACATGTGGGAAGAGATGCCTGTTATGAAAAATATGAAGGAATGCATGCATTGGATAAGTGTCAATTGGCCAAACAATTTGAATTTCAAAATATGAAATTCAGTAAAAAAATATAATAATGCGTCAAAATGAGTGTACACGTGTAACATGTGTAACATGTGTGGTCTTCTTTTGTCTTTTCTAAGACACCATTTAAAAGTGAGTTAATATATGAAGTAGAAAAATATTTTTTATTTTTTCGATGTGGGACTATTCCTAAGCACCCTCTACATATTACAATCTTATCTTTTTTAACAAATACACCACTACTTGTCCAGCGCGTTGGTTGAGTTGCACCCTCCCTATGCGGGATGTAATGGGCACCTCGTGGGCGTGCTCATCTCTAGTAAGTCTGTTGTTGTATCTGCCTCTCATGGGACTTGTTAAAAAAAAACAAAAGGTGTGGGTGTTGAACAAGGTGGATGGATACATGCATGATAATACATCATTATCTCCATGTGAGAATGACACGAAAGAGACAAATTTAATGAAGAAAGAGACTTAAGAGAAAAAACTGATGATGAGTTTTTTTTATTTGGTGAATGAAGGGCGCATGATTTTGATATGCAAATACATGGACAAAAAAAGAGTTGAGGAGGACTACCATACGGAATTGATCTCCTAAATTTGGTTTCAAACCCAATTAAACTTATTTAGATTTCAAACCCAAAATCTGTCCTGACTCCATTTCACCTCGTACATCAAAAATTATATTATGTATCATTCAAAACTAGAGCTGTGGTAAATAAATAAAATTATGTTGTATTTAAAACTACCTCCATTATGTTATTTTTTTCATAGTTGATGTAAGACCTAACCATATACCAAATAACATATATAACAAAATGATTGAAGGAAATTATTAGTATTCTAAATTAAGAAAAAGAATAAAAATCTTTAAAAATGTGAAATCAGGATCCTTAAACCCAACCTAATCTAAATGGAATAGGATGAGACATCTTTCCTCTGCAGCAGGGCTGGTCTTGAGATTTGAAAATTTGGGTGGGCCCTAGGCGATCTTTTAAAATGGGCCCTACTACAAAAAAAATTCTTGTTTAAATATAACCAATAAATTTCATTTTTTATTTATCAACTAGAAGAGTATAATAGATAAATACAAGATCTCATCAGCTTCATTTCACAACTCAATTAACATATGATTATTTAGAAATCTATTTTGTAACTATTTATCAGAAAATTACAAGCACATACATATATAATCCAATTTACACCAAGAACAAACATAATGTAAAGCTATAATACCAAAAAAATGATGAAGTTCAACAAAGCATCACTTAAACATTATTCTTCTTGCATTTAAGCAACAAAAGTACTAATCAGACTTGAATAATCAATTTTTATCACCATGTCTTTTTCAATACATAGCAAAACTAGTCTGTTCAATCTTTCTTGTGATATAGTTGACCTGAGATAAGATATTATCAATTTCAATTTTGAAAACTTCTTTCTGTAGATGAATAATTTATGTTTTCATTAGAAGTTTTAAAAAAATATTAAAAAATAGGTTACACTTCAAAAATCATGTTTGTTGTAAAAGGGGCTACAAATAAGAATTATAAACATATATCCAAGAACAAAAAGTAAATAAATAAAATTAAGATTCAAAAAGGGGTTACATAAGAGATTAATTTGTTATAAATCTTTTTATTGGGTTTCTTTTACTTTGGAATCTTGATTACTTGAGGGATTTTGAGAGATTATGAAAGAGAGAGTTAGAGAGAGGCTGAGAGCATATGAGAGGCCAAGAGAATTGTGAGAGGGTTAATTAGAGGGAGACCGAGAGAGATGTATCAATTGGGAAAGAAAAAAAATATTAGGTTAATTAAAGAGGTTAATTAAGAGGGTGACTATTATGTCTATTCACCTTTCTAAAAGAAATTTAAAAAAATTAATTATGTATTTGTGCATAAATATTTATAGCTGATTGCAGGTTTTATCTTCCCATTTAAAACTTAAGATGGGTTGAATTTAAAAAAGTTAGTTCTGTAATAGGCTTGGGCAGATGAGGCCCATAAAAAAGGGCATCAGGCATAGACATAACTGTCCAGGCAGATGGGCCTAGGCAGTTGTTGCATTTGGGCTTGGGGGCCCTGTCCTAGGTGGGGCCCTAGGCAGCCTGCCTACTGGGCCTACACCCAGGGCCGGGCCTGCTCTGCAGTGTCATGTCACTGCACAAATGAATTGGAACTAATAATTAGCTTTAAAAGTTGTTTTCGGATTGACTGAAAGATTTTAGAATTTGAATATTTTAGAAATTGAATATATTATACAAATTATACACCTTTTTGTATTAAATATATAATGAATGAACATAAATCTAATAAAATGTAAGTACAGTTGTAACCATTGCAAGTTGCAACTCACACTGTCACACATTTACGCGCGAAAAGTATTTTATCAATTTTTTTTTTTCAAGTGATTGCATTAGGTTTGGAATTTAGATTAATTCATTAATCTTCAAGACTTCTAAACTCAATAGAAATTAAAAAAAATTAATGAAAATCAAAATCTAAAACATTCGTCATTGTAATTGATACATAAAATTAATTAAATGTATTAAATTCTAATGATTTAATATGTTGATATGTTATTTTTTTCATATAATTATGTTTAGCAACTCAAAATGCTAGTGGCATTACACACAATTTTGTTCATATAAACAGTGTATTTTATTCCAAAAGCCTAGTGGATGGGCTGGGCCACTGGACCTTTGAGCCTGGTAATTTGTTGGGCTCAAAAGGAGCAGTAAGAATTACTATTTGGAAAAGAGCGTCAGTTTTTTTTTTTTTTTTTTTTTTTTTTTGCAATCTGTTTTACAGTTTTATACACTATAATAGTATAATATATATTACGTTATCATAGAGTATAATGATAAATTTTTTTAATTTTTTCAATTAAAAAAAAATATACTATTGTATATTTCAATATATATATCATTTCATATAACAACGTATATTTCAAAAGAAAATTATGTTTTTTAATACATAAAAAAATGGTATGACTGCAATTGAGTTGCAATGATGGCTGAATGTATTTTTATATATATCATGTGGATAAAATGCATTCGTTTAGTTGTTTCAACCAGAATATTCCTTAAATCAGAAATAGATTTTACTATCCTAATTATTGAGAACAATTTGCCAAGAGGTTGGCCTGGGCCTGGCCTGGGCTTGGGCTTGGGCTTGGGCTTGGGCTGAACACACTCAGGGTTCGTTTACTGCAAATATTTGGGGGAAATTATTCATGAATGAAATACATGGTATTGATGAATACGAACATGTACATCAGTGAATTAAGAATGTTGTGGGACAACGAGGGATAATAGATTTATTAGGATAATGTTATGTCCAACCTCTATTCCCGTTACAATTCTGATCTATACATGTTTTGTGTTTTTATTTTTTAAAAAAATATACCTCATCTAATATATCTATTTCTATAAAAATAAAATATATACTCTAATGAATTGAAAAAAAAGATAAATGGTGGAATATAGGGACGAGATATGCGTCAAAGATGGGAACCAGTCAGTGTTTAATTACATCACTACATATCAGTCTCCAATCAAGGAATAACATATGTTATATCATATGATAAATATGTGATATTTAAAGATAATGTAAGACACATGTCAATCCTTGATTTGAGACTGTCTGAACCAGTTAATGGTGGAATATAAGGACGAGATATGCGTCAGAGATGGGAACCAGTCAGTGTTTAATTACATCACTACATATCAGTCTCCAATCAAGGAGTAACATATGTCATATCATATGATAAATATGTGATATTTAAAGATAATGTGAGACACATGTCAATCTTTGATTTGAGATTGTCTGAAGATAAGATGTAGTCATGTTTCATCACATCACTATATATCAATCTTCAATAAAGAAATGACATGTGTCTCATCATATGATACATATGTGATATTTGAAGATAATTTGTGACACGTGTCAATCTCTTATTAGATACTAACATGAACCCAATCTCTTGTCTCTTCAACCCTTGTCAATATAAGGCCATCTCCGACCCTTACTCAAACTTGTATCTAAATTTTAATAAAATTTTAAATAAAAGTTTTTGTTTACAACTATCACTTTATTGGGTAAATGTTTGACTCCTTCTTAATTTGAGTAAATGATTAGAAAAATTTTTAGGTGATTTTTACTCAAATAGGATTTCTCTTTTGCGTTTCTCTTGCTAGTTATTTTATGAGGTTGACGTGAAATTTGTGTTTTAGGATTTTTTGTATTTTTATTTTGTTTTGGGATTTTTTTTGTTTGTATGAGCGTCTTGTTATGAAAATGTTTTTTTTTTCAATTTCGAATTTTTAGGTTTCTATTTTGGAATTTTAGGCTCCGTTTGGAAACACAGATTTTTTTGGAATAAAGCGCTTTTTAAGGTTTGTTTTTTGACTTTTTTTTAATTCAGACAAAATTTTGTGTAGAAAAAGTTGCCATAATTTCACCAAAAAGCGTCGGTTTTAAAAACACGCAGAGAGAAATTGTGGCCGCCGGAATCCGACCCGTCGATTTTGAAATTTTAGCTTTTCAAAAAGATGACCCAATCGGTTTTTTTTTGTTTTTTGACGACAAAATTTTGTGTCCATAATTTCACCATCGGTGCATTGTGGCCGTTCGATCGATCGGTTTTTTTATTTTTTGAACGGTCAGATTTTGACGATAGAAACAAGTGTTGCGAGGGACAGAGCTGTTGGGCAGTGAAAAAGAATTTGTTCGTGGGTTCTACACACTTTTGAGTTTCTTGTTTTGTTGAAGAGGGGTTTCATTCGGCGAGGATTTATTTTGTGAAAAATTCATGTTTTTATAGGGCTACTACAACGGTGGCGGCACGGTGGTTCACGCGGGGTCGGTGGTGCTGCGGCGGCGCGGGGTTCCGGCGATGATGGTGCAGGAGAAAAACTGAAGTGAGGTGTTTATTTTTTATTTTTTTTTGTTCTATTGGATATTTATCTTTGTCATCTACACAATGTTGTTTTGGGTCATGCAATTTCTTTTTTTGTGCTAAAGGTAATGGAGGAGGAGCAGAACAATCTTCAGTGAAGTATTTACATTGTTTTGTTCTATTGGATACACAATCTTGTTTAGGATTTTTAAATAGTTTTTTTTTTTCTCCAAAATCAAGTTTTTCAAACCTCTCGGATTTTTTTTGAAAACACCATGATTTTATTGCTGTAAAAAAAGTCACTGGTTTGGTTTCTTGTGATTTTCCAAGAAAAATTTATATATGTTTAACTTTGCTTTCAGAGAACCTATAAAAGAATGTTAATCTTGGCGTAGCAAAGCTTCAGACTCATGTATGGTAAATGTTTTAAGACATTTGCTTTGGTTTGACTGAAAATAGTGTTTTATATCTGTAAAATTGTGTGTCAGGCTATTGGAGTTGTATATGGTAAAGGTTTTAATAAGACATTCAGCCTAGATGGACCTCTAAAAGTTGGTCCGGTAAGGAAATGCTTTATAAATGAATGAACACCGGATTTTGTTTCTTGTTTGTTCTTCATCACTCTCCTTGTATTGTTTCTTTTAGGATTGCTTGAATGTTAAATTGCAAGAATGCTTTCTCCATAGAATAAAACATGAAGAAACCAAATTAAGCTTTTGTCTTATTTTTTTTCAATATGCTTACTATCATTGTAGCTGGTGACTTGGTGTACTCAAATAACTTATTAGTTCCTTTAAATTGCTTCTACAATTATTTAGATAATATGTGTTATGACTTTTATCATTTAATTATTAATATGTTAAAAAATATTCCTTTTTTCTCTAGAAGATGCAATTACATTTTTAATACCTTTTTGTTTATTATTTATGTAATGATAAAATGTTTACAATCAATAAAATCATAATCTACGTACAGCCCACTTCAAGAAATCAGGTTTTCCACTAAAAAAGTAATCAATCAACTTACTTTGAATCTGATCTACCCATAATAAACACAAAACACACATATCAGCCTATGATCCCTTTAGATTCATCTCCTGAAACCCTAAACACATGCCATCTGGTACTATTCAGTTTTAACAGTTCAAGTTGTATAACTGTTTTGGATAAATTAATCTAATCTTGAATATCAAAACATAAGAATAATCTAAACTAGAGTCTAAATCACAAGTCATTACATGTTTATGACTTCATATTGTAGTCTGCATCATTTTACATAGATTTGAAAAGTCTGCGTCATCTAATTAGATATTAAGATACCGAATTTGGATAACATAAACACTTACCCATTTGAGTGCAACACACATATCATGATTTCGTTTTATAGATAGATGTTATGAAGTTGCCATTCAAATAATAAGAGTTTTAAAATTGTTCATAAACCATAACATTTACAAACCTGAGTCTGAGTCTCAAATATTCGAGCAATGTGGGACTTTACTGCTGACTTCTCCGCCCCGAGGATGAAATTCGTGGCTCTTCGTACAGCGACGGTTGCAATCAGCAACCAAATCCCCCCCCCTCCCCCCAAAACCTACTTCCCCAGTTCTTGAAAGTAATATCGCCATATCCTAATGTAAAGACGGAAACAATAGAAAAATAGATTGACAGCCACAATTTCCACATACCCCCAGAACACTCTCAATTTCCCATAATCAAATAGTTTCCACAAAAACCCTGGATTACTCTCGATTTTTTCAAAATCGATCCCCGAATTCATATTCTCAAAAAACCTTATCGTTGTTCCCAGTACAATACACACTACCACAGTAAGCATTGCCCCTGCCAAGGATCATTTACACCATGGAAATCTCTGCCCAAATTCACATACTGCAAAAACTTGAGCAGAGATTTCTATTGTGTAAATGGTCCTTGGCAGGGTAGTGCTTACTGTGGCAGTGTGTATTGTACTAGGAACAACGATCAGGTTTTTTGAGAATATGAATTCGGGGATCGATTCTGGGAAAATCGAGAGTAATCCAGGATTTCTGTGGAAACTATTTGATTATGGGAAATTGAGAGTGGTCTTGGGGTTATGTGGAAATTGTGGCTGTCGATGTATTTTTCTATTGTTTCTGTCCTTACACTAGGATATGGCGATGTTACCTTCAAGAACTGGGGAAGTATGTTTGGGGGGGGGGGGGGATTTGGTTGCTGATTGCAAACGTTGTTGTACGAAGAGTCACGAATTTCATCCTCGGGCCAGGGAAGTCGATAGTAAAGTCCTACATTGCTCGAATATTTGAGACTCAGATTTGTAAATGTTATGGTTTATGAACAATTTTAAAACTCTTATTATTTGAATGGCAACTTCATAACATCTATCTATAAAACGAAATCATGATATGTGTGTTGCACTCAAATGGGTAAGTGTTTATGTTATCCAAATTCGGTATCTTAATATCTAATTAGATGACGCAGACTTTTCAAATCTATGTAAAATGATGCAGACTACAATATGAAGTCATAAACATGTAATGACTTGTGATTTAGACTCTAGTTTAGATTATTCTTATGTTTTGATATTCAAGATTGGATTGGTTTATCCAAAACAGTCATACAACTTGAAGTGTTAAAACTGAATAGTACCAGATGACATGTGTTTAGGGTTTCAGGAGATGAATCTATAGGGATCGTAGGCTGATATGTGTATTTTGTGTTTATTATGGGTAGATTAGATTCAAAGTAAGGTGATTGATTACTTTTTTAGTGGAAAACATGAATTCTTGAAGTGGGGTTGTATGTAGATTATGATTTTACGGGTCTGATAAACCACATCACACTTGGAAGCTACTTTCATGAGATCCGAGATTTCTTCCCATTCAACGCCCATTGATGTTAAATATTCCTTTATATCATCCTAAAAAAAATCCCCTTCAATATGATATGGAAGTGTAGCAGTACAAATTTGTAAGTTTTTGAATCCTCCACCTGTGACTCCACTGACCCACATGCACATCAAAACCAAAATTCTTATCATGACTCATCAAATTAACCGCATCCTCAAGTCTATGGCCCTGCCTACACTATACACTCATCAGTATACCCGTATCTGTGTCTGTCAAAATGCAGTCCATGAACAAAAAGAGGTCACCCCATCATCTCCTGCTGATGCTGGTGGCACTGGCCTCAGTAGGAGGTCCTCCCTATGCTGCAATATTCTGAAAAGAAAAATAATAATAAAAAAATTTCAATTGCATATTCATTGACCTGTGGCTGTTAAAATGCAGTCCATGATTTTTTTATTATTATTTTTCTTTTCAGAATATTGCAGCATAGGGAGGACCTCCTATTGAGGCCAGTGCCACCAGCATCAGCAGGAGATGATGGGGTGACCTCTTTTTGTTCATGGACTGCATTTTGACAGACACAGATACGGGTATACTGATGAGTGTATAGTGTAGGCAGGGCCATAGACTTGAGGATGCGGTTAATTTGATGAGTGATGATAAGAATTTTGGTTTGATGTGCATGTGGGTCAGTGGAGTCACAGGTGGAGGATTCAAAAACTTACAAATTTGTACTGCTACACATCCATATCATATTGAAGGGGATTTCTGCCTCTACATTGCATATTTTCATTCCACTAGTTTACTCTGATTAGTGGGAAAAGAATCCCTTAACATTCAAAAATTTACCTGTGCTCTGTGCATCTACATCAGAAAATATTTAAAAGCTATTTAAAAGAAAAGAATGTAGCAAGGTCTGGATTTTTAAGTAGGCGGGTTGGAGAGAAAAATCCCATTCAGAAAATATCCTAAGATTTCCAACAGTTGGGTAATTTAAGTTTCTGCTTGACAGGAAGAAAATAAAGGTGTGTGCTTGGTAGGCCTTTATGTTTTTCCATCATGATTTAGTACTGCACATAGCACTCCATATGAAAGTCTGTCCTTGATGCTTCGTTTATTTTGAGAACAGATGGTTCCCACAATCCACTAAATTGAAATAACTCTAGAAATATGTAATTGCATGCTTTTGTAGTGATTCTAATTTTTTTTTATTGGTCTTAGAAAATTCATGTTTATTAAGGATTAAAACACTGCATGACACTTATAAAAAACACATAAAAGTACATTTCATATCATCCATCCAGCTCTTTCACATCAAGATGCCGGTTATTGTAAATATGTCAATCTAAAAAAATGCAACTGTGACAATATTTGGCCTGGACAAGCCCCACGCAAAATTTAATCAGTTCAAAATGCATCCTTTATTTAGTTATATGCATATGCAAGTGGAGTGAGTGAACAATACCTAGCCAATTTTTTGAGGATTAGATCACCTTTCTCCCCAGCCAAGGAGCAAAAGCTTCAAGATCGCCATTCTAATATACAGACCATTCTTACTAATATACAGACCATTCTTAGCTTGTCTGAAATATGCAGCCCTGGGATCACTATCAACATTCACCGTTATCTGCACATCACATTGAAAAGCCAAATATGAATGCGAGGAGGAACAATAACAGGGACATTGCAACAGGGAAATGTACATCAACTTACCTCATCAAGTCTAGGGAGAGGATGCATGATAATTGCGTGTTTTGGCAGCACGCTCAACACCTTCTCATCCACAATATATTTCCCACGAGCTTCTTCATAGAGGTCCACCCTCTCGCCAAATCTTTCACGCTGAATACGGTTCTGATAAACCACATCACACTTGGAAGCTACTTTCATGAGATCCGAGATTTCTTCCCATTCAACGCCCATTGATGTTAAATATTCCTTTATATCATCCTAAAAAAAAATGAAAGAAAAAAAATCATTTATAATGTTCACACAAAGCAGTAACTTTCCTCTGAGAAAACACTGAAGCTACTCCATAAAGGCCCTCATAACAAGTATACACGACAAAAGAAAAATAAAGAAAAAAAAACAGATAATTGACTTTGAAAAATGCACATTGATTGCAGCTAAAGGAAGCATGAATATTTACTTTCATTTTCACAACATCAGGAGCAACAAAGTAAACTTCACATTCTGGTATTTAGCGATTAGATAAGCTAGAGACCGAACAGTCCGGCCATTAGCAAGATCTCCAACCAAACCCAATGTAATCCCATCCAGCCTGCCTATCTCTCTCTCAATTGTATAGACGTCCAAAAGAGCCTGCAGTCAAAAAATGATGATAATTTGAGATTGAGAAAACCAAGTTGACATTGAACTGTGTGTGTGTGTGTGTGTGTGGGTGTTGCCCAGGACCATCTCCGGCATTAATTACAGGAATGCTAGCTGTGGATGCAGCTCTTTTGGCAGCTCCACTCTCAAAATGCCTCAAGACAATTATATCCGCGTACCCTTCAACAGTCCTTATAGTGTCTGCATTTTTGAAGTGAAATTAATTTCATGTACAATAACATTATTCGTATATGCAATTGTCAAATGCTTAAAGTTTGCTTTCGTCATGCCCTCAAACTAGAGATTTTGCCTTTGCTTAATGTTTCAAAATAGTCATACGAAAATACTAGGACTCCACTCAATGAAAAAGAAAAAGAAAACATCGGCCATATTTTACCTTCAAGTGTTTCTCCTTTGGATGCAGATGAGAACTCCCGAGCATTCTCCGTTGTCAAGACTTCTCCACCCAACCGTTTCATGGCAGATTCAAAGGAGAGCCTGGTACGCGTGGAAGGCTCATAGAAGAGAGTGGCCATAAGATATCTCTTCAAGATTGTGCTTCCAGTCGAGTTTTTCTCAATCTTTTCCATCTCACGCGCCACTTCAAATATTGCATTTAAAGAGTCCCTATCAAACTGTTGAGCCTCTATAAGATCGTCGAGTTGAAACTTGTCCCCAGTCAGAGACGACGATGACATTTCAGCATTTAATGAGTGACACATAATATCATGTTTAAATCTTGAAGAGGAAAGAATCTGCTTATATGTGGGATTGCTCAACTGTTTATAGTTGATGCTTGAAGAAGAATATTTGACTGAAGGAATAAAGGATGGTGGACATGTAGAGAAGCACTTATGGCTGGGAAGTGAACATGCATTGGCTGAAGCCATTCTAACAAAATCGGTGCAAGCTCCGTTTTTGTACAAGTATCACTGTGACAAGTTCAATAACTCCATCAGTTAGCATAGAATGCAATTTTTTTTTAAAGTACATTTATCAACGATATACAAGAAAAGATGTGAGGTGTTCCATATTTGAAGACTTAGGGAACATAAGAATGACATTTCATGCAATGAAAATGTGAAAATTGTATTGTTTCTACACAATCAAATTCGGTCCAAACTAGATTATGAGCGCATTTTCATTCAAAGAGAATGGATGGAAAATAAGCAATGTAGTTGGAAATTCAAAAGTGCACTCATTGATTCCGTGCACTGGTTATTCTATTAATAAAAAAATCGTCTTGATCATTCATGGATGACTACTTAAATTAGAGTAATAAAGAGACAGCCACAACTTCAAATTCGAAATGTTTTTCATTCAATTTGGAATCAAACGGGGTACGCAGTTCAGGTTGAAAAACAAGAATTTCTGATGAATCTTATAAAATAAAATGGAACTTGGAAACTGCACTCAAAGCATTCTCCATGGATTTCTGATTTTTAATGTGATGTAAATTAAATTCGGACAAACAAACCAATAAACCAACCCAAAAAAACAAAAACAACTCATCAAGTTCCAAATAAACAAACAACGTAATCAGATGTTCAAAAGAAAGGGAAAAAAAAATCAAATTCTCAATTAAAAATCACCTACCAAGAAGAGGAGGAGGTTGGGATTGAACGGGCATTCCTGAAACCAAAGTGAACCCCACTTAACCCCTTTAGAATCCTAGTCGTTATCCTCACTCACCGGGCCGGGCCGGGCTCGGTTGGATGGCGCCAAACATTGGTGAAACATGGCCCGTTTGAATAAGAATATAATATATTCTGGGTTTATACCTATTACTTATTGAATATGTGATTTTCTATTTGACTGTATTTTTGTTATTCTCATTAAAAAATATAATAATAAATGTTGAATTGTTTAATCTATAAATAATAAAATATAAACAAGGTGTAAAAAATTGATTTGACATGTGAACTTTATTGATGTATAAGAGGTGATGATATGTGATTTAATGTGATAACACATGATTTGACAAGTGGATCCCCTTATACCAGTGGAGAAATAACATGATTCTAAGGGGGGCTAAATACAAATATCAACTTATTCTCATATAATTCTGTATAGCTATACACCCTTATTCTCTCTACCCAAACACATTTTTTTTGTTTATTCCCCTCTATTTCCACCAATTCCTTCCTTGTTCGTCTACCCAAACGCCCAAAGTACTGTATATGGACAATCTTACTGGGACATGCCTCTAAATTTTGGATCCAAATTTGTCTGGATAATGTTACTTACAGTCTTTATTTCAGCTCCGATTTCAGTCTATACGTGTTTTGAATTTTTTAAAAATAGTAAATCTCATCTAATGAGATACATGATTTTATATTAAAAAAATGAAGCATGTGATATAATGAATTGTATTAATGCATTCATATAAAATATGAAATATTTTTTTTATCAATATAGCATCTCGTTAATATGAGTATATGTTACGGAGAAGCATTTTTTTTTTTAAGTGTCGATGCCCGATGGCAAATGGGATTGCACATTTTAAGGCAGGCTTTTCCTATTTTCTTTACCTAAGAATATATCATATATGTTGTATAACATAATATAATTGAAGGTGATTATTTAATTTATGATTAAGAGAAATAAATAAATATATAAAACACATTAAAAATCAAAATTCTTAAACATGACCCGATTTAAATGGGATGGGACTGAATAGGATCATGTTATTTAAGTACACGTTGAGATAAATTTAGGACGGAATAATCAAATCCACTGCAGTTGTGGGACAATATTTTGTCACCGAAATTATATTTGGGCTTTTCTTCAAATCCGCACCAAGCCCATATCGTAGTATGTAAATAGTTTAATATAAAATCAATATAGTATAATATAAAATCAATTATATTTTTTTTTTAACTCAATTAATTTGTTTTCATGACATCTTTTGTGTTCCACGATATGAAATAGAATTGTTAAAACATGTTCGCGTACAAGACATCCTCCTCACTACGTGGAACTATTTGTTTAAAACCATTTATTTTGTTCATGGATGGGTTAACAGTTTTAAATTGCATCTGATGAAGTATGCGTTAACATATAATATATAATGACAAATTATCCAAATTTATTAGATGATGTATGACTAAATTATGGTGTGAGAATTCAAGACATCCTTTATATCACAAGGGGATACTAAAATTTTGTTTTTTTTGAATAATTAGTGCCCCTAGAATTTGATCTTTGATCATTCTTTACAGAGGTGGAAGTACTAATCGACTTTTTCAAATATCAATTTGTTGTCATACTGGAACATTGACCAGGGTGTTTTGAAAACTAATAACAATAAGATCAAGTTAGATTAATTTATCAATAAAACTCACCCAATCAAATATTTGAATCCTGAATGGATTCAACGTGAGGGTTGCAACTTAGCAATGATGAACCTCATCCAATGGAACCCAAACAAAAATTTGAACAAGCTCAGATAACCTGAAGTTCGGTTTGGTAAACTGTAAAATGAAAATTTCATATCAAATTTCAAATATCAAATTAATTTGAAATGTAATATTTAAGATAAAATCTAAATTGTTCATTTTCTTTTCCCTACAATATATTATTTTACAGTTTCATTATAATATTTTCTTCACAATCATTTTATTTTCATCTCCATAATAAACTCATCCGACATAAATTGTAATAGAGTTTAAATTATTTAAAAGGATATTATTTGAAGTTAAACTCAAATCTCCTACCCAACTCCTAATCTAGAACCTAAATCCGAACCATCTCCCAACCCGAACCCAAATTTGAACATGAAGAGAGGGCTCAACTAATCTCCTCATATTTGAAGATTGGATTAGAAAATGATATGTTCAGCTTTATTAATAACTCACACCGTTGTTTTTTTTTTATAAAAATTATACATTGATATTAAAGTACATGATACTATATAAAATGAAGTATATATAATAAGATATATTTGAGTATTTTTTTCATTTTAAAAAATAAAATATTTATTTTTATTTTATACACTATAATTGAACTTTTGTACACTATGATAATGCAGGGATTATAAAACGGACCGCAAAATAGTGTCTTTATGAGCGCTAGGCCTATCACCGTCCAAGAAAAATACATTTTGCTTTTTCTTTTTTGGCGGGAAAACCCTGTAAAACCGGAGACCGGATCCAGTCAGTGTCAAGCTCGGTCAGTTCGGTTAATACCGAACTACATCACTTATAAATCGAACTGCACAACCAATTGTTGAGTATATTTTTCACTCTCTTATTGGATACTGATGATATTTAGGAATTCATATTTTCTCTAATAGTTGATTGAATTCAATAAGAGAGTAAAAAATATACCGAACAATTGGTTGTATAGTTCAATTTATAAGTGGTGCAGTTCGATTTACACGTGGTGCAGTTTGGTACTGACCGACTGATCGAGGTCGAGCACTGACAGATCTGGTCCCGTATAACCGTGCCCGATCTCGCACATAATTCCGAATTTTAAAAGCTGTTTCGACTTTCGAATGTTCATCAATGGAGACCCCTCTCGTTCGGAAGATCTGCGAAAACGTAACATTTGAAACCTCTTTTGTTTTTTTTAGTTTGATTTGTTATCCGTTGTTTTCATTCTTTGATCATTGTGTTTCTTTATCTGATTTTTTTTTCTGTTGTCTTTTTTTGGTTCTTTGAAGTTGATAGCTTGTGCGATCCAAAGATGTCGATTATCTGATAATCTGTGCAGATTATCAATCGCGCTAAAATGTTTATACGAATCTGATCCTCCATCGGTTTTTATCTCAAGTAAGTGCATTTAGAATTTTTTTTTTTTTTTTTTGGGGGGGGGGGGGGGGATGTTTAGTGACATCAAAGCATGATATTATGATGATTTTCAGAAATTCAGCTCGGTGAGTTCAATAAACTCGTGTTTGATTCTCTTTGTGATAGATTATTGATATTGAAAACATGCGTTCTTTGATTTTTTTCTGTTGAATGAAGAAACGGAAGAGAATTTCAGAATCATATCAAATACATTTTTATTTTTTATCGTTTTTAGTGTTTGAGTGAGTCTTGCAGAGGGACCTGGTGCATTTTGTGATCTAAGTTTTATTTAGATGATCTTTTAATCTTAGAATATAAGGTTGAAGTGCAGTCGTTTCACCTATGTTGATGGTTCTCACGTTCATAAGATTAACATCAAAATTGTTGTTGCTACCAGTTTCAGACACGGGGGCTGGAAGCAGCTTGGCAGAATTCCGGGAGTTAGATTGCTGGTCGGACCATGATTGTGCTGAAAAGTGGGGTAATGGATCTATATTTAAAGTCAATATAGTTTAATTTAAACATCACTGCTTTCAAATTTTAAAGAATAGTGTAATTGAGTAATCTCATCACTACTGCTTGCTTGATGGTCCACACCAGATCAGATTTCATGGTAATGAAATCAGTGAGCAGACCTTGTGGGAATCCAATTGGCACACAAGCATACTGATGAATTACATATCGTCCAGACACTGTTTGAGATCTTCAAAAATCTGTTAATGTTTAATAGAAGAATATGTTCCTTGGATGATTAGACTTGGAATGATTTAATTTCTGTTGATGGTAATGATTTAGTAGCAAATTTCTGTATGGTCAGTCAAGGTAGAAAGTGAATTTATTGCAGTTAGTTGTTCATTTATATTGGAAAGGCACAGAGGCATTTAATTTCTTTTGTTTATGCAGATGGAATGCTTTCTATCACAACAACATGTAAGCTTTCCCCTTCTTGGTCTCTCTCTCCCTTTTTTTTTTTTTTTTGCTGTTCATAAGTTCTCACTCATGTCTCATAGTTTAACAATTAGCAATGGACACTATCTGTTAATGATTTATGACCAAAAGAATTGTGAAGTCTGGGGTTATTTATCCCATCATTCTAAAATTATCCTCTGAACCTATTGAATACCTTTTTTGTGTGTTTTTTAATTTGTTCTTGCATCACAACTCAGGCATTGATGACAATCATATTTATCGTTATATTCTGAGTTTGAAAGAGGCAGCTGGTGCAGTTAAAAGGCTGACAAAATTACCTCCAACATCCAAAAAGGGGAAGTTCAGGCATGGATTCCCATTATATCCCTTATTTGCTTATTCATCATTTTCTCTATCTGGATTTACCTATTGCATATTTATTAATGCAGTGGAACTGAAGTACGCCTCTCCCCTCCTATGGAGTGTTGTAGTGACTTCGTTGCATGGATGACCTGCTTTTGTCGAAAGGTTAGCTTATCCATGGTGTTACTTATACCAGGAAATTGTTTGATGATTGAATGTTCTGATAGGTCTTTGTGACATGAATCCTGTAGAAATGTGCACCCTTAATAATTCATTAACAAGTCCTACATCTTCGTCATATCCATGTTGCATTTTGGTCCCACAACAGTACATTAATCAGTTCATCACATTCCATTCTCCTGATATTTTCCTCCATTCATGTTTTATTTTGCATTTGCCAACAGTTCCAGCATGTTTGTATGAATTTTGTCATTTTCTCTCTCACATTTTCCATTCATTTTTTTTCTTTGCAGATACTTGTCCTGAAAGCTCCTGTAAGTTCAGTTGTTTCTTTGCATGGTTCAGATCTTTTCATTTTCTTTCAGATGCTGATTTCCTTTGTCTTGTTGAGGTGGAAGAGAGGTCTAGGTCTAGCATTATCACTTCACTGGTTTGGTTATTATATTATTCTTATAGGAAAAGATGTGACATCATATAGAAATTTTATAAATGCATGCTCTTGGTTGTCTTATCTCATATCAAACTTTTGGGCCAGATATTTATGCAAAAACAATAAAATCTATGTGAAGTCCCCTGTTCCTTGCAAGTGTTGGATATATTGAGTTTAAAATTCTTTGAACTCCATATTTAAATGAAATAGAATTTGTCCACCTTACATGAGATAGGGACAGTTCAAACATATCCTTTTTGCATAGTAAGGCACAGTTTATTTTAAAATTTCTAGTGTGCATCTCTTCAATTGAATTATCTTTTTGTGTTATATATACATGTTTGAACTATAACTTTCATCTATAATACAATATAAAGGGAAGTGCAGCAGGCAAAAGTGATGAAATAATCCATCAACAATTATGAAAAAAATTCTGTTCATATCCTTGAAAGACCAACTGGTGACAAACTAAAGGAGGGTTCATCAAGCATGATCCTGAATATCTCTCTCTTCCTTTGTAATTTCTGCATGCATTTCTGTACTCAATTATTCCCTAATCAATCTCTCAATGAGTTTATAAAAAAGGATCATCTTCCAATCTCATATATCAAAATTTTAATTGATTTTCCTTCAATCAATGGCCACTGGTAAATTTGAAATTTTACATGCATTTCAAATGCTTGATTCTTGTAAAGTCCACATTTTTTATGTCATCAATTGATTCATTGACTCGGTTCATAGTAAGGATGCTAGAGTCTGCATTCCTGTGTGTTTCTCCGTCTCTATGGAGGCAATTTGTCTGTCCCAACTTTTGAATAAGGACAGTCATTGTTAAGTAGCTTCAAACATTGCTATCTTCTGGTGAGCAATTGTTAAATGAGCTCATTCAATCTTCGATGCAGCATGTAGTTGGTTAAATAAAGATGATGGACTTATTCATTTATTGAAACAAGCAATTTCATTTTTTATGACACTTTTGATACGCCAAGCCTGTCAAAACTTTACTTATTGATGGGGCATTTTTACTTTCCATCTCTTTCAGAAAATTGCAACAGAATTCACAGTTGAGCATGTAAACAATATTGGATCGAAATGTGAACACATTCTTCAGCCAAACCATGGCAGTTTTCTACCTCATTCAATGCCAAATATTGAATGTTTAATATCTGGGCTTGAAGATTATGTTTTGAAGCATGAGCATGTTCTAGACAAAGAATGCCAGTCATGCTTCTCATGCAGGTAGGCTTCTAAAATTGGTTGGAAAGTTGCATTGCTGATGTCCTACAAATTAAATGAACACCTCTATATGCGAATGATCCCATTCATGGTTCACTTATTTCCTGTCAGTAGAGAAAATCTAAAAGTTGGAAGTGGAGCAGCATCTAGCACAGATGTCCTCAAGGATACAGGACAAATGGTGGAAGCTGTGATTGTTGTAGCTGAAGCACAAACATCAGTGGATATGTTATGTTCAAGATCATTTAGTCCAGCAACAGAGGTCAAATTCATTTGCTGTGGATATCAAATTTGCTTTTTCTTATTTTTCAGGATATTTGTTTAGAGAAAGATTTGAGTTTTATGGATCATCTTATGATTTGATGATATACTGTTAAAAAGGTGCATTCTTATTGTGAATGGGAGACCTGTAGTGGAGTAACCTACCGAGTGTAATCTTCTTTGTGGTATATAATTTGTAAATTTTTTTACCATGACTGTTTGGACGTTTTCCACATTAATAAGTTTGTAGGGCCTAGCATCCTTTCTCAAAATAAATTAATAAATAAAAACAGAAATAAAAGCCTGTAGTGCCTGTGACATATTGAAATCACCAGATTTACTTGGACTGCTGATACAGCAACAGCATGACCATGTTAAATTGCTATCCAACAATCTAACCTTTCACTCCCTACGTGCTCTGTGACAAACAGTGCAACAATTATATGAAATAATTGTATATGATAACCCTGGTCATTTATAGGAAGCTCAGAGAGAAGCCCTTTTATATGCCTGATCATCTGTGTGACCTAAGAAACCTTAGACATGAGAAGAACCAACTCTACTTAATTGTTTCCTGTTGTTGGATGTAATATTTGTTGAATTTAATTTTTTGAATAATTCACCATCCAACCTTTTCCTCAAATTGCTGGTTGTTTTGTGGGCTTGGTCCTCGTGTTTGACTCAACATGATGCCTTATGTCTTGAAATATTGGACATGTTTTGATTCCAATGATCGTTTATATCCTTGTCTAATTGGATCTTGCAACATAATTATTTTCCAGGTTCTATATTTTCAAGACTTTTCACCTTGTCAAATCCCATGGTCAACTTTTGAAGCATTGACCAGCATTGATTGGCAGAGTTATGGTTTAACCTTGAAATCCAATGCTGTCAATGGAGATGGCCATGCAACACTCGAATGGGACAATCTACCACCCTCTACCCATATTGCTATTGTGCTTCACAGCTACAATAAAAAATATCCACCATACGTTACAGTTGTTATATAGCATTTGGTTTCTTCCATCCTCAATCAATCCCAAAGGAAATTTTGCATTCCATTATATTCATTATTCATCTCAAATATTAATGTGTGGCTTTTCTCATATGATAGTTTTTTTTTCTTCCTTGACACATTGCTAAGGTCATGGTATCCCCAGTCACGGAAGAAGAATTCAGCTTACAGGAATGTAATAAGGAAAGCCATTAAGCTTGCATTGGATAATCTAAAGGCAAAGTACATGGGACTTTTTCTCAGTCCTCATGCTCTCAAGGTAAATCTATATGATCTTCTAATCTCCTAATAATTCAGAATTCAGAATGGTCTGATGATACTGAGTGTCCAAGTGATAATACCCTCACCTTTTCAGTCATGGAGAAAAATGCGAGCACAGCCGATGTTTTTTGCTCAACTATGCTTGGTCTTGAAGCTAATTATGCAACTTCATCCACACATGCATATGCATGTGAGCATTTGCAGGAATATACACAATTAAATTATCATGTTTTTTGGCTGAAGAGAAAACATGGATATTTTCCCCATTGTTAAAAGTAATCTTTTCAGTTTCTTGAAATTGAGGACACAATAATTCAATGAGTTAAAAGAAATGAAGGATACAGAAATCTGAAATCATGGTGAAATGTTAACACAAGATGCAGATTTTCCTCGAGGAGACGTTGACCTCATTTGGGCTAAAAACAGAATGAATATGTTGTAGAGTCATTATCGATATCAACCATATATCAATGTTCCTTCCTTTTATTCATTTTTATTCCTTTTGAATTTTAATGTTCAGGAGGAAATTCTTGCGACTTTGAACCATTGCTGATTTTACAGAAGTGAAACGAAACATCTTTTCCATGATCCTTCACTTACCATCTTTTGGGAACTTTACAGTGTTTTCTTATTTTCTTGTTGTCTATCTCTGTTTTCACTTTATCGAGAATGTGCCTCCACCCTTGGATTGTGTCCACTGGAAGTACTCAAAGAAGGGAAAGTGGAATCTTGCATTGGGGAAAAGATCATTGGTATAATAGAGATGAATGATAGGAAGTCCAAGAGCAAGGGAGGTGGAGAGTGTGCTCCCTGCTTATTTGAGTGTGAAAGCTTTAATGAAGAGGACTACCCAGGTGAAGAAAATGAAGAGGTTGAGGAAGATGTCAGTATATTGAATCTGTGAATTCTTGTATGACAGGTATGCTTTAGCAATAAAAACAATGGAACCGACATTGTGGAAAATGCCTATATGTTGCTACATTTATATTGTGACAGATTTTCCTATTTCTCGATATTGTATTCATTTATAGATTTCAGTGCTGTTTTAGTTTAAGTGAAGTCATCATGGAAAATAAATGCCTCGAAGCCAAAAGGAAAACCCACACCTAATTAATCTGAATATTTATGCCTAAATGTGATCTGCGTGTTGATCACCAAATCATTTGATGCATGAAGAATTTAGCTATAATGGTTGAAGCATTGGATTAATCAAATCTTGTGGGGTTATATATAGTTCTCCTCTATGAAAATTCTCTGTTTGAGTATTTATGTGATGTGGCTAAGCACACCCACAGTGGTCCACCTGCTGGAAACGGAGCAACTTATGTTCTTTTTTGGGTCAACTTGGTCAAGTGCAATGGAGTTTCTATAATGAATTGGCAAGGTTATGTTGAGTGAAAAATTTTAAACATTATTGCATCCATGAAACCTCCTTTATCAATCCTTTTCAGGTCTCCTCCCAAGCCACCATTCTTCTTATCCACGCTGTTGTTGAAATTGGTTGTAGCAACACAAGCATCTCGATAGAATCTTTGTCTACTAATTTTTGCTTGAATTTATTCTTCTTGCACTCAATATAAATTGCCAACTCATCTATCACATGTGACATAACTAGCTTGTGCAGGTCATACAGTCACACCTGTGATGTGCATCTCCACTGCAATCGCCGGACAATCTTTTCATCACTCTGTACCATTGAGAAGTAACAGGTAAGAACATCCCTTCTATAATCTGCTCTTTATAAATTCCATCTTATCATGGCCTGATTTCAACTCTATGTTACCTGTGAGTTCCATCCATCTGTGAATCATTTATTCACTGTCAATAATCATACATAATTAGTGCCTCTTGATGCCGACCTCACAAAGATCAACTCATATGCATCATTTATCGTCCCGAGCCCGCTTAGTCAGGTGGTTGAGGAACACCCCCGTGGAGACGAGGATGTCGGATCGAGTCTTGCCGATGGCAAGCTGAACAAAAGGGCATTCAGCTCTATGGGCTGTGTAATGGGGCTTTCAGCCCACTGTTATCTCTGGGCCTTTGTTTGGCCCACGTTTGTGTACTACTCAGTAGTAGTAGTAGTAGTTATGTAATCGGGACTCTCGCCCTGTTCAGGGCCTTAAGAAACCAAAAAAAACTCATATGCATCATTTATCAAAATAATTTAAGACCATTTCATCTCTTCATGCTGGAGTGCCTACTTTGTATTATGTGTAACTACCAATATCATAATGGATTAGAGAGACCATGAAACATTCACACACCATTAAAATTCACTATATGCTTGTGAAGGTTCTTACAATTGGAAAAACATAACAACCAATATATAAACCCTGGAAGTAGAGGGAGAGTCTGGTTACTATTCCATTGAAGCACATAAACACTATAGCTGCAAACACCCCTTACTCCTCCCTCATGCGGCGGAGGGGGCAGGGATGTATGAGATGGCCGGCTCTGGCATGGATACGATGATGGAGGGCCTCGAGAAGGCTTCCGCCTCCTCCGGCTTGTAGTCGAGCGACTTATCATTGTACACATCCCACCACTTTGCAACCAGCATCTTGATGTCCTCCCTGTTCATGTTGGCTTCCTCACCAGTATACCTCCATGGCTTTGAACCCTGTGTTGTATCATAAGGAATTTTATTATTCCAATGCTGAAACTTTTGCACCGTTTATTCACAGATCAAGCGAGACTAGCTTGATATTCTACTCATAGAAAGAATCTGCATTACCCCATCCCCCCCCCCCCCCCCTCCCAATATCCATACCTTGACCCCTCTCATTTTTCTAAATATTAGTATACTCAGCTAAAACTTGTGTGTGATTAACCTAATAATGTATAATAATTTATTTTTATCACATTTAAGAAGAAACATAGTAGGGTAGTTTTTTGATGGAGGGCATTTTGATAATCTAGAGGGATCATATTGAATTTTTTTCTGAATCTCATGAGGTTATTCGGAAAAATGTATCTGTAGCACCTTTAGATTGATAGAATGTACCTAGAATATTCTTTAAAATTTGACAGAAAACCAACTCAGGGGTTTAAATATTTATCAATGAGAAAATATAAGGGATTATATGGATATTCAAGATTGACAAAATTTAAGGGGGTTATATGCATTTTTTCCTTGTGGGTGCAAATTTGGTCGTTTAAACTGAATCTGAACCAATTCTTTGGATTTAAGTAAATAGTTTTTTGGTTTGATTTTGGTATGAATTGAAAACTTGGTGAATCGTTTAAATTTGGTTTGAGTTTAGTTTCACTTAAAAAAATAAACAAAAAACCCAAACCGATCGGGATAAATTTAAACCAATTATTATTTATATTAAATATATTCATTAAAGTAATTTCTTTTATATTAAAAATTCTAATAATAGAATCCACTAATCTACAGTTTTTAAGCCATCCCCTCTTAACACATTCTAACCGTTTTTGTACTCTACTTTTCATCCCCACCGTTCATTCTTTTAAATTATAAAACAACCCAAAGAAAGGAAGTCGTCTTTACCTTTCATAAACCATCAAACAGTGGTTGATTGCATGATTACATATTCTAATCATCTTGTTTATATGTTGTATATTTTTATTGTTTTATGCATCTTTTAAATCTTGTTTGTATAAAAATTTAACAATTCGGTTTGGTTTGTGGTTTTACCACTTTGGTTTGGCCTGATTTTGGACAGTTGAATATGGTTTCATGATAAATTGAACCAAACAGTTCGATTCGCACCCCTAGGTGAAAGTAACAAAGGTAAAAATATAATTTAATCATGCATGGTTAAGTTAATCACACTCTAATTTTAATGTGTTAATGATAGGGAGGTATATCAAATATGACCCAAACAATTATGGGGTAATATGGATTTTTTTTTTTGAAAAAAAGGTTTATATGGATATAAGCAAATTTTTAAAGGGTTACATGCATTTTTTCCTATAATCAAAATAATGAATTCTTAAGGATTTGTTTTTATCATTTCAAAATGTGTCATGATTTTTCAAATCATTGTATATGTATGGATCTCTATTGTACTTTAAAAAAAATTAAGTGATTATGGCACTTGACACGCGCACATGGACCATTAAATTAATTAGTTTAATGATTTGTGTGATTAGAAGGGATGAGTTTTTTTTAATTGAAAACACTTACAGCGGCACAGTAGTGGACGACCTTCACTTTGTCGAGCTGAATGTTCTCCGGGTGACGCCATTGCATGGCGAGAACCAAGCTGTAGATTGGGGGGATTGGCTTGTACATTTTCTCAAAGAACATGTTCAAGAAATCCTGCAATATGTTCAAGAACTGGTGCTTTATGTTTCTAACGAAGAAAAATATAATATTATTTTATTTTCTTTTGAAGGCTTTTTTAGGTACTTATTCTTTTAAAATATTTTTTAACTAAATCTTCTGAGACTAAATAACTTTTGCTGAACGAAAAATATTTTTATCAACTTGTCAAGGGTTTGATTCGATGGAGGTCTACTTATTAATATCCTAATTTTTTTATATTGTAAACCCATTTTATTAGCTGAATATTATACGTATAACTTAAGCACTTTATGCGTCCCGCCCGGTTGTGGTTGAGGACACCACTCTCCTTTGAGGAGACTTGGTTACAAGCCCTGTTGGCTGTCCGAAATGTTAAAAAAAACCCCTTTGCCCCTGTTTGGTTGGGAAATAAAATAAGTATATATGTGGATAAGTAAGGATAAAGCAAAAAAATGTGTTTGGATGAGTGGTATAACATGGTATAGGTGTGTCAGAATAAATTAGTATAAAGCGGTATAGGGATTCTAACCAATCTCTGGAATTAAAGTTATTTTAGGTTATTTCACTTAAAAAATATGTGGGTTCATTGTCAAATCAATTGTCATTATCTCTAATAAATCACATGTCAAATCAACTATCATTATTTTTTCATCTTTTATAAATCCTTATTCACACTTTATACATATTTTATCCAAACAAAAAAAAAAGTATCTTTACGTTTTTCAATGAGAATAATTCAAAACACAACCAAACACAAAATCACTTTATTCTTATTTATATTAAATAATAATAAATATCAGAATAATTTAATTCTTGAACCAAACATAGACTTTGGGTTTTAGCCCATGGTTGTCAAATCAATTGTCATTATCTCTAATAAATCATATGTCAAATCAACTATCATTATTTTTTCATCTTTTATAAATCCTTATTCACATTTTATACATATTTTATCCAAACAACAAAAAATTTATCTTTACGTTTTTAATAAGAATAATTCAAAACACAATCAAACACAAAATCATTTTATTCTTATTTATATTAAAATAATAATAAATATCAGAATAATTTAATTCTTGAACCAAATATAAGCTTTGGATTTTAGCCCATGGTTACTTTGTAGGTCCATGCTGATCCCGGTCCATATTAGTAAAAATAAGGTGGGATGTTGTAGCCCCTTAGGAGCCTTGTGTACCTGATTTGAAATGTTCACCAGGTAAAAAATATCTTCACTTTATGTGACCTTGTGTCCTGTTTGTCTGCCCTTTGTGGGGCCTTGTTACAAAAAATAAAAATAAAAAATTTCAATTTCAGTCTCAAACTCCAATTGGTTACTTGAATTACTGATAGGCATTGAGGTTCAAGTCTTGACGCTTGATTAATCTACTTGTTTGTTGACGATTATTTAGAAAGAATTTTTTGTAAGACCGGAACAAACAAGCAAAAATAGCATTCTTGAGCTTAACTGCAAAATTAGCCACGGGGTCCATTGTTGAGGTGTTATTTTTTATATTTTCTTGATATGGGAGGGACCCCGTGACTGACCTTACGGTCGAGCTGGAAAGACTACCTCTGCATATTTGTCCCGATCACACGAAAATATTCTTTCGAATAATCGCCAACAAATAGGTGAGTAAGTCAACGCTAAGACTCAAACTCAAAGAACCTATCGGTAACAGGTACCGATATGCCCTAAACCATTGTTGTGGTGTTATTTTTAGTATATCAATCAATCATTCAAAATTGACAGTTTGTATCATGAAACTGTTCCTCTTTTTTTTTCTTTTGCTTTTTTTTTTTTGGGTAGTTGTACCTGTTCGGCGAAGGGGGTGGGGGGAGTGACTTGGAGGGTGTGGAGGAGGGAGTCGTAGGTGAGCTTGCTGGGTTCGAACACGAACATGCCGGCGTTGAAATAGAGAGGCGGGGGAGGTGCGCCGATCTCGGCAGCTGGCCACGGGACCTTGTCCGGGCACTGCTGGCAGTAGCCGATGGAGTATTGTGGGGAGTGGCTCCACGTCTTCTCGCAGAAGCAGTCCATCACCGCGTACAGGTACCCGTCCGGGGAGTCGAAAAGGTGGTCGATGTTCTCGTACACCTGAATGTCCGCGTCCAGGTACACCATCTTGCTATACTCTTCAAACTGCACATTTTTGTTTTTTCATTCAAATTTTTTTTTTCAATGGGAAAAATTCCAACTAACCTCTTGTAAATTGCCTTTGAAATCCATATAACATCTGACTTTTCCTAAAATCCGTATAACCCCCTAAAAACACCTATGTAAATCTAAATAATCTCATTGAGTGAAATTTTTATTGACAAATGAGGTTAATATTATATGAATATTTCGTTTGGTTAATCATGAGTGAACAACACAATATACAAAAAAAAAACCTTTAAATTTGTTAAAAATACAAAAAATTCATAGTAAATGACGATTTTAACTTTCTAGATAGATTATAAAACCTTATTCTATCAGGAGAAGGTAAAATAATCATTTACAGATGATTTTTCGTATTTTTAACACATTATTAGGGTTTTTTTTATGTTATATTTTCATTCATAGTTAACTAACAAAATATTTACAGAATAATCATAATTTGTCAATGAAAAATTTAACTTAAGGAGCTATTTAGATTTGCATAGGTGTTTTCAGGGGGTTATATTGATTTTGGGCAGTTTATAGGGGGTTATATGGATTTTTTTCTTTTTTAATTGAATTTTTCATTACATTATACTATTATTCATGGTGCAGTGTAAATAAATAAAAATTATCTTAAAACCAACATCCTCAATTTTTTTAGGATTTTTTTATTTTTAAGTCTCCATAAACTATGATTTAGTTATCGATCATTCATTTCTTCATGTTATTATAAGTCCCTAGGTTTAGATGATATGTTTTTTATTAGTCGCTCTTAACTCCCAAGGCCTAATAAGTATTGGAGTCATGGAATAGGCCTGTTGTCGGGCTTATTCCCTCCGGTCCGGGGGTTGGGGGGGGCGTTGCCCCCCATGGACCGCAGGCCCCCCCCGGGCTGGAGGGAATAGACCCGACAACAGGCCCATGTGGGGGATCGCCGATTGGGCGTACGGGGGTTCGGGGACAACGCCCTCGACTCGAATTTTTGTCATGAGTATTTTGATCATTTTCCTATTGTAGGGCTTGTACATCTTGTAACTATAAAATGAACCCGGTCACCATTACATAATTAACTCATTTCTTCCGAAAGGTCCCTCCCAGGGACTAATAATGAACATATATTTTAAATCTAGGGACTTAAAATTGTAATATGAAAAAGTGATAGATCTATATACACTAAATCAATATAAAAACTTAAAAGTAACAAACCCTTTTTTAACTCATTTATATGTGATATAATATATCATTCTATATACATAAATAATATAATAAAATTTTACTAATTATTATGAAGTTACAAATAAAAGAGATGTTACACCAAAAAATAATTTTTTTTTTTACATATATACCTCTTAAACAACCTCGTGGATTGTTAAAATCTTTCATTTGAAACTCTAAAATCATCCATAATCTCTCAGATGGGTAAAAAGTTAAAAACAATGTTCATGTACCAATCTAAAACTTTTCTAAAAGAGATATTGATTGAAAATCCCACGTAACAAAGAACACATAGACAAATAAAAAGCCAAACCCTAACCCCGTAATAATAAACCAACGATAATAAGAGACTTACGTCCCAAATACGGAGCTTGGAATAGTTGATGACATAGTAAGCCATGGCGAACTGAATCTGGTTCTCCGGCGGGTAGATCGGCTCGATTTCGCGGAGGAGGCACCCCTGCTTCCTCAGCATCTCCCGGTGGTCCTCCGGCACGTCTGGGTGCATCGCCACCACGAGCGGGTACGCGCTCTTCACCTTCCTCAGCCCCTTCGCCAGCCCCACCACCCCCTTCACATAGTCCCCGTTCCTCCGCCAGGAATGTCACGTAGGCCCTTTTTGAGTACCCCGTGTTCATCACCGTCGCGAGCTTTGTCGTCGGGACGGGGACTTCTGGGGCCATTTTTATAGTTATATAGACACACAGTGGTTGAAGCTCAACTGATGGAGTGGAAGGGTTTTTTTGTAGGGCTTAGCAGTAGCTTTTGCTCCCTCTCTTCCTTGGTTTGGTTTTTGGGGGGGGTTTGGTGGGTTTATATAGGTTTGAGATGCAAAAATAAATGAGGCACAAATGAAACATAGATGAAATTTAGGCCCGATTAATTTGGAAGTGTAGTGGGGAAGACGACATTTTGACAATGTGACTAGCTTTTTTCTTTTTCAAAGTATTGTTGTTGCTGTTGTTGTTGGGTTTTTTTTTTTTTTTTTTCAAAGTATTGTTTTTTCAGAGTATTGTTTGGAACATAGAAAACAATTTTTTTGGGAATAGTGGTAGTTTAAATTTACATTTGACAATTAAAGTGCAGAATTCATTCCAACGTGAATTCAAGCAGTATTTTAGCTTACAGGCCAGTTCAGTCATAATGGTTTAAAAAGAGAAATTTTTTTTTACAGAAATTCAATTTTGATAGACTTCATGATCATAAAGAAATAAAATATAAGAATGAATGAATCTAAATAAATATTTTTTAAAAATAGCATAAAGAAAAATAAGAATAAATACTCCGTGAAATACTTTTTGATCACCCACCGATCAATCTAATTTTTTTTTTAAAGGGATACGACTTGCTATTTGAAAATTTTGAATTGTTATTTACTAGATCATTTTCGAATGTGGGGATGAATTTAGACGTGTGGTTGATGGTTTTTTTTGTTTTTTGGTGAACTCGTGTGGTTGATGGTTGAGAAAGATCTATATTTAGGCATCCGAGATGGACAGATCAGACCGGTGGTTTCTCGACACGTGTCATGACAATCGGTGATGATACCGCCAGGTGGAAAAGAAAGTGTGCGGTCGGAATGTAGCAGAGACTGATAGACCACGTGCATTAATTGATCACCATAAGGTGATCAATTCAAACAAATAGTTGAAAGGGATTTTGCATATAAATCTTTCAAAAATCCTTATATGGTTAAATACCCTCAATTAAATTATATTCCTAGTAATACTCTCAAAAGATTTTAATTTTGCATTAAAACCCTTTTAAGAAGTATTATTGCACAATATAATTTATTGTAATATTGCACAATATAATTTTATCAAAATTGCCCTAGTAATTTATTAGGGCTATTTTGATAAAATAAGATCTTTTAAGGGGTATATGCAAAAAATCATATCTGCAATGAGCAAACGTATAGTCTCATATAATCAAGTGTATTAAGCTATTATGAAAATAAAGTACATGCTCATATGTTATAAATACATATATTTTATTTATATTTTATGTGATAGTGTATACCGAGATAATGGAATATATACTACATTAACCAATTTTATATACTGTATTTAATGTGTATTAGTGTCCATTGACATTTGGAGTCATTGGACTTTTTAAAAAATATTGTGAAAAGTTTTATCTTCATGGGAATATTGGTATTTAATTTTGATGTGTTGAACAAATCAATGATTTGAATGATTTAATTTTTTTTTATTTTGATTTTTTATTATTTCTGTAGTGAGTCTTTTAGATTATTTGGAAGTTAGGATTGAAAATATTTTTATAAAATATAACCCTACAAAATATTCATATATGTTTTGTGATCAGTTATTTTCTTCATATTCATATTTTAAATTTTTTTAAATTTATTTTTATTCCTTTTTTTCTAGAAAGTAATGAGATTTCAATGTTTTTTTTGCTATATCTTCTATAAATTGTTATAGATCATTAAATATAGAGAGAAAAAAAATTTCAGTATAAATTAATTGTCATTACTTTAAGGAATTAATTATTATCCAATTGTTTTAATTTTATCTTAAATTCTTATATATCTGGAATCATTATATCATTATTTTTATTATTTTATTAATTATTTTGACTTTTTAGCCCCCTTAATGTAATTTATGGCTCCATCCCTGATTACGTGGAAGCATAAGGCCAGGAATGTTGTGATCCTCGGTACCCTTTTGAGGCGGCTCCTAAAATCAATGTTTTAAAAGTTGATGATACACTCAATGAACTTGAAAAATCATTGGATCAAGGATCATTAGTTCACCTGGAAGAATAAGGCTGTGAATGTTGTAGACTTGTAGTCCTTGGTACCCTTTGATGCTACTCCCTAAAAGACCATGTTTTAAAAATTGATCCGCTCAATGAATTAGAAAAATCACCCGATCAAGGATCATTGATTCAATTGTCAAGTTAACTAAATTTAAATAGCAACATAATTATAATATAATAAATATATTAATTATCAATACTAAATAAAAAATATAAATATTTTAGAAAATTTTTACATAAAATATTTGCTTTAACATTGTAATATGATTTTAGTTTATAAAATCTTTTTTTTTTTAGATTTTATAATTATCAAATAATAATTTATTATTTTCGTAAATAAAGAATTAATCGATTTAATCAATCTGCGCCAGTTCACAGAAACCATTGGTTCGACCGATGAGTTGATTATGTTTTACAGGTATTTTTTTATATCATTAGGTTTTAAGGGTAAATCAAATTGAAATTTAAAATGGATGAATGTTTAACTGGTTCAACTGACCAGGTCGGGTCAGGTTTTAAAACACTGCCTCAAATGGTGAAATTATGAAAAGGACTGTTTTGGGTAAAATTTGACATTATTATAGTGCATTAGAGTGAAAGAATACAGATATGTGGACTATGGTTTTGCAACAGTCCCCTCCCTAGTGTTTATTGGTTTCATCCTACCTTTCGGGCCCCAAAGTCTGGAAAATGATTTGGGAAAGATGTGTGTCCTCCACAAAAGTTTTTCTTTTGATGAATGGTTCTAATCAACTACTGAGTCAGTGGACTCTATACTGTTCATGTTGCCTGTAGGATTTTGAACCCGGGTTCCGAGGGTGTCTTTTTTGTTTGGGTGGCAACATAAGTTATTCATAGATATATTAATTATTTCAGTATGGATAAATAATAATTCATTTTTTGCTTAGTTGTACTTTTAGTTACTGGACGCTATTTTGAAGGACATAAGAATATACGTTGAGAATATGTGGGAGTTCACTGTGCTGCTCCTCCGAGACTGGGCTCAAGAGTTGGTTGGGGTGCAGGGTGTGCTCCTCCGTGGAGGCGCAATTGAAATCATCACGTAGTCCTTCATTGTGTTTTTTTTTTTTTTTTGGGGGGGGGGGGGGGGTGGGCCAGCCTGACGAAGAGTTGATATCCTATCTACTCCTGTGTTGACCCCTTAGGCCTCTATCTTTTTTATGCACTGTTTTTTTCCCTCTCATCTTCCATTCAGATATGTACTAACTTTTTTTTTAAAGAAATCGGTTGGTGATAAAATTCTACTTTTTTTCAAAAATAAAAATAAATCCTCAAAACCTATATACTTCGATGATTAATTCTATTTCAATTTCAATTGAATAAAAGTAGATTTTAAAATAATTTTCAACTGATTATGAAGTCACAATATTGGTAAGAGAAATTTGATCTTGGTCTGATTGATTGGCTTCTCAAAGGCAATCTTTGCAGGTCCAATGAGAGGAAGTGAAATAGCCGCCGTAAACTTTCTTGTTGTTTATTTTTGTTTCTAGGATTCTCTAATTTGGGCAATATAATGACAGTTCTTTTCCATCTTTTTTTTAGAATAAGTAAAAAATGTCTGAATCACTGAATTAATTACATTTTTTGTTACATGATTAAAATACATGAAAAATATAAAGAGATGCCGCACTTAAAATCCTCCGTTTGGTTCAAGAATAAACCTAGAATAAGTGAAAATTAATCAAAATAGCTTCAAAATGTATGTTTAAATGGCTGCAATAAATAAAAATCTGGATGTCAAAATTAACTGATATAAAATAATATATGGATTCCAGCTAATCCTTAAAATTAAATTATTGAAGTTATTCAACCAAAAGAATATGTAAGCTCATTATCAAATCAACCATCTTCATCTCCTATAAATCAACTTTTATCATTTTTTTACCTTTTATAAATCATTATCTTATTCACATTTATCCAAACAATAAAAAATTTATTATTATGTTTCGCAACAAGAATAATTCAAAGCACAAATTTTTTTTATTTTTATCTTTATTTATACGAAAATGGAAATAACCCTCAGAATAACTTAATCCTAGAATCAAACGGGAACTTAAGGTTAAAATGGAATTATGAATACAGACTTGCACATCAATGGACAGAAGGAATCAGATGCAAATCCAAAACATTTAAAAAAAAAACAGAAAAAACTTCTTCATAGAAGGCTAAAGCATGATCGTTAGAACACAATTTGCAACTTCTAATCACAAGCAGGCATCAATGTACATGTTACACTTTGCTCAAAAGGACCATCAACCATTATTTAGAATGAGATGTGTCAACAAGACTTACAATACACGTCTAGGCATCAGCAGCCTTCTCAACGGGTGCAGCAGCATCAGCATTTGCGGAAAACTTGTTCCTCTTTGCCTCGTAGTCTTTTACAGCCGCCTTGATTGCGTCTTCTGCAAGCATGCTGCAGTGGAGCTTCACTGGAGGAAGTGATAGATGCTTTGCGATTTCTCTGCATGTTTTGTAAGAAAACTAATCAGGTGAGAAAAACGATATGAACAACTGAAACACATTTGAGATTCCATTTCTGTCTGTACTTCACAGCCCCAGCCCCTGCTTTCTAAAAATCAATTCACACAATGTTGTAATCAGCATGAAAGGGAGGTGTAAGAATCTCCAATGCCACGCTAAATGCATTTAACATACATGACTAGTAATATAAATATAATTAAACCTCTCCATATCAGAGTGAAGCATATCTGCAAGGAAACATCCTGGTCTTATCACCAGAATTAGCAATTTCTGGAACAAATTCCTCCATTAAAAATACACATTCTTTAAATGACTTCAAGCTTATCCACATAAACCAAACGAACTTGTCCCAGTAACAATTCTCATACAATGGTGCTTTCAGAAGTTCTAAATTCAAATGCTGGGTGATGTAAGCCTTCTTCCTCCGTAATGGGAAAAAAATGTTCTCTATAAGAAAATGCAATAGTATAGCAAGACAACCAACAAAGTGTCAAGCAGGCCATTGCCATAGTTTCACCATGTCATTTCTCAAATTTGGGTTTCTGAAGAGGGAGCCATTATCTCTAAAAAATGGTCTACAACAGTGAGATGGCTCCCATGGCACAAGATTTTTGTTAATTTCTACATACGAAATCTTATACATTACATCAGGAAAAAAACATTTTCTTTAAATTTCCACCCGAAACAGTTCACAGAAGCAAAGCAAGAAGAACCAAACAAGTTTACTATAGCATATGACCACATTTGAAGTATGGCATTATACCAAATAATACATGTTCTGCTCTAGCATATAATCACAATGTGATTTGATGCTCTATATGAAACCTAGATGATTAAACACAATGCCACCAAAAAGAAAAAAAAAGAAAAAGAACTGACCTCATTGATCCCAAACAGTAAAACAAGGAAACCAGACTAATAATTCTTCCCCTGTTTGAATTATATGAGGCAACGTCTAACCAACAATGGTGAATCCAATAATGTAAACATTAGTTTCAATTTGGCTTTCGCGTAAAGAAAGAGTTTTTCAAAATAAAAGAGTATTGGGAGAACACTCGGGTTGCAATCTCATCGATGCTTCAGGATTGGGTAAAATTCATTTTGGAGGAGTCTTCACCCAGTTCCATGATGGGTTCCGATTGGGTGACGGGTTAATTATTAACTGGGTGTTTGATTGTATTTCTTTTTAACCTTTTTTTCCTTCTTTTATTGTTGAAAGGAGATTCCTCATCTCCTATTCCAGGGGTTTCTTTGAAATAAGATTCTCCTATACCTTTTTTTAAAAACAACATCAGTTTCAATTACTAATTTACTATTACATTTCAAACGAATAAAAATTCATCATCATTATTGTAGTTGTTTTGAGAACACATCATTCTTCAATCCACAGAGATGCAAATCAAAAACAGATTTTCCCCTCTTGAGGAAAATCACACAATAAGATATCAATAATAGGGAAAACAATTATCACAGGCAAACATTTTGTGTGTAGGATTCTCAGTAAGTTCAATAAAAACTAAACATAAATTCCACCAGTTCAACTAATGACTCAAACACTGTAAATAAAATAAATCACTCACGTGTTCTTGATGGACAGAACTTCCTCCATAGGTTTCCCCTTCACCCATTCAGTAGCTGATCAACCAACAAATAAAAACTCATAATTCTCAATATGTTCAAAAATTCCAAAAAAAAATCATATCCTCTCAAAATCGACACATATATTAAAAAAAATTACCGACGGAGGAGGAGGCAATGGCGGAGCCGCAGCCGAAAGTCTTGAAGCAGGCATCGACGATCTTGCCGGAACCCTCGTCGACCTTGATCTGGAGCTTCATCACGTCGCCGCAGGCGGGGGCACCGACGAGACCCGTCCCGACCGTCGGATCGTTCTTGTCGAAGGATCCGACGTTCCTGGGGTTGTTGTAGTGGTCCACCACCCTCTCGTGGTAGGCCCTCCTCAGAGGCACCGCCGTCGCCGCCGCCGTCTGTGAGCGGCTCGTCCGCCCTAACCCTAACCCTAGGAATCGGACCGTCCCGGAAGGAAGCATCGTGTCTGATTAATCAGTTTTACGGGGAATGAAAGGGTTTTTGAAATGATTCGAGTTCCGGTTGAAGAAAGTGAGAGACGGTTGGGACATGGAAATTAATTACGGCGGAGGTATTTCTTAGGGCTGCAACTTGGGTCGGGTTGAACCTGAACTCGACGGGCTGAATCCGATTTTTACATGGGTTGGGTTGATCAAATCGGGTTCGGGTTCGGGTTCGGGTTGGCCAAATCGGGTTGGGTCACAAATCGGGTTGGGTTCGGGTTGGCCTCCGACCCAACCCGACCCAACCCGAACCCGTAAATTAATATTTAAAAAAAATCATGGCCATTTATTTTGTAACTTCTAATATGGGTAGTCCAAATTTTAGGTAAACTTAGCTAATCTTATGGGTTGGGTGGGGTTGATTTATTTAATTTACACATCATGTTAGAAATTCGGGTTGGGTCGAGTTGATTCAATTCCGGTTGAAAATCGGGTTGGGGTCGGGTTGGTCCAATTCGGGTTAAGTCGGGTTGGGTCGGGTTAGTTTATTTAATTTCGGGTTGGGTTCGGGTTGGTCCAATTCGGGTTGAAAATCGGGTTGGGTCGGGTTAGGGTTGGGTCGTTTGGAATTCGGGTTGGGTCGGGTTAGGGTTGGGTCGTTTGGAATTCGGGTTGGATTCGGGTTGGGGTCAACCCGAACCCAACCCGCCCGAGTTACAGCCCTACTATTTCTATATTATTTTGAGTAAGAGTTGTTAGATCCACCGTTAATAGAGAGACAGATAAAAGATGAAGATTAGAACAAAAAGTAGATAAAACATAATAAATAATAACCCTCGTTGAATGAAAAGATTAAAAAATAATAATCTTATTAATTTAAGAACTTAAAAATAATGAAATTTTTATTTTTAAGTCCCCATAAACCATAAGATTTAGTGATTGATCCCTCACTTATTCGGTTTAAGTTATCTTATTTAAATGATATGTTTTTTTTTAATCCCTTCAATGACTAAAAAGAAAATCAAATAATTTAAGAATAGATCATTTACGGAGACTAAAAATAAACATATCATTTAAATCTAGAAACTTAAATCAAAATATGAAAAAACGAGAGATCGATTACTAAATCCTATAGTTAGAACTTAAAAATAAAAAACTCAAAAATAATTGAGAGATTATATGGAGAAACCGAGATTAATTTCTTCCAAAAATAAAATAAATATAAAATGTCGTTTGAATGGTTCCAATTTTTGGAACCAAAATAAATCAACACACCAGGGTTTAATCATTTTTCATAGAGATGTGATTATGATTAATCCAAACCAGTTTCGAATATTAATTAGAGGTCCCTCACGTCACCCGCTTTTTTTGTATAGAGTTTTTAAAGTATTTTTACATTACTATAAAAGTTTGTATATTATGTTTCTTCTGATCACATATACCAAAAACACCACCAACCACTTGATCCTCTCTCCCTGTCATAGCCAAAACCACCCCCTTCACCACACTTGGTGAAGAAATTGGAGCATTTACATTGTCAAATCTAAACAAGGGCCCGTTATATAACAAGAAGCCATGCAAATGCCGCATTTCATATGATAAAAAAAACTATCAATAAACGCATATAAAGGCATCCATAGAGCTAAAGAAGAAATGGAAATCTATGAGCAAGAGATAACAAAGCAGCTCTCTGAGATGCAGGTCCTGGTTATCTTGCCTTTATCTAAGCTATAAATATTAATTAGCTTTTAAGCACAAACTGATGACATATGTATAATATATATTAGAGGTTGCAAATATATACCCAAACATTTTTTTTACCCTACCATGGAAAACCACAGCAGGTTTATACAAAACACAACCAAAACAAAGAAAGAAAAGGTTGAGACAAGTCTACTAGTAACAATGGCCAAATCCAAAGCCTAGATAGGTAATATTTACTCCCTGCATCCAAGCAAAAAGGAACCCCAAAACATTCCAACCTCACTGCATCTCAAGCCTGCCAAAAAATGGAGAAATGCGAATGAGACCAACCACCAGTCTTAAAAAAGGAAGACCAGTACTTTAGAAAAAGAAGTATAAAAAAACAAAGTGTCGGCTAAGCATTTACCTTGTTAGCAATGTTGTTGGAGAGCCAATCGAGCCCCTCGTACAAGCCCTCCCCAGAGGTTGCACATGTGCTTTGGATGTACCTAGATTACACCAAAAAATAGTTCCATGTTTACATTCTGACAAAAAGATGATACTGATGGAGGTTCTTAAAAAAATATATATGAATGATACACTTACCAGTGACGTTGGCGGAGGGAGTGCAGACCAAGCTTGTCAGTAATCTCTGCCGCATTCATTGCGTTGGGGAGATCTTGCTTGTTAGCAAAAACAAGGAGCACAGCATCACGGAGTTCATCCTGTCCATGTACACGGCAATGAAATCAGAGCTACTCTCTCTCACACAGAAAAAAAATGAAACGATGGGAACCCAATACAAGGAGAATTATTTGATCCATAGAAAGAAGTTTAATGAAGGTCAAAAAGAAGATGAATACAAAAAAATCTAAAATACTGCAAAAAAAAAACAAAACATGGATTTTTTTGAGATAATTTAAAAAAATTTCACATCACATACCAAGGAGTACTAGATAGGATATGATATACTGTATGAATCTAACTGGTCAGACTATCTTGTGAGCTAGATTACAACATGAATAATGAATTGATATGTAATAGAAAGGAAAAGACCACCAAATCCAAACTGGGTGCTCAAGTGAAACATGGGTTGACACAAAACTATTGAGAGTTTCAAAACTAATATTACCTCATTCAGCATCCTGTGCAATTCATCTCTCGCTTCAACTACACGATCCCTGTCATTGCTGTCCACCACAAAGATAAGACCTTGTGTGTTCTGGAAGTAATGCCTCCACAGTGGGCGAATCTAGATAAATGATTTTACATTTAAAAAATATATATATAAGTACAAATACAGAATAAGAATGAATCAATTCAACACTGTCACTTAGAAGAAAAATGTATCAGACATGAAATCATATTGCCCACATGTGGTTGGAACTATAGAAACAAAATTGAAAAGCATACCTTGTCTTGGCCACCAACATCCCAAACAGTGAAGCTGATGTTCTTATATTCCACAGTCTCCACGTTAAACCCTAAAAAATGAGACACAATAATTATTCATCAATAAAACCATAAATATCAAACACTGTTAAATTACACATCATCACCAAGTTTCTTGTTACATAAGTATTGCTCTTCAAAAGCTGAATGGAATTATTATGTTCCTTTATTGAAAGAATGATGCATTGGGCACATTTATCAATCTCAATGACATAACCCATAAGAACATCTACACTGCAAAGCTTTCTCAATGGCTTTAATAACACACTGCTACAATAATAGGAACACCACTCTATTTCATCAACTTGATTAATTAGTTAACAATAAACATGTCACAAATGTAGGTCTTACCAATAGTTGGAATTGTGGTGACAATCTCACCCAGCTTGAGCTTGTACAATATGGTGGTCTTACCAGCAGCATCAAGACCAACCATCAAAATACGCATCTCTCTCTTGGCAAAAAGCCGGCTGAAAAGCTTTGCGAAAGTCAACCCCATCTCCCTATTTTCCTAATTGATCACCAAAAGAAAGGAAGTGAGCATTAGAATTTCAAGAGAACACAATTTTTTCTTTTTTTCTTTTTTTTTTTTTTTTTTTTGGGGGGGGGGGGGGGGAAGGGATGGATGGCTCCGACTTAATCATTTCTTGAAGGGAGGAAAGATCAGATTGCTATGATTCATATGATGGTTGGATGGATAAGTGGTGACAGACATAAAAGCAAAATATAAACCATATCTCAATTAACAGCCCATAAATGACCAGTGTAAAACAACCATAATGTATGAATCAAGATAATGGCTATTTGTACAATTAGCAGTGATATAATGAATTTTATGAGTATTTATGAAGCCTTAAGTGTTTTTTTTTTTTACAACTTACAAATTTCATTTTATATTTACAAATATGCTTCAGAAAACCACAAAAATCATGCAATGCCTGGAGCAGCATGATTTCCTTCAAGGCTCAACTAATCATCAGTTATGGACATTCAAGATTTTAATCTCGTACTTTATACTAGGGATCCAGAATTGACTCATGTCAAAAGATAAATTTCTTATAATAGTGAAATGTAAATTATATATGCTTATTGATTTTTAGGCTTTGAGACGTCAGAAGATAAATTTCTTATAATAGTGAAATGTAAATTATATATGCTTCTTGATTTTTAGGCTTTCAAACATCAACTAAAATGCAAAATGTGATTTCCGTTTTGTTCAATAGTGAAAACCAAAAGTTCTTGGTTAAGTTGATAGAGGTCTAATTCGAGGATGGATTTCTCTATTCGAAGATGCTACAAGATGTGGAGGAGGGACAGACCAAGAGTGCGGGAAATGGCCATAAAATCGAAGGAGGTGTGGGGCTTCAGATTCTCACGAAAAGTCAAAGCTTTCATGTGGCTAATGTACCAGAACAAGATGTTCACAAAGTCCTTCAAAATAAGATGGGTCCCAGATGAAGATAGATTATGCAATTTGTGTAACCACAGAGCATTTGTTCATTTGTTGTGCGGTGGCGAGACAGATTTGGGTACGGTTGACGACGGCTACAGGCATGTCGATGGATTTTGCCACCATGGATGGATATGGCTAGCATGGAAGCACTTGAGGATAAGGGGAGACAGAAGCATGACATCCAAGATCTCTCCATCCTTCGCAGCGGCCATGTTATGGTAGATATGGCTAGCATGCAATGAGTTAACTTTCAAGGAAGCAGCTCTCTATGTGGATAATATTTGGCAGTTAGTAATTCGGCTCATAAAAGAGTGTGTGATAGCGGGTAGGTGGTGGTTCTAGGATGGTGGTAGTTATCTACTATACCAGATCCTAGAAAGGGTAGTGGACTTGTGCCTTTCATTTTATTTGTACTTGGACTTTCTCTTCTCCTTCATAAAATTGAGGTAAAAAACTTTTAAAAAAAAATTGATGGAGGTCTAAAAAACCCAATTAAAGGTTGGACAACCAGGTATTTTGCGGGTCAACTCAGGCACTATGGGAGACTATTCTAAAGCAGACAACCCAGCACAACCTATAGCGATCAGCCAATTATATGCTTCATATGTGGAGAAGTAGGTCACTGCTTTATAAATCATTCACAGCAGAAAGTTTGTTAATGCCAAACCCTTACTGCATGATACAGGAAATTCCATTTGGTGACAAGAGTCCATTTACATATGACATCAAAACCCTTCTTTAGGATAAATTGAATCAAATATTTTTCCCAAACATGCTTCTTGATTACACACTAAACCCAACAGATCCATGAGAAACTTGTAATGTAAAAAATAATCATCTTTTTATAAGGGATCCCTTGTCTCATTTTTGTTTGAGGGTCATCATCTCTATATATGGATTATCCAATCCTTTACTGACAAAGTATAAAAAAATGATCATATAGCAAGCACAAATTCCAAGAACATCTAACATGCTTGGCTATATCATCTATCTGAAGAGAACACAATAAGCAAAACTGACGGATTCAGACCCTAAAAGAAAGCCACGACACATAAAACAGGCGTCCACAACTACAAACAAATCGAATACATAAATAACAACATAACGGGTAGATCTACGCCTCAATCGACCATCAAAACAAAAAAAAAACAACACAGATCTGAAATAATGAAAGCGCGTAAGACAGATCTGAACAATCCGACGAAATGATCTTAAGATGAACACGTAAAACCTTTGCAAACCCTTGCAACAGATCAAAATCCATAGATATCCAAATCGAAACCCCCTAAAAACGCATCGATCAAACAAAAACAAAAAAATCTCCTGTGGAGCGGATCACAAGTAGATCGATCGAATCGATTAGGGTTTCTGAAAGAACAAAAAATTACCTCTCTGACCGTACAGGATTCAAAAAACAGCAACTCCGAATATGTGAGGAGAGAGAGGTATTGCTTTCAGCGAACGCGAAAATGAAGAGAAGGTTGTGGACCTGTGGTGAGAGAGAGGGATATTACGAGGGAGGGAAGTTGAAGTACCTGAACTGCACATCCGATTCGAGATAAATTACGGAAGTGCCATTAATATATGGGCGCAGATAGAGCCACCCCACATGTTATGCTACCCACTCCATAAAAAAATTAATTTATTTCATATCTAATCCACCCCACGAGTTCGACAATAGACGATGTCTTCTGTGTTTAAGATTGTTCGACATAGATCATGTCGAACAATCTTAAACACAGAAGACATCGTCTATGTCGAACAATACTAAACACAGAAGACGTCATCTGAATGTCGAACATGGGGTGGGTTAAATATGAAATAAATTACATTTTTTTATGGGGTGGAAAAATAGGATTGCAACTTGTGGGGTCGGCTATGAGCCCCACCCGATTAATGTACATATATTGCAACGTTGATCAATCTTTATTGTAGAGTTCTACGATTGGCTAATATTTGAGTGGTTGGACTCACAAATCGGGTATGGGTTCAGCGGTTGACCTCACTCACAACCCGACCCAACCCGAACCCATAAATTAATAGTTAAAAAAAAATCATGGTCGTACCATTATGTAGCTTCTAATATGGAGACGGGATCCAAATTTTAGGTCAAACTTAGCTAATCCTTATCAGTTCAATCAGGGTCGGGTTGAATTGCACACCTTTTTAATTGTAATTGTACACATCATGTTATAAATTCAAACTGGTACAACTGGGTCGATTGGTTATATATTCGGGTTGACTCTCATAATTGGATACTGATGATACGGGTTAGTCCCAATTTCATATCGGGTTGGGTCGGGTTGGGTTCCCATAGCTGATTGGATTTAATAAGAGAGTGAAATATATACATAACAATTGATCGTGCAGTTCGATTTATACATTGTGCAGTTCAATTAAAAGGGTGTGCAGTTCAGTACTGACTGAACTGACCGGATTCAGACCTGACTCGATCCAGTCCCGTTTATATGTTTTTTGTAGGGAAAAATCCATATAACCCCCTATAAATTGACAAACATCCATATAATCTCCTGGATTTTCTTAAAATTCATATAACCCCCTCAAAATACCTAATAAATCCAAATAATCTCATGAATAAAATTTACATTTATATGTAATGAATATTTTGTGATTATTATGTTTTGTTAACCTGATAGAAAACACAGTATACAAAAAAAAACCCTATAAATGATGATTTTACTCATCCGAGTAGGGTTTTTTATATATCCATACATTTTCATAGAATTTTTCATATTTTTAACATTGTAGTGGTTTTTAAATATATTGTATCTTCTGTTAGGGTTAATCAAATGAAATATTCAAAAAATATTCATCATCTATTAATAAAAATTTTATTCAAGGGGGTATTTGGATTTTCTAAGTGTTTTAAATGGTTATATGGATTTTAAAAAAAGTGAGGAGATTATATGGATTTCAATCAGATTTTGGGGGTTTTATGGATTTTTCCCCTTTTTTAATAATGATTTAAATCCAATGAGAATGTTTCTTTTTATAGGGAAAAATCAAAATACCCCCCCCCCCCCCCCGGAATTAAATCAAAATACCCCCCCCCAATTGTCTTAAATCCATATAACCCCCTGACTTTCCTAAAGTCCATAAATAACCCCCTGAAAACATATATGTAAATTCAAATAACTCATTGAGATAAATTTTCATTGATAGATTATGATTATTCTACGAATATTTTGTCTGATTAACCTTGATTGAAAACATAATATATCAAAACTCTCTACAATATATTAAAAATGTAAAAAATTCATCTATAAATGACGATTTTACTCATCTAAATATAGTTTTATAATTTATCTGGAGAGGTAAAATCGTAATGTACATGAGATTTTATTAAATTAAGAAAAAATTTAATAACGATTTTCTTAGAAATGATGAAATTTTTTTTGATGAAATGATAGACATTAGTCTTAATTTTATTAAATTAAGGAAAACATGTCCAAAGAAAAAACAAAGAGTGATAGTGGAGAGATCTGCCACATCAAACAAAAACCACAACCTACTCCTTGATTACAACCCCCCCACCCCCTGTCGGTGTGAGAAAAATCCGCGTGTGTGGGGGTTCTTCGGGGATTCGGATCCGGTGCGCGCCTTGGCGGGTTCGGCTGGATCGTCTCTCGGAAAGGTGGGGTATCGTTCCCGGTTGAGGTGCCCGACAGCGGCTCAAGGGGACTCCGGTATGTGTGTGATCGTCACCTGCTTTTTTGAAAAGCAGGAAAAGTGGGGTTGAATTTGATCGCCTTGGGGGGGGGGAGTTTTTGGGGTCTCTATTATGAGACACGGATATACCATACACAGAGGTGAAAAACAAATAATCATATTCTGCTTCCGGGGATTGACTAAAGGAGTCTTGGGACAATGGGGTGCAGGTGGGGTGTAGGACAGGGGCGGCTAGTGAGTTGGAGCCGTCGGGTAGGGGGCGGCTGACTAGGGTTAGCCGTTCGGGACCTGGGTGGATTTGGGCAGAACTTTGGTAGGGAACTGGCTTGATTTTGACAGAGGCTAAACCTAGTTTAACCCGGGTTTTGGAGGATGGATTGGGAGGGTGGATTTGTGTGAGAAATATGTTTTTTTCTCTCACAAATGGGACTTTCTCTCTCTTGGGATTTCAGGTGAAATGGACTTGGGGGGTTGATGGTGTGTTGGTGGTTGTGAATTGGAATTTGTTGATGTTGTTTGAAATGTTTTGAACCCCCTCTATTTATAGTAAAAGAGAGGCAGGGGAATATCCAGGGGGTAATAGAGTGGCTTGGCTAATAGTGTGTTTGATTAGACCCCTCATTAATTCTCTGGTTCTTCTGTCAGAGACCAGGTGAAGGGCGGCTAGTCAAAACTAGCCGCCTAGCATGGGGCGGCTACTTTCTGGTAGCTGCCCCCATCATGACCTGTCAAACATCCCATCTCTGACAAGCGGTGGCTCGGGTCGGTGACTTGGTTTTATCCGGCCAATATGGGGAGGCTAAAGGTCATAACCCGCCGCAATTATCAGCATTTAATACTGCTTTATGTCCCATCCAGGGAAGCGGTTCAGGGTCGGCCAGGGGGGCGGCTAATTAGGGTTAGCCGCCCCATTCCAGGGTTTTTTAGGTTTGGGCCAGGTTTCAGGTTTCTAGGGTTTGGGGCCAGGGTTTCAGGTTTCTAGGATTTGGGGGCCAGGTTTTAGGGTTTCCGGTCTTCCGAAATTGAGTTTTCTATTTGATGCTCAAATGTGGGTTATTTCTGGGTGTTACTTGAAGTATTTTCATCTTTCTGGACAGTCAAAATTGGGGTATCTACACCCCCGAAGTGCGCTCAATGAGCCCCTACACACACATGTCCCCAATCTTTAATAAAAAAAATTACCATATCCCAAACATTTTCAGAATAAAACTCTCGCAACATCCTTACATAGTTGCCTTGGGTGAGGAAAGGAGGAATTGATTCGCTATATCTCTATTCAACACCACCATTTCCTCTCAAAGAAACATCATCCACGGTTGCATCTAAAAAAAAAATTAATATCTTTAACACCTAACAAATAAGAAACTAAAGAAAATGATAAAAATGATGGAGAATGACCATAATATTGTATCGATATGACTTTATAGTGAGCATCCCAACTCCCGATTTATAATAAAAGCAAGATATATCCAAAAATTTAACATAAATAAGGACTCCCACTCCCAAAATGAAGTGAAAGTTGAAGCAAATAAAATGCAGCTTTTGGTCTAAGCAAAACCATATTTGACACATGGCATGCAACTCACCTTTCATAATCGGGGAAGTACTCAACAATTCCCTAATATGCATGCGAACCAACAAATCTAAAAATGAGATAGGAGGGGCTTACCAATACATTTACTATATGACCAAAAATAAAAAAAAAAAAAAACATTTACTATGTGCATTGGTCCTCTATGTAGTGTATAATTGTCAAGATTTTAAATCATAAATTCAAAACTTGAGATTCTAGTGAACTTTGATTAAGCCGGCTTAACACCCCTTCTCTATAAAGGAGGTCAGGATCAAACCCATGAACACCAACCTTAAAATAAATAAATAAATAAATAACACTCATATTCCAAAAGTAGATTACCTCAACAAAACAAAAAATAAGCAATTAGAAACAAAGATAACACGTTAGAAGTGATTTTGATTGATTTTAAAAAAAAAACCCTAAATAAAACATACTTCATGTATAGTAATATGATCAAATATAATATAAACAACACCTTTCCGCCACAGCTGTGAATTGAATCCCCCCCCCCCAACCCAAAAACAACCGGCTCGTTCAATCAACCATGGGCCGGGTTGAAGTTTTGGGCCGAATCGATAATTGAACCGAATAAGCCCAGCCCGATTTAATGTTCGTCTCTGACGGCCCAGTTTTTATTGGGCTGGGTTGGACTGGTTTTTGGAAAATGATACGTCGAGCCCTTTACATCCCCACAGCCCCAATTTTAGTCCACATAGATTTTTTTAAAAAAAATAACACTTTTCAAATGAAATACATAATGGTATGGAAATGAAGTATATACTGAAATATATTAATGTGTTTTTTTCAAGTTAAATTTTTTTTTTGTGTCATATATTATAATAGAACTATATACACTATGATAACGCAGTATATACTACATTATCAAAATGTATAGAGCTGCAAATAAACTAAGCCCCCGTTTGTTTCCGGTATAACCCCCCGGATAACCTCGGATAAGTATTATGGGGTGTTTGTTTACCCCGGATAAAATATATCAGAATAAACCCTTATAAAGTGGTATATGGATTTCAATCAATCTCTGGAATAAAAGTTATCCTAGGTTATTTCACACAAAGAATATGTGGGCTCACTGTCAAATCAACTGTCATTACATCTTATAAATCATCTGTCAAATCAACTATCATTACTTTTTTACCTTTTATAAATATTTATCCCTACTTTATTCACATTTTACCCAAAAAACAAAATATTTTTAGTACGTTTATCAACAAGAATAATTCAAAACACAACTAAATATAAAATCATTTTATTCTTATTTATATTCACTTATGCTCGAATAAATACATACCCTAGAATAAAACTCATCCCTCGTTCCAAACGGTGGCTAAGTGTATCAGCCCTTCCAGCTTTTAGCTTGAAATGCCTTCCTTGTTTTATATTCAGGTTAGCCTATGCTGCGTTGTAACCGTGATAATGACTTCATATTATTTGGCATATTTATTGGATGTTCAATCATTTTTTTTTTTGTTGTTGTTGGGTGTTGCAATCATGTTGTATCTATTTCATTCCTTCAAGTCTGGGTTTATATCTTGCACCTAAGTTTTTTTTAATAATCGAAATATTGTTTATCACTGTGAATGAAAACGCCGATTAAACTAGTTATCTATACATTTTTATAAATTGGTGTGTTTTATACAAGCAACCCTAAGATTTGAAAGAGAGGCAGATTTACAACTCCACCATAGATCTGTATATCCAGAATATCCAGAAAAATAATGCAGTTCTCTCTTTCTCTTGTGGATGTAGTCAATATTTTTCTGAAATTACATAAATCTTTATCTTTTTTTTAAAAAAAAAACTTTATCTTTTTTTTGTTTTGTTTCATCTTCTCTACTTCCATTCTCGTGACAGATCTAATTTTTTCAACTGTTTTATAACAATAGACGTTGTTGTTCAACATATTCGCATATCTCAGTGTACATGTGAATTTGAGTAAGTACATTAACATGTCAGATATGGATTGGATAAGGGGTTATCCTACTTGAATAATTGCGGTGCTGTTTGGATGCCACTTTTATTCATACAACGCCACAATCCGTTTATTTGATCTGTTTTTCTGTGGACGAAAACGTTGGACTGAAATATAGCTCAGAAACAAAAAGACAAACAGATCTGTCAAGAGATAAGAAAGAAATCTCTGCTACTGTGACCTTTTTAAAAACTGCTTTAGAATTGGAGCTTTGTCATTGGACCATATAAAGCAATTTAAACTGGTTGATCTGGATATCACTTGGACTTCCAATCAGGTATTAAATATTAATTGACCTTATATTGTGTAACTCTATCTCAGGCTTTTTTTTTATTTTTTTTTCCTCAACCAACCTTTTTGAACTTGTATGGTCCACTGTCCAGAAAATATTTGCTATGTTACATATCTCATGCCCATAACACACGCATCTAACATGGTATAATATATACATTTTTTTGTATTATACATGTTGATATAAATTTTGTACAAATTTAGATGTTTGGATTAATTTGGGTGAAATAATTTGCCGAAGATAGCCAAGACCAAATGGTTACAACATTGTAGGCTGTAGCCATAGTCACCATGCTCGCGTAAGATAAATATTTAACAAGTTCTATTCGGTAATCGATATAGTAAGTGTATATTTGTAAATCATACAGTACAAAAATAATTAAATTATTTTTTAGAATGTATTCAGATCACTAATATGAAAGAATTATGCAAAACTTCTATATTACGTATAAAGGAAGCGATGACAATCAGATGTTGGTTTTTTAGATTAGGAAAATGTGATAAATCATTTAAAATAAATGAATACAAAGAGTAGATTCAATGAATAGAAAGTACATTCGACTGATGGGTACAAGAGCTACTCAATCACACACTTTTATACTATGCTTGTGTCAGAACTTAGACCTAGATTTTTGCCATCAATATATCCTCATCAAACTATAAAGCACTGGCAAAAGAAAAACATCTTAGTGACAAGAAAACAAACTTGAGAGGAGGTGGTGGAAGACAGAAGAGAAAGATATTAGCACCCACTATTGTTTGTCTGTCCTTGCCCAAATCAAAAGTCTAACCATATAGTCCAAAACATCCTCTCCCATCCCTACCACATCTCTTACTCATAGGCCCAGCCAAAAATGATGCATTGAAACATGTCAGTAGAAGATCCTATCAGTAAAGTGTGACAAATTTTTGTAACCACTCCATGCATATAATATAGTATCTCTGTTCACTCAACCTTCTCCCCTGTCCCTGTCCCTGTTGCTATAAATTTCAATCATCCAAATATCTATCATGATAGGGATTTTTAGGATGTCATTGCTTATAAGCTAGCTTGGTAAGATGATAAGATTTAAGAATAAGTTATCCTAATTCTAAGCCCATGTTTGAATCGGGTATAAGATCCCGGATAAACTCGGATAATCCCGGATAAAAAATTTCACTTGTTTGTTTACCCCGGATAAAGTATGTCAGAATAAACCTAGATAAAGTGGTATATGGATTCCAATCAACCCCTGGAATTAAAGTTATCCAATGTTATTCCACCCAAAGAATATGTGGGTCCACTGTCAAATCAACTGTCATCACCTCTTATAAATCACCTGTCAAATCAATTATCATTACTTTTTTTTCTTTTATAAATCCTTATCCATATTTTATTCACATTTTACCCAAACAACAAAACATTTATTCTTACGTTTACTAACGAGAATAATTCATAACACAACCAAACACAAATAACTTTATCCTTATTTATATTCATTTATGCTTGGATAAATCTATACCCTATAATAAAATTTATCTCCATTCTAATCGGGGAAGAGATAAAAAGCCTATGGATTTTGTCTCTATTCACATTTAACAAAATTTGGTTGAAAAGAGAGTAAAATATATATATATTTTTTTTCATTTCAAAATCTAAACATTTACTCCTACTTTATCGCTTTCATCCCTATTATCACATTTATATTATTACATTGCTTATTTGCTCAGTGACAATGAGTAATTGAAATTATGATTTGGAGAATAGAGAGAGAAACTCTCATTTCCCTATTTTCTTTCCCCATTTTTAAGTAGATTCTCCACTCATTTTCTCTTCTCAACATAAATTGCCACAAATTTCTGAATGTTATCTATAGGTGGCCAAAACCTATTATCCTATGGAAACATTTGTGAAGTGGGTAGGAGATGAGTTTTAATTTTGTCCCCTGAAGTATAGGTTCATGAAGTGGCTTGGGGAGTGGGTTGGAGTTGATCTTGATCTCCATTTATTTCATTGTCTCTTCTTTTATGAACATGCATCATTTGAAACTTATTCTGGACATCTGACTTTTTTTATTTTTGGAAAAGAAAGCTCATTTATCAAAATTAGTTCCAACGGTGTAAAAAAAAAAACTGAAATTTTCAAATTTTATTGTTGATAAATAATGGGCATTTGAAAGCCAATATGGTGCCTAGATAAATTCTCCTGACCCCATATTGGGGTGTAAAATAAGGGTCTGATGGGGGCAGAATAGCAAAAAAAAATTCATTTGATTTGGGTGGATAAAACTAGATAATTATAGTATAAGCCTCAATATTAAATCCAAGTGAGATTAAAATAATCTATTCATACATTATACATACAAAAACCCTGGCCCGTTTGGGGTGAGATATAAGATTATTTGCCCTTGATAGTTATACTGGGATAGATAACAATCCATGCTGAATAAGTAAATTTTTGTTTGGTTGTCTTTTCTGTTATTCTCATTGGAAAACGTAAAATTGATATTTTTGTTGTTTGGTTCACCTTGAATAAAATAAGGATAAGTGGTAGATAAGAGATGGATAAGAGTTTATGACTTTTTAAATGACAATTATACCCCTGCATAAATTATTTGTGTTTGGGAATAAGTATAAGAGATATGAGTGTGATATGGTAGATGTGACAGTTTTTGAAATGTGTGCAGAGAGTGTTAGGTGAGATAAATATTTTGAAATGACAGAGAAGGGTATTTTTATCCATTGGCATAGATAAGCCCTGATAAACAATTCTACTATTTTCTTAGAATAGTTATCAGGCCTTATCCTAGCTTATCCACACATAACTATCAAGGTTTATTCTTGTCAAACAAACAGCTGTTTGAGGCTTATTCTACTGTATTCTCCCATATTCACCCTTTATTCTTCACCCCAAACGGGGGTAAGTTAAAAATAAAATAAAATAATGATAGAAGAATAAGAAAAATGTAACCAAATGGAACCTACCCAATTTAACTATATATCCCAAGATATCAATCAATCACAGATATAGGCTATATCGCACGCCAAACAGTTAGAAAAAGTGCATGTGTATTCAAAAGATGCTATGTGAAAATTGAAATGGAATTATAATGTCCTAGAGGATTGAAAAAATGATGGTATATCTCATAGTACATCCTTTTTTTCTCCATAATGCAAAGCCACTTCAAAATGGAAGGAACTCATAGCCTGAGAAGTCCTTGTCTGAATTGGCTTTCACTTGCTGCTGCTCCAACTTTCCATTCACAGTCCACTGAATTGAAATAAAACAAACACTGTCAATGTAAGGCATGAGAAGACCAATAAACAGTAATGCTCAAGTGAAAAGCATGAAAAATGCAAGTCCACTTAGAGGAATCAAACAAGAACCAAGTATGTATGGTTGGCGTTGCTCGAGCAATCATGGACCGCATGTTGGAAGACGATCATGGCAGAAGGAGACATGTCTCGCCCGCCATTATAGGAAAAGTGAGGTGTGATAAATAGCTGATACATAGAAATGGCTTATACACAAAGTTTATTGGTTTTGCCCATCATTAAGCTCACTACTTTAAAAATGTCATTTTATGTATGTAAGGACTGTACTCATATGTAAGCACTTGTTATGTTCTTCTGCTGGGCGATGTTAGACTAAAACAGTGTACCCAATGAACAATAAAATAGTCTATCTTAATGTGTAATTTTGAAATTGTGCATGATCAGATTCAAAGACCACCAAAGGTCTCATGCTTGTCATGCATGGATGCACTTATAAGATTTGCAAGCCCTTGAAATATGCAATCAAATCATGTAAAAGTTTACAAGATTATCTCTTTCTGTAGTGATATTTTTTTCTCAACTAGAGAGGCAGGCCTGCTTTATTTCTGCAATCATGGAGAATACTTTTGCCTACAGTTTTTTTTTTTAATATATAACAACAACAACAACAACAACAACAACAACAATAATAATAAATTGAAAAAAATCCAGAATATGAATGGATATATACAGAAAGCAGGCTATGTCAATGATTATATAAATTGAAAAAAATAAAACAAACTTTACCTGAAGTGACATGGGTGCATATGTGATCTGGGTTTATGCTGCTTTTGCATGTCCCAGAAACAGGATAATCCAGGATATGAATGGATAAAATGCTGAACATTCCATAAAACATTGTAATGAAAACATCATACATAAAACTCAAATACCGTTATTTTTTATATTCTTGTTGTGTCACAATATGCTCCATTGCCCAACATACATCAAGGGATGCAAGAAAAAGGTGACACGGGGACAGCCTAATTCTGTTCAACAGAGGTTAGAATCAACACTCAAAAAAAGAAAAAGAAAAAAAGAGACAAGTATGACCAGGCTGATCTGATCTAAACCACATAGTATGATAAACCCCTCCGAAAATGCTCTGGTAGGCATGGTTTGAGCTCAAGATTTTGAACCAGACGTTGAACCTTGGCCTAACGTGGATGCTCGAGGACTTGGTGTCTGCTTTGATATAGCGAATCGTGGACTCCTGCTCTCCACCCTTAGTTCAGTCACTCGGGGACTGTATCTACTCTCGGGGATTCGTGGACTGTAGGCAGGCTGTGAACCTTCATTTGCAGGAGTCGAACTAGTCGTTTTTGGGCTGTATATGTGCCGGATCTCACCACGGCTTCGAGTGATCATCTCATCAAGAATTTCCTCATTGTCTGCGTGACCAAATCTCATCCCGGTGTTATTTGGTTGTTGTTCCTGTTTCACGCGAAATAATCAAATTAGTATAATTCTTCAAACATTGGAATTACATATTGGTATGTGATAAAGAAACTCACATTTATTGCTGTTTCATATGGCAATGCAGGGTACTCTTCATATTCTGCGGCATCCAAGTCTTGAAGATGCGCATTCTTAAAGAATCTGGGGAGAATGTATTGCCTCACTGGAACTAAAAGCATGATCAGCAGAGGGAAGAGAACTCCTGCTATGGGAATCCAAGTTAAACCAAAGCATAGAAGCAAATATGTCGTTTGGAACAAAGTGAAGACGGCCGTTGTCTTAAAAGGAACAGTTTCCACGAAAGTCACATGATATTCCTCCAATAACCTGACAAACACATTAAAATGGGTATAAATTAATCAGTGAAAAATGTTCGAGAATTTGCAAAACAAAAATGCCTGTCTCATTATTGAGTGATCATAGATTAAGACTTAAGAGCCATGAATCCATAGTTACAAAGTTCATGCATGACAAGTATTTGGCATAGATTCCATTTGGTAGGATCCGTGTATATTCGTAAATTATATGGGATAACTACGGTAAAAGTACAGAATTAAACTATTTTCTAGATGTAACTGATCAATAGTAGGGTTCAAAGCAACGAGACAATTAGGATTAACTTTTAAATTAAGAAGAATGTGGTATATCATGTAAACTAAATGGATAATTGGATTCTGAATATACTAAACACATAGTTCGATCAACAGAAGTATATTTGTTCCATAAGTATGGGAGGTTCCAATCTGAGTGCTTATCCAACATTTGGAAAAGTTTAGAGTACTTTGTGACTGCTTGAATCTAAAATTTCAATTACCAGTATGGCCTACCAGGATGAACAATTTCTAAAAAAAAATAAAAATGCAAGTCAATAGGTAAAGAATTTTACTTGTATCTCCGACTTGGAGCAGTGAAAAGAAACAATATCCTCTCCCAGAATTGATTGCCTGGCAAGCTGTCAATGGCCATGAAAGCAAAGTAGCCCCAGAGAACCGACGTTGGAATCTTCTTCAGCAAAGGCATGGCTGCAACACAACCACCAACCATCATTGCCTGAAGCAGGTTGCTGACACGTTGTTCTTTGACCTCAACAGGGAGGAGATCATCTACATCCTTCTCGATATCAAATACAGTCTCATCAACAGGTGCATCCATGTTTCCAGTATTTGCAGCCAACTGGATCGTCGAAGGTTTCAACTCCTTGAGTCCCTGCAAGAAGAGAGGAATAGAACATAAATTTGTTGTGATATTTTTTGTTTTTTGTTTAGTCTGCAAATGATGCCAACTTACCAGTGTAGATGGAGGTTGGAAAACAAGTGGGGTTTGCATTTGGTTATATGCTTCTTGCATGCTTCCATACAATTGACTTAAGCTCGAATTTTTGCTGATACAATTGCGTGCAGATGACACGAGCTTGTTGCGCAACAACTGTCATGCAGCAACAATGATTATTTGAATTTGTAACAATCTAAAATCAGTTGAATTTGTAACAATCTAAAATCAGTTAAGTAGAAAATTTGAATAAATATGTCGTTACCTGATGTTTTAGTGTCGCCAAACTTTTTGTATGCATAGGGGATTGTGGGATCACACCATTTGAAGGAGGGAGTCCAAGTAGGCCACAGAGTATGGTCTGTGGAGATATGTGAACATAGGTCATCACTCAAAATGCATTGCTAAAGAAATTTTAATTGGAAAATTTATCAAGCATACAAGGAATTGAGGAAGATCGCTTGTTTAAAAGAAACTACAATCCACATTATTATGTGAGTTCATTTTTTTGAGTATTAAGTAATACCACTTACCAAGAAACCTAAGAGCAGGAGATCATAATGGAAAGAAGGTGGCTTCTTAAGGTTGAACTCCTTTTGCTGAGATAACTGAGATGCAACACTATGATCAAAGTAATATAACACTGCAATCATGGTGGCTGGAATAAATGCTCCAATGATATATAAGATGGGTACGTCCACCATTTGCTGCCCAGACAAAAGAATGTAAGTTTCAATTATAGAAAAGGCATTCAGATGGCGCAAGAGGAAACTGAAGCAGATTTATACAGATTTAATGAATTTTTTTGATGAGGCACATACCCTAATGACCGTCCAATTTGAGTAAGCGCCTCGTGACCATGGATTCGGGCTGAAAAGTCGCCTTGGAATCCCTTTTGGTACGGAATTTACTGGTATGTAGGATACCGCCGTCCATACAAGAACCATCAATGGTACACCATAATCGGCAATGAATCCTCTCAGTGCACCTACAAAAATTGAATTCCCACTTACTAAGACATACAAGACCTATAGAGCATATCCTGTTTGAGTTGGTCTTAATGTTGGAGGCTAAGACATAATTTAGGTTGCTTCTGTTTAAATTTTAGTAAAAAAAAAAACATACCTGTCCCATAGCGCCATGACCGTGCTTTGCGGCTCCTTAATGCGGTATGGAGAAGGCCAAAGGACAGAACCAAGGCAAACATTCCATTTCCGAAGCGCCATGATGGCTGGAATTCAGTCTGTTTTGGATTCTCTCTCTTTGGAACACCAAACTCATCAACCAGACCCTGCATTAAAATGCAAGTATTTAAAACAAATCACAAACCCATGCTCCCTTTACATCAGGTTCTCTCCTACTCTAGGATGTGACAAACATATTCATTTGTAGTAGGAAACACAAGTCAATGACAATTTTGAATTGAACAAAAAATAAAATCAAGGAGAGTCTGCCAATACATTGGCTATGGATTGGCCAATTTATCAAATATATTTTAAACAATACTTTTTTATTTTAAAAAAAGGTATATACATTGAGATTACAGGTCTGAATGGGAGGTGAGAGGATATAGAATGAGTAAAGAAAACGGAAAAAGTAACAAGCAAAAAAAGAAACGAGCGGAGTGAGCCTAAGTCGTCTGGGGCAAATATATTTTAAACAGTACTTATTAAACATGGAAAATGTCAAGGACAGTAATACCTGCAGTCACTTTTGCGGTCCCCAACATGTTTTGAATGCTTTTCAAAGTATATAGTAGTCTAATGAAGTACAAACCTTTACAAAAACTGAAATACATACTCAAATTAATTGAATGTTTTTTTCCTAACTAGTATATACTATTCTAAGTATAAACTAGGTTAGGAGGAGGTGGTGACTATAAGAATGGCTGAGTATATCATCACCCATTAAACAGTATTCCAGTCATATGGAGTTCTTTGTGAACTTCTCTCGAGGATCATTGAATTATCTAAACCCACAATTAAAGAAAAGAGTACCCACACGAATGGCTTGCTGCATGAAGAGCATCGCTATAAGAAGACCGAACAGTTCTCCAGCAACGCGGGTAAACCTATTGATAATTGAGCAAGCACCCAATATAGCAAGCACGAAGAGCAACAATGCCGTCCACACACAAACCCTGAAACATTAGACGAAATGACTATATAAATGAAAAAGAAATGTTAATAATTCCTCAATAACCCATCAAGCGAAAACGTTTTTTTCTTTTTACCATCCTGTCCATGCTAAGAAGAGCTTATGGCCCAAATCTTGTCTGTCCTTGGCAAAGTCATACATGAACGTGTACATAAGCACTGTCGGCTCAGCGACTCCAAGTATAAGCAGAGGCTGTCCTCCGATGAGAGAGTGTATGATTCCACAAAGAGCAGTTGAGGCAAGTGTTTGTACAGCAGTTAAAGTTCCATCTATTGACAATACAAACAATGGCATCATTTCAGTGTTTGTAATGAATCGGGTTTTTTTCCAATTAGCAAAAAAAACTGAATCAGGCTGAAAATGAGAATTGTATAATTTCAAGAAGCAGAAAGCTCTCCAACCTGTATTTCGCTCCAGCTGCTCACCAAAAGATATGACCGGAATGGCCGAAGCAAAGAATATGTACGTAGTGGGAGCTAGAATCCTGATGAGAAATACATCGACAATATAAAGAATTGATTTATGACATCCCAACACGATGTGTAATGTGGTTATCTAATGCAACATCATCTCATAATATTTAATAGGAATGTGGAAGAAATTTAACCTATAGGAAACAAAACATAGATGTTATATGAAACACTGATGTTACAGGCTACAACAAATTTTTGAGAAGCACGACATAGAAGTCATTTATTAATGATACCTGAATCCTGCCTTTATGCCACTGGTCCAATCTTGTTTGTAGCACAACAATCTTCCTCGCAAATCATTCTTGATTCCACGAAAAGGTACAAATGTTTCTTCCATGATGGTTTTCCTCTATGAGATTAGTACTCAAAGAGGAGGATACTGGGACAGGACAGGAAAGTTGTAGAGGGGCTTATGTAATTCTCAAAGGATTGTAGGAAAACCTATCTATCAAACGCAAACTGATGATTGGGAGGGGCCAAAATGTCGCCAAAACTTGCATCACCTATATCAAATTTTATGTTCTCGTAACTATGGGCAGATGGATCGGTATTCTATACCGCTAAGGAATATATGAAACAAGCAAAAGCTAGCGGACACCATTGTCATGGGACGACCTACGTTGAGAATCAAATCTGTACAATTAAGGAGTATATCATTACAAAGAATATAAAAGAATTACTCAAGGGTGTGCCATCCAAACAAAAAAGGTCCGGTAATGGATAAGCAAATCAAATTGTGTGTTCTTTTTGTTGTCTACTTGAACCCATGACTGAGAAAACTTTCAGGAATTAGACTACAGAGCACATGAAAATGAAGACGATTAAACTAGCGAATGCTCTCCATCTGACCCAAAACAGTCTAACGATCAGACATAATATAAGAAAGACCCATTTCTTATCTCCTTCAACAATCAAGGCAAATCTTTCCAGAGAGATGAGAAACACATCAGAACAGAAAAGACAGCTGAATTTAGCGGATACCCATTATAGGATTCGCCTCAGACTCCCAAAGAAACAATACGACGATTTCAAATTTAGCGAAATCCCATTGACAAGATCTAATCTTTACATGTCAAATATCAAGAAGAAACACTGAGAGCTAAACAACAATGACTTGAGATCACGAAATGCTGAAATTAGCGGAAACCCATCATCATTAACTGAATTTGCATCTTAAATCTCACAAAAGACCCACTCCAAATTCAACTACGGAAGTCGACAGGCTGAAAACCGATAAACTAACGGAGACCCATGATTCTAATGCAGATTCTATCACGTAAAGCTTGAACTTTCCAGGAATTCGGGACCGAAAGCTGCAAAATCAACGACAACCCATTATCAAAAGTTGAATTTTTAGACTGTCTAGAACAAAATTAGGCAAATGGGCATCACCCAATCACACAAACAAGCCTTGAAATCCCAAAATGCTGACACAAAATTCAACAAACAGCAACACAATTAACACAACCACACTAATAGAGTTCTTGAAAAATACGTTTGAAGAGAAGCAAAGCAAGAAAAACCAGAGCTACAGAGAATGAGAGGCAGAGAGAGACAGAGAATGCAATGAGAGCTTGTTTGTGGGAGATGAGTGCTTAAATAAGACCTCTGAAAGTTGAATTAAAAAAAATAACAAAAACAGCTAACAGTGAAACCATTTAAAATGTACTTTCACCAAAATCAAAATACGGTTTTAATATTTTTTTAAAAATAATAATATTTTGCATACCTGCCAAAGAGATCAAGGTCTGAAGATGGCGGAGAGAGAGAGAGAGAGAGACAAAAGTACAGGTGATGAAAGCATGAGAGTTTTTTTTTTTGGTTACAGTCAGTGAAGCCCAAAATGGGTTCTTTATTTTTGAAAAAAATGAAATTCCCATAATGCCCCCATGTGTATGTTCATATTCACCACTGCAACCATGAACCATCATCACATGACATCCCAAGGGACCGTCTTAATCATGACCGTCCAATAAACAAGGATCCATTAATTGCACGGTCTTGATTGCGAACAACAATTGATATAAAGTATGTAACTGACTTATCTACTTCAAGGCTGAGAAACCAAACCTAACTCAACCCAACCATCAAACACATGGATAGTGATTGAATCAGCATTTGAGTTGATTTTGTATTTTAGGATCCCAAAAAAACCTATATGCATATCCAAACACACTTCCCGTGGTTGCGTCTCAAACTCATACACCAGTATTTTCAGTGTAAAAAATAGAGTTTGAAAAGTCATAAAAATTATATTTTTTAAAAACTGAGTTTATTAACTGTCTAATTATACATGTATCTCAGTATACGAGATATATGTCTTCTTAACTTTTTTTTTTCACATTTCAAAAAATAAGTATATATCAATTCATTTGATTATATATTTCATCTTTCATAAAAATATATACCCTGAGACATATTATTATTATTTAAATCAAAACAATTGTTAACTGTAGGTGGAGCTGTGTTTAACATTTTTCTTCTAGTATCTATGCAAATCTCTCTGTATTTTGCCTAACATTATACATATAACTTCATAGTACAATAATGTCATGGAATCAGAATTTCTAGAAACAGTTTTTTTTTTTATATATATATCGGAGGGACTCCCCGTGGCTGACCTTATGATCGAGCTGGGAAAGTTACCTCCGCCTGTTTGCCCTGGTCCCACGGAAAATTCTTTCGAATAATCGTCAATAAATAGGTGAGTAAGTCAGCGTCAAGACTCGAACCCTTGACATTTAATAGACAATTTCCATGGGTATTGATATTTAGATTGCTTTCAAGGTGAAATATCTTCCTTGTAGAATTAATTAACATTGAGATTTAATACATTTTCACCATCTTCATCGTCATCATCACCATCATCAAGATCAAGAAGCACTAATAAACCCTTATTAAATTAGTAGATAAAACTTTGGTTAAAGTAGGGATTTAATGTATCTTTCTCTCACATTTTTGTGTGCGCTTCGACGTCGAAAAGCGCTTTGAGGGCCCCACAAGTTTTATTAATTATAAATCAGATACAATACCTTAAATTAGTCCTTACTCTAAATATCAATTATGAGTTGGGACCAACTAAACACCACATAAAAATAATATTTAATAGATAGATTTGATAAAAAAAGAACTCTTTGGAGTGCCAACCTTAAACACACATGAGAAGTGCCCAACTTTTGAAAGTGCTTGATAACCACAAAAAAAAAAATGCCATTAAATTCAAACTGAATTTGCAATCAAATTCCAGTGGTGGTGTTATTTAACAACTATAAAGAGAATATCACTGACAATACTTTCATATCAAAATAAAGAGAACAAGTTTATTTTGGTAAAATGTCATTAATGGAACAAGTTGAGATATTGGTGACCACAAAAGAATGCCATTAGTTCAAACTGAATTTGCGATTCAATTCCAAGGGTTGTTTCTTTGTTTCCTCTCACCCATTCGGATTTGTACTACGTTATTCATATTAAAAACGTAAGGTCTTATAATAGAGCAATATCTACTTAGATATAATATGTATATATTCCTTGGATATGAAAAAGTAATATATAAAAAGAGAGAAAATTGGTTGATGAATCTATTTTATATTAGTATTTTCTTTAGTATAAATTATAATTCAGGGTGGTTTAAAAAATTGTATTTAACAATTACTAGTTATTCTGTATTAGGATACAATTTCTTTTGCCATTTACAGCAGAAGCTTTTAAGATTTTTTTGCTACTGTATACCGTTACAATGCTCAAACTATGCTGATGTAAACCCAAACCCGTGAGTACTAATCTAACATCTAATATATACTTTACAATTCTAACCGAGGATACAAAAATTTTTAGCTTCATGAATGATCTTACAAACAAATAGGATATTACATCCGTCTGTAGTCCGGTCCGACAGAAAAAAATTTGAATTTTTTGTTCAGAAAAAAGTGGATAAGTCAACGTCAAGACTCAAATCTAAGACTTACTCTTATCACATGTAAATCTTGAATCGTTGTGCTATGGTCATTAGAGACAAAATTAGAAGTTATTATATGCTGAATCTTCATCTGATCTCACTTTCATGGATGTCATCATCAGTTCATCACTATCAACATGAACATAACACCTTGATATATATGAAGATTTGGTGATTTTTCCTTGTTACATGTGCGTGATAGCGCGCTTAGGCAAGCAAAATATCAAGATTAGAATAACTTAAAAATAGTATTGCTATTGGGAAAAAATCATTCATATAAAAAATCATTCATATCTCTACCATAATAAGAGAATTCATAATAAACTCATGCAATAATTGATATTTGCGCATGTGGTCATTCTCTAATACACTCCTTATTTTAAACAATGGTTGGACCACCTCACTTTGAGCAACCTCCACCAGTTCCTGCTTGGTTTAATATCTAACTAATAAAGCTAATTCCAGCTAGAGAAAACCAACTAATCGGTTCAATCAGTACAATCAATGAAAAAAATATGTTTAATGTTAAAAAAAGAATCATTATTGATATCTTTATCAACTTTAACAACTAAATAATGCTGCAGTTCTATATTCCTTGTGTGATGATTTTGGTATTAGTTTATCATTTGACCTTTTTTGATTGAGTGATGGACAATCACATTTCAGTTAATTTTAGCCTCTAATTCAAATGAGAAAGGACAGTTATGACACTAACCTTTCATACGTAAACAAGCCGACATCGATGATTTATGATAATTTTTAATCCCAACAAGCCATTCCCCTTTTCCTCTCCTTTTAGTCTCTGGATGATTTCATTAATAATAAAATTGAGTTGTACAGCTATCATACAAAAAGAAGAAGAAGAAGAAGAAGAAGAAGAGGAGAAGAAACCAAATACAACAAAACCATCTCTCTAATCAAATATAGGTTTGTGGTGATGAAGTCATACAAGAGGGTTGAATTGCAAGGACAAGATAAGGAGACATCTCCAACCAATCCCTATGGTTTGAAATTCAAGGTTCAATCAACCTTATAAAGATATATTCCAGAGCAACATCATCTTCAACAAATATAGAACAGAGTGACAATTATGTGGACATAAGTTGGGCAGATGCATAGCATACAGGAATTCCAGTTTTCAGCTTCTCAATGGATGGAAAGAAAGAGATTTTAGTTTTACATCATGACCACCATCACACCTACTCAAATTTTATTTTAATAATTAGCATGCGTATAAACAATGGGTGGGAGATAGAATATAATAAGCTGAATAGATGAGATAAAAAAAAGGGGATATGAGCTAGACCATATTATAATAAAAATTTGAATATATATTTATCAATTTTATAAAATATATAGTTGTTGACATTCTAAACCATATCAAGACAATGGAGAAAAGTTCCATTCATGGTTGATCTCTTGATAAAAACTGTAAAAAAAAACTATCATAATCTGACATGTTTAGCATGTGAGAGGATGCCACAAATAAGGAGATTGAATGGAACTGATGAGATCCAACTCTGACTTAATCTTAAAACATTGTATATATCAAACCTAATTAGGAAGTACATATCACTTGTATAGAACTTCTGTTTACCTTTAATGGTGCAAGAAACCAATAAGTAACTTCACTGCAATGCTCAGTGTTTGTAAATTTGCTTTGATTCGATTCCATGAATTCATTTGCCACTATGAGTCAGTCAAAAGAGACTTCTCTCTCTTAATTATACTGTATGAGCTATTCTGACTTGAAAAAGGAAACTCGAATAACCCTTTTAGGAAGGCCATGCATTGGTGATGGAAGTTAGGTCAATGGTTAGGTATGTGAAGCTGTTTTGAGGGTCCCATGTTCCCTAAGTTTATTTTTGAGGTATACTATAATTCCATCACTTAACATGTTTTGCTCAAATTTTAAGTGCCTTTAAGCTTGGTTTTTAAGGGGCATTAACTTATGAGGAGACAAGATGGGATATCCAAATAGAAATTATGAAGGTTCATACAGATATAATAAGTGATCAAGTCACCCTGAATAAGAATATAGTAAGGATTCAGAGAATAAGAAAGTGTAAGAACTCTTTAGAATGATTCAATTAAATATATATCACTACAACAGTTCACAACAGCTAATAGTCAGAAGATAGCTTGAGATCTGTTGCAAAGCAGTAACATGTGAAGGATTGATTGAGAAGCTTCATTTTATGATTATTTTAGTGGTCAGAAGGAAAGAACACAACCCTTTAGTCTTGAATTCTGATGCACAAGATCTGCGGTTGACTTTTTACATCCGTAATTTTTTTTAATTAATTTGGGCTCCCCGTAACACAAAGAATAAACATATAAATACACAATTTATTGTATATAAACAATGATTATCTATTAACAAAGAAATGAATGATGAGAATTATTCAAAGTTTGCATGTACCGCCGCTCTAATTACTTTAGAGCATCTCTAATAGAGATCTCTAAAATGGAGTTTAAAAAACATTAAAAAATAAAATAAAAAAGTGAGTTTAGGATCTCATTATTTATTTATCAACTCCAATCGCAATTTTTATTTTTTATCTCTACTCTATTTTTTTTATAAAACTTCAATATATAATATCCTTCTTATTTTTTTGATATAGTACACATAATTGAAAAATATTAAGAAAATTTAATATTATCAGTTCCATACTAGGTGATCAGTAAACTTATTGATTACTCCAAAATTATATATGTATCCAAAAAACTTGTATTCGTATCCGATTAAAAGATCTAGATACTATTTAGTTTGTGTTGTTGCATTTTGTTGTTGTGTTTTGTTTAATTTTTCATGTACTTTCTTTTGTTGTGCTATCAGTTTTGATTAAAATAAATAATATTTTAATACATAAGTGCAAATAATAATTAATAGAATAAAATCAATATTAGTGTTAAAAAATATTATTAAATATATGTTTTTAAACATATTCAATATTAGACTCAATCTTATCGATGACATCTATCTAATGATATTAATTTTATAAAAATCAAAATTACGTATACTTTTTTTTTAAAAAAAATACAACACTCCAAATATGGAGAGGCTAAAAAACCGTCCGCCAAAATGGTTGAAGTGGTTTTTTAACTCAACCATGCTCCTTTTCAGAAAAAGGGAGCACGGTTGGAGATGCTTGTTGAGAGCTTTATATATATATATATATATATATATATATATATATATAGTCGAATGATAATATGCGGCCGACCGCACGGTGCGGCATCGACCTCGTTCGTTCGATCGCGGGTCCATCGCATCCAACGGTCGACGTGAATCGCACCCGACCGTCCGATGCGATGGACCCGTGATCGACGCCCCGTGGTCGATGCCGCACGGTGCGGCCGACCGCAGCATATCACCCCTATATATATATATATATATATATATATATATATATATATATATATATACACCCGAGTGATAGCGTGCGGTGGACCGCACGGTGTGGATCCGACGTGCGTCGTCCGATCGCGGGTCTATCGCATCCAACGGTCGATGTGAATCGCACCCGACCGTCTGATGCGATGGACTCGTGATCGATGGCCCGTAGTCGACGCCGCACGCGACCGCACGCCGCACCTAATCACTCATATATATATATATATATATATATATATATATATAAAAGAGATGTAAAGACCCCAATAAAGAAAGAACTCCAAGGACTAAGACAGGGTTGTTCATGCATCATGTAGTGTCACCTAACATAGAAATAATACACATTGGGTCACTCTCATCTCTCAAGGGTGTGGAGTAGACTCACAAACAGTGACTGTGGTTTTAGGCTTTCTAATTGATGATGATGTATGATCAGAATAACATGAGATGATGTTCTTCAACTGCAATTTCTACATTCTAAAAAGCATGAGATGAAACCTGTTCACCAGAGGAATCTACAATTAGGTCTTAACCAAATGTTTACTTGTTATATGATTATATATTTACTCATCATGAGACTCGAGTTCAAGTACTCCCAGGCTTACCAGGTACATAGAATTAGAATTTGTGTGTTATTTTGTACATGCAGACCGGTCAATTTTGAGAATAATCATACTATCGTAATTATTAGTATAAAAAATGGATTTAGGGTCACAGTAGGCCTAGGCCGGCCAGCCCTGCACCAGTAAATTTCACGATTCATGTTGAATATTTTAATACAATTATTAGGGACCAAGCAAGCAAATAACCCTCAATCATGAATGTCAACCATAGAATCTTCCCAACATTGCAACCTTCGGAAGGCATCAATGGCCTCATTGACCAGGGGTCTTCAAAAGGCCCGAGGCCCGCCCGCCTGGCCCGGGCCGGCCCATTTTCAGGGCGGGTCGGGCTTGGTTTTGGAGTCCGGGCCCAGCCTGTAGGCCCATTGGGGTAATCCAATAAACGTCACATATAATTTTATGTAATTTTTATTTGAATTGTGCTTGAATTATACAAATTATTGACATTTATGTAAGTGTCAATCTAGTTAGTTACATGTAGTTATTTAGTTTTTCAAGTAATTAATTCATTTAATAATTTGATTGTTGAAAATTCAATAGATATAAATATTTTTTCAACATTATACTTAAAATTTTGTGTTGTATTAACATCATATACAAATAAACATTTTAAAATTTAAAAATAAAAAGAAATAGTGTGTTTAAAATCTGGGCTCGTATGCCCGAAACCCAGACCCGGACCGTGGGCAAGGCCTGGGCCCTCTTTTTTTCAACGGCCCGGCCCGGCCCGGCCCCACTGGCCAAGCAGGCCCGTGGGCCTGGGCCTTGTTTCAACTGGACGGGCCGTTGAAGACTGATTGACCTATAACTTCAACTGTGAATGGAAACTAAATCAACAATTCAAACTTAGGGTCCGTTTGATAACTCTGATCGAAAAAAGAGAATTCCTTCTTTCTCAATAATCCAATTATGCTATATTTCATGAGATGGAGAAATGAATTTTTTTTTTTTTTTTTTTTTGCTTGTGATGCATAGGAGTGACCACAATAAATGATTTTTGAGGGAGAATAAACATAAACATCAAACTGACCCTTAATATCAGCTCCTTAAGTTCTGCACCTTCGGCCAACAAAGACCAATCTGCACCTGAATTTGAGGGAGACGCACTGCAGAAACTAGTGAAACTGAACAATTGGATTTCATAATAGCATGAAAACTCACAAGGTTAATGGTTATGAATACACATATGTTTGGACAAGTTGGAAGTATCCATGGATACAGAAACACACAAGGACTACAACTTGAACTAATTTGACATCCATTGAGTGCAAACATTCTAAAAGGAGGCTTAAAGGATAAATTTATAAGAGATGCCTCAACTAAAATTGCAAGGTCCTGTCATTTTGTTTAAGGCAACCACTACACAAAAACATCCAAAGAGAATATTTAATGTATACATTATAAGCTGGAAATGGTCCCAAAGAATGCCAGCTTTTGATGAAGGAGAAACTCATCATACACATGCAGAGTTGACTAGCAGAAACTCAATAGTGACAATGTCAACGGCAGACATGAATTCTATAGAATAAAAAAAAATTCCAACAAACACATGCATTTCTATATCAAGATATTAAGTTCATTCATAAGGTCTTCAAAGCATTGGAATATAGAAGCTCCACCATGTCCTTCCATGTTTAGGGTCCAAGAAACAACACAAATTGACACTGCATAGGTATAGATATGCATGTGATAATGAAATTAAATAATCTCAGTTATGGCAATGCCATATTGAGTCTTCATTTTCCACTCATAGGGAAATATTATCTTAATGATTTTAATTAGTCGTCTCAGATTTGATTTTCATTGTGATCGTTGGATATTTTCTGTTTAGAATGGACGGTTAGATGTGAATGACTTATTAAATGTTTCTAATTGTGAGGTTACTACCTTATATAAGGCTTTTAAGAACATAATTTTTAGAACTGTTTGAAGGGTTGTTAATTCTGTGAAGTTGTTAACAAGGTAACACAGTTCTTCTCTCTTTCTCTCTCTCTAATGCATATATGCAATACAATACATTTAATTTTTTATTTGATTTAGTGATAATAATCTTGGTATGAACATGCATTGTTTCAATATGATGTTCTCTTGTACCAAAAAATATGATTTTATTTGATCTTGTTCTCATTATATTTTGATGCAAAAAAAAAAAAATCTTCTGAATCTACGAAGGGAGAATGAATGAACATGACAGTATGTTCATTATGAAATCAGAAGATCTCTAGTGTTTTTTTAAAAAAAAGAACTTGATCTTGATATCAAGTATTATGTACGGAGTGTTATTTAAAATCAATATATGTTTTTCATCTAACACAATCGGATAATAAAGAGAGATTAAAATTTTCTTGATTATAAGCTTCTTGATTTTCTTGATTTCCAAGAAGTCATCAGAGGTCACTCCCTATATTTGATTTCTCTAGCATTCAATATTATTCAATCTCCTTTTTTAAAAAAAAAAATTTATATTTTATTTCAACAAAAATCATATTTATTTTATTTACTCAGAACTTGGGCTAGCCCAGCTCAGGAGAGCAGCCCAAGACGGCCCAATCATTTCTGCTTTGGGCCTAAGCCGGCCCAATGTCTTAATATTGGGTTTCAAAATTGATTTTATATGGGTCATAATAATCAATCCTTAAACGGGTCACAAGCAAGTCTAATACATGGGCTGTCCGGACAGTTTATTAGGGGGCTGATAAACTCAATTATTCATACAGTTATTCTTATACCCCCCGTTTGGAACGAGAATAACCCCCCGGATAACCCTGGATAAATATTTGGAGGTGTTTGTTTACCCCGGATAACCCCAGATAAATTATGCCTGAATAAACCTTGATAAAGTGGTATAGGAATTCCAATCAACCCCTAGAATAAAAGTTATCTTAGGTTATTCCACCTAAAGAATATGTGGGCCCACTGTCAAATAAACTGTCATCACCTCTTATAAATCACCTGTCAAATCAACTATCATTACTTTTTTACCTTTTATAAATCCTTATCCATACTTTATTCACATTTTACCCAAACAACAAAACATTTATTCTTACGTTTACCAATGAGAATAATTCAAAATACAACCAAATACAAAATCATTTTATCCTTATTTATACTCATTTATACTTGGATAAATCTATACCCTAGAATAAAAACTATCCCCGTTCCAAACGGGGGCATAGTCTTTGATTTTCCCCTGATTATCATATGGCTATTATATACACATTTATTTAATTTAGATATATGTTTTTATATTTTATTAGACAAATATCTTTAGTCTGGTGGTTGGACCTCACCTCTTTAGAGGTCCCAACGCAAAGTGTAAGATTGAAAAAGCATTATGGCCATAATCTACTTCATACTTGGTCCCATTTTGGGTGATAAATTTATTTAGGATAAATTGATATATTGAGATACACAATTACCAAGGTAATTAAGGTCTTGCTTTATTAATTTTGTTATCATTATTGTTGTCTTCAATATTTTGTGGGTTGCATAAATCATGAATATGTTATTGCAACCTCCTTTAAAATTACTACCAAGATTTATATTATCAAAATTCTTTTTTCCTAACTAAACATTCTTGCTCAAAGCTCCACCCAAAGAACACCTTTATTTGCCAAAATTCTCACTCAAGTTTCTGTTTTTTGTTGTTGTTAGATTAGATTGATGTGTTTGACTGTATGTTGTGTCATGGGATGGAGGGGGTAATTATAGGCTCGTTCATTGGACCTCCTTGGACACATAAACATAATATAAACACCATTTAGTGCATATTCATGCATATTATTTATTTTCCATTTAGAATTCCAACATGCATAATTAATGGAAGATTCATCCAATTAAAATTATACATCATTACAACATTCATCCAATGCATATATTACAAGATTCATTTATGTTTATGAGTTAATAGAATACACATTATCCAAAGAGAGTAAGAGACTCATAAATAGATACAATAAATCACTCAAATATATGAATATGTAGTGCATGTACCATAGGTGAATGAAACAAAAATTAATTATAATATTAAAATGCTCCAACATCAGTTCGTTTAATATGCTGGAGGCCCGTTGTCTTTGTTCTTCCTGAACATGCTAGAGATTCATTGTTTTTTATGTTTGGGATTTATATTATATTAACCCCATGTGATTTATATAAAATTAAATGTAATAAATTCTTTAATTAACTCTATGTCTGATTTAGATGCATTATGTTTAGTTTTCTTTCATCGTAGCATGTTGATAATATATGCTTCTAGCATATGAGACAATTGTATACTTTCAGAAAGTCATTGATTGTATTGAAGTGATGGAAAATCTATGAATGATTAAAATTTTCTGACTCAAAGAAGTAACATATTAAATCAGATTGACTAAAAGAAGTAACATGTTAAATAAGATTGATAGAAAATCTATGAATAAAAGAAGCAAGATATTCAATAACATTAATGAAAATCTATAAGTAACAACTATCCTTGTTTTAAATTCCACCCTTATCATCACCACCCTCACAATTCCAGGTTTCTAATGTGATATCAAAAGATGTTTTCATTTTGCAGCAGAAAAGCTCACCTTCCAACAACCATGAGCTCCATTCGTTGCGCGATCTTCATTCGTTATGCGTTCCTCTCCAATCTATTGATCATTTGTTCACTGACCCTCGTATTTCTCGCGTATCCAAAGTATCATTCGATTACTTTTCAAACGTATATCTCCAATGAACCGCTCCACCATCAACCAAACATAACGAAACAACTTCCAAAGAAGGATGATCACCATCCCTTGCAGAGCATCACTGAATATCATAATACGAAGAAGAACAGGACTGTCACTAATTCGAAGGCTAATACCAAATGCGACATCTTCGAAGGCAAGTGGGTGAAAGATGAGAGCATGCCATATTATCCGGCGGGCTCTTGCCCTTATATAAGTAGTAAGTTTGATTGTCATCTCAATGGAAGGCGTGACAGTGGTTACGTGAAATGGAGGTGGCAGCCAAAGAAGTGTCACATTCCAAGGTGAGATTTTGCTTTCTGTGTCACTAAAAATGTTGAAGAATTTGCAATGTGGTTGATGTATGTTAATTGTTTTTCATGTTCATGATGATTAGATTCAATGGAACTGATTTTCTTGAGAGGATGAGAGGGAAGAGAGTGATCTTCATGGGGGATTCGATGAATCGAAGCATGATGCAGTCTCTAGTGTGCATGCTGCGAGCTAGTCTCAGCAACACAAGCAGAGTTGATGTGGATAGGAACAAAGAATTCGCAGCGAGGGGCTATTATTCTTTCATGTTCGAGGCAAGTATATGACACATTGTTAGTACATTTATACGGTTACATGCTTGTACTAATTCTAGTTTCATCGCGATTTTGCAGGACTATAAATTCTCTTTGGGTCACTTCCAGTCACCATTTCTTGTTAAGAGGGTGTACGAGGGATCGAAGGAGGTGAATTTGAGGTTGGATGTGATGGATGAGGGAACACCCGCTATCCGAAAATCTGATGTTGTGATTTTCAATACTGCCCATTGGTGGAATAATGAGAAAACTCAAGGAGGGTAAGATCAGTGTGAATTGAATCGCAAAAAATAAAACTACAGATAAGGCTACATATAAAGATTGTGTGTAATAACACTTCCTGAAAAACTAACTTGTGTGGACTGGTTTCCTTCTTATTTTGATGAAGTTCCTTTGGATGGTGTTTCACAGGAAAAATTATTATCAAGAAGGAGACTATGTTCACCCACAACTTGATCATATGATAGCCTTCACTAAAGCTCTCAAGACTTGGGGTAAATGGGTTGATCACAACATTGATCATAACAAAACCCAAGTTTTCTACCACGGTATTACTTCCACTCACTATAGGTAAACAACATCACTGAGTATTTGAATACATCTTTTTTTCTTTCCTTCTCTCTAGTTTATTGTTGGACTGTGATTATCAAAAACGACTTATGCTAGATAATCGATTCGAGAAAAGCTACTCTCAACCATCTTTTTCATAAAAGTTATTCAGTTTATTCAGTTTTTTAAATAATCAGTTCCAAACGGGGCCTTAGTGATTCAACTCTGATTTCACTTCGATGATAACAGAGGAGGGCAATGGAACTCGGGCGGGAGATGCCACGGGGAAACCGAACCGATCTTGAAGGAATCCTTCTTGCAGGAGTACCCTGAGCAGATGCGAATTTTCGAAAAAGTGCTTAAGGCAATGCGAACTCCGGTGGTCTACCTGAACACAACAAAGCTTACGGACTTCAGAAAGGATGCGCACGTTTCGATATACTACCTCGAACGCATGTCGCCCGAGAAGGAGGCCGCGTCCTTGGGGCGTCAAGACTGCGGTCATTGGTGTATGCCAGGCGTTCCCGACGCATGGAACGAGTTATTGTACTACTCTCTGATTACGAGTGGCCGAGTTTAATTAGAGACATTCATTAGTACTTTAGTATAAATAGCTTGAAATCATGACAATGGATACACAGATCCTGTTACAAAACAGAATATGCAAGTGACTCAAACCATTATTCAACCAAATGTTTACTTGTTATATGATTATAGATACTCGTCATGAGACTTAAGTTCAAATCCTCCTAGGCTTACCAGGTACATAGAATTTGTGTGTTATTCTATACATGTAGACTGGTCGATTTTGAGAAGGGTTTTTTAATTTTCAGTCCCTGTAAACATACAGGTTTAGGGATCGATCCATCACTTCTTCATATTTTGGTTTTAGTCCTCATATTTAAATGATATGTTCTTTTTTAGTCTCTCCCATGAGCTAAAAAGAAAATCAAATGATTTAGGGATAGATCCCTCCCAAGGACTAAAAAAAACATATCCTTCAAATCTGAGGACTAAAACTATAAAGAAGTGAATGATTGATCACTAAATCTTATAATTTATAGGGACTTAAAAATAAAAAACCCTTCTCAAAAATGACAATGTCAACTGCAGACATGAATTCTATAGAATAAAAAAAAAATCCAAGACATGCATTTCTATATGGTCTTCAAAGCATTAGAATATGGAAGCTCCACCATTTCCTTCCCTTGGCCAGATGAATAAAGTATAGCATGTTTAGGGTCCAAGAAACAACACAAACTGACACTGCATAGGTATAGAAATTCATGTGATAATGAAATTAAATAATCTCAGTTATGGCAATGCTATATTGAGTCTTCATTTTCCACTCATAGGGAAATATCAAATGGATCAAGTTGGAGACCTGAGAATCATGTATTTTAAAAATAAATAAAAAAAAGTCATTTTGCAATGCATAGAATTGCCATTGAACTGCCAGCCCCAAAGAGTTGCAAAACAAAATGCTCAGTCAACATTTGCATGAGAACGAATACTCCTTCCGCCCGGAACATGACAGCTCAACACAACTAAATATTTACCAAGACCCTAGAATTCCAAAACCTATACAGATTATAATTAAAGCAAAGCACAACATGGCAAAGATTACTTTTTGCACTCTTCAGAAGACATAAAATTTTCTTGGAAATTTTTGCTTTCATTGGCAACGAGTCAGTTCATGGTATTTATGTGACAGTAGCACTAACAAATAACTCATGGCATCTACGGAAAAGACTAGAATTAATAAATGAGAATAATGACCATCAAAGTACATCATGATTCCTTCCCCATGATGTTTTTTACAAGGTCTAAAATACGAAAGTAATCATAAAATAGGGCTGAATGCTTACCCTCAAGTCCATCCCGACTGACCCTATTGCTACCGGCCAGATTGTTGCATGGGCTACCCCCAACAACGAGGTCAAAACCCCCAAAAGTGTGTATCAGCTGTTCGATCTTATCGCCATTCAGCTGCTGGACATCAGCTATATCAATCAGTGTCCCTGTTTGATTTGTTTGTTCCCACCAACTTCTCACGATGTTCCTGTTGACCTCAGAAATCTCCACAGACACAACAGCTTTTAGGTGAATTCCAAGACGATGCAGGGCAACCTCAGCACCTCCAATGCCAGAGAAAAGCGAGAGCATAGTAATTCCATTTGGAAACATGTCCTTCAACACAGACAAGTGGTAAGCCACCGTGTCCACCTGGAAGGAGTTCCCTAGGGACTTATATCTTTCTGTTCTGCTGCTGCCACCACCTCTTGTGTGGTTTCTGGGGAACCCAAGCAACATCTCTATCTCATCCGGCTCAAGGGGGGCAACCTTGTGCAGTCCAACCCAGACCAAGTTCCACTTACGGCATTCATTGATGACAAATTGGCGAGTATTGTGTGATGGCGGATCATCACTATCGGCGAGGGCACTCCGTATCCTCTCTGTGAGCTTTGCACTAGCCGTGCATGTCTGGAGGCAATTAAGGTGAGTCCTTGTATCCCAAGATGGCCACCACTTCTTTGTCATAGGAAAGGCCTCGAATATTGTGCGGGGTGGGAGTGGAAGGAGTGGAAAGCGGTTGTGAATGGGTAGATTGTGGATGTAACCTCTCTTCCTCGCTGCCGCACAGAAGAACTTTGAGTCCACAAACTCTGGCTCAATGTCGTATAGAAAGCGAGAAATTGTGTCCCAGACACCTCGAGGTGCAAGAGCCACATTTTCATAGTAGAAATAAGGTGGACCCATTGCAGCTTCTGGTAACTTTCTGTGAGTTAATAAAGGTCGACCATTTGGAAGGCCAAATCCAATCATGGGATTTGGGAGACTCAATGATGGGAGATCCTCATCGTCTTCATTGCGACTACCCTGACTGTACATTTTCATCCTCTTTCTCCGATCAATGTCAGACCACCTTCTGATCCTCTTCTTATCTGTACTGGCACCAAAAATGAAACTGGTCGTAGACTGCAAAAATGTCAGATATTAGACCACATAAGAATTTTGTTAATGAAGCACAAGAGATAGATTATAGAGCAATCACATGGTGTTAATACTGATGTCTTTACATCATAAAATGCCAAATACTTAAAGCACGCCACTTGCCTCTTGCCAAAAAAATAAAAGAATTAACGCACATGAAAAAAATGTGGCCCGCATGGAACAATGTGTTCTTACTCTGATTTTGAAAACCTCTTTCTTGATGTTGAGAATTGCAGTTCACTACTATAAAAACTTATATTCACTAGAGGATCCCTGACAGATTGGAGTTCTTGCGAGAAATTTTGGCCCATGGATAAACGGTTATTTATCCACAAATTCTTTAATATGTTTTTTTTAACAAATCAACCATTTTGGAAAAACAACCATTTGCAATCCATGTGCATCACACATGCAATCCCATTATTCATAATAGCATCAAACTACCGTCAGTTTTTTGTAAAAAAATAACTACCAACAATATTAGCACAGCATATATTCCATTCATTGAGGTTTGCGTATTAGGGTAAAAACGCCTTAAAACTAGTATTGCAAGATGAAAAACAATCTTTATCATTTGTCTCATCTGTACAAACATACTAAACTGATATGGAGCGTGTTGTTTTATTCTTATTTCTACCTACTTTTTGTTTGCATAAGAAAAAGAATAAGTGGAAAATATTGAAAACAGTAAAATGTATTTTTTGAAATTGCAGCACAGAAGAACACACACTTCTTATAGCCTGTATACATCAAATTCAGGGTTCACTGCATAACAGAGCATTTAATTCAATCAGATTGTCTAGACTCTAGCACATAAAATGAATTTCGTCATTTCATAACATGTTCTGATATTCATTCATCAGAAGTGTTAAATATCAGAACAATATACATTAGCACCTTACATAAAGTTAATTTTTTCCAAAATATTTTATTGTCCATCAAATACATGGATTCTCACTTTCTAAACAAGAAAGGCATTATCTACATGTTTATCAAAGTTCACATCTAATAACCCTTTGCATAAAACCCAAGAGCCATTACTCGTTAGTATCAACCAATACCAAAGGCATATATAAAATTTTCCCAAAAAAATAAATATTGGTTAGCTTAGTTGAATTTATTTGGCCAATACTTTAAAAAATGTTGAGGTATAAACTAGAAAACATATGATCTACAAAATGATTAGGACAGGCAAGGGACCTCATCTTCTGACCAACACGTCCAGGGGAATTCTTCCTCGGGTCCTTCCACTCCTTCTGCCAGCTGAGCTGCATGAATAGAATCTGCAATCTCTAAAATAGAAGCATTTTGACCTGAAAGAAAGTTATTATAAGATATCAAAAGGTGAATAAATAAAGTAGTTACTCATGAGTGGTATTGACCTGATTCACTTTTTAAGCTACGCATGACAGTGAATCATGCCATAGCAGGCCAAAGATGACACATTTTCCAAAATAAAAAAATTAGTATATGTCATCTTTGGCCTGCTATGGCATGATTGTCACGTCTTTATTTTACTGTGCCATAGCAGGCCAAAGATGACACATTTTCCAAAATAAGGACGTGACAATATTAGTAATTAGTATATTTTAAAAAAAGTAGAATGCCAGAGTTATACCACATCTACCAACAGCTGATGCTGCCTCGTCTTTAGAAAATCCCATTTCCACTAGTGTCAACAACTTCCTTTCTTCAGAAATATCCTCATCTTCTATCTGAAAAAAGACGAGACAACAATTTACTATATACTGCTTGTTGTACTAAATCTATTCATATACATAGATATTTTTCCAGAACAAAGCAAATAACTGTATATTTTTCCATAAGTAAAAGCATGCACGTGGGCAAGATCGTGAGCAGACTACATCAAATCCATGTTGGGAATGGCTCAAATATACCAGATAAAAGGGCATGTAAATGATCACAAATTTGATGTAAACTCTTGACTTGAAATCTCTATGTTTTGTTGCTCTAGAAAAGATGACTTTTGGCATGGATAATTGTAGAAATGATTACCCCAAACAACTATTATATGCATTACTTTCTGTCCAGTAGTAAGTCCAGGCTCTGAAACAATGACCTCACTGGAGCAGAGTTGCCCTACATTTCTTGACTTGAGATCTCTGTGTTTTGTTGTTCTAGAAAAGATGACTTTTGGCATGGATAATTGTAGAAATGATTGCCCCAAACAACTAATATATGCATTACTTTCTGTCCAGCAGTAAGTCCAGGCTATGAAACAATGACCTCACTGGAGCAGCATTGCCCTACATTTCTGTACTCTGCCAATTATATGACACTTAAGTTCATAGGGAAGTCAATCAAAGTAATGTATACAAAATGTCATTGATAAATATGAAAAAAGGAAATCTATGCGGTGATGATGATCATCAGGATGATTTAGAATGTTGCAAATTTATTTTTTTGAAGTGCTCTATGTTTTATTAATTATTACTTGGTAAGCACTCATATTTAAAGTACAACAATTTTTTTTTGCTTGACTCCATTGTTTACCATTCTTCTTTAGACAAATTAGGTGGGCACCCTCGTTATTTTCAGTCACCGTATCATGTTTTTCTGGTGGACAGTGAGTCAGCAAGTTTTCCGGTCTCTCTTTTATTTCTTCTGCTTTCATTTATATTTCTTTTGTACCAGTTGTTATCCAGTTCAGTATAATTTGGTGACAACCACACTTCATCAAACAAATCACGTTCTCAGTCTTGAAGAGCAAAGCCATTTTTATGTTCACATAATGCCACTGGTTTCAGAATCCAGGCTATTCATGAAGTGCTGATCTGTAATTCAAATTTGAAATATTCCATTATTTAATGAACATAAAATATAGGTGGCACCATCCACATCTAAAAAATGAAAATAAATAAAAGATAAATTTTCACAGGAAGAAACTATTTGAATGTCAGTAACAACCTCCTCGCACAGAAAGAAATATTTTGAAATTTTAAAACAAACTTTTTTTATACTATTTTCTGCCATGATAACACTGAGCAGTCATATAAAAGCTCTCTAATAGTAATGCAAATGAAAGAAAACTCAGCTACCTCATTTTCAACATAATCAGCATCAGAAAATTCAACATTACTGATGTCAGAAAAATCATCATCAGGACCCTTTTTTTCGTTATTTGAAGAACGAGGACTGCTGGTCGATGTCCCAATAACCTGCCCAGATCAACAGCATCAATCATCAAAAGTAAAAAAAATTATAAAAGAACATTAAAAAAACTAGATCAAAATCCAGAAAGAAAAAAAAATTAAGGCTATGAGACAGTTATTCTACTATGACAATTCCAAAACCCAATCAGACGCCATACATCTCAGTGCCATTTAACATGAATTTGACAATGGACATATTAGCCATTATATGAATATCTTCAGATGTTGTAGGATAACTGAAGAAACAAGAAATAACCACCCCAATCAATTACAAGTGCAGCATGCGTGTCTTCAAATAGTATGGAAAAAATGTGATCTCTATGTATCTCACATTAATCATTCTGGAAATGAAATTTGAACAAACAAGCAATATCAATATCTAAAACAAATAATAGAACTCACTTTGTATGTGAGGAGGGTTTCAAGTAGTGTGTTGACATCTCTTTCACCTTCAAAGGAAACAAATAATTAAGTGCATCAATGCAACACTTAGAATTTTAAACAATTACAATGCAACTGCACAAACCATTTTCATCAATGACTTTGGTTACCATGTCTTCCGCAAATCCCATCCCAACAAAGTGGGATATCAATTTTGAGCGAGAAGGATCAGCTGGACTGACCTGGACCATGAAAAACAAAATACTCACATGAACATTCTCTTACACAGCATAAATTCATTTGACCTGATGTCCATATCAAAAACATTAATGTTGAACATGAATGCACCTATAACAAGGACACTGTGTCCAAACGCTCTACTCCTTCGAGTATGTTCTAGTTCAAGTTATATTGCCTTTTTATTTTTTGAGGAAAGGTAGGAACTCTACCACCATAATTCATAGAAGAAATGAATAGGGTACAATAACAGCACAGAAAAAAGCAAGGAAATACAGAAAACTAAAAGCTTTGGGAAAACATTTTGTAGATGAGCAATCTACAGATGTTCCCACTATATACATCAAGTAAGAAATAATCAGAAAAATCCCTCACATAATCACATAATGCCTCCGAAACCCAGCAATCAACCTCTCTGAGACTCATTCTATGATCAACGGTTCACCCTGAATCAAATTCACACTTTGAGCCCCGACACAACTCTTCACCCAGTCCTTGTTGAAATGAAATTTACTCTCTCAAGTACTCTCAAAATATGGGGTGTCTCTCTTGATGATCATACCATTTCTTATGGGCCATATGGCCCAACATCCCAAGGGAATAATTAGTTGCGTCACCTTGGCCTTGATGCTACTGTCATCTCTTTTTTTTTTAATTCCCTACCTGCCACCCAGAGATCATCCATGCTCTTGAAATCATCTCTCATTCGTGAAGCAGCTCCTAAAATCGCTATAATTTTTTTTTTTTTTGAAAGAAGACAATTGCAAAATATAAGCTACATCAAGCAAGTTACGGTACCTTGGTACTATCATGCAGCATTTTCCAATGAAAGATGCACTATTTTTTACATTAACTGTTGAGAAAACCAATCAAGATTCACAATTGAATAATTTTTTAATAGATATAAAATAATCTGTACTTTATTGCGAATTTCAAGCCCTGCAACATTCTTTTTTGGGGCATCATCATATAATCGGTAATAGGTCAAACAATTCAATCATCATATATTTTATTCAACCTTGGTATCACATACACACGAATATTATCTGCATTCTCTATTATAGATATTTAAATATTAAAAATCCCTTCTAATTAAGTGGAAAGACTACATGAAAACAATAATTATAAATTTCCCACATATTATCAGAAAAAAACTTTTTAAAATATATAAATATATTACAAAAACAGCTGAGAATGCAATACTCACCCTTGATGGGCCTGCATGATCTTCTTGCTCAACAGTGGGAAAATTTGTAGCAGGTGGTGGACCTGAATTTTCAGGTTTGGCCTCCTCATCACTCTCCCAAGAAATGTTATCATCATCTTCACTATCATCAGTCCAGTCCTTTGAAGATTAAACAAGTAGTAATCCTTATCAATTTTTTGTTTATGTCAATCTGTTGCAAAATATAAAACAGTAATATTGGAAAATATAACCCTAACATAAATAAATATACACATGAGAATATTAGCAACTTTCAGAGAATATATGCAATTGAACATTAGAACCAAGGCAAAGATATAACAGTCTGCCCATCTGCATTCTTTAGCAGATCATTCATCAATTCAGACTTCTCAAGAGCTGATCTCATGCATAACAAATAATAAACTTAGAAAAATTCAATTAAAAAAATAATGGATTCCTGTGGTGACATAAAAGATTGAATAGAACCATACCATTTCTCAAAAGAGTGAAAAGACCCTCAGTAATCTGTAAAAACCATATATCCAAGAAGTCTGACAGAACTGGGAAAATAAAAGCAAGTGAGATTCCAAATAATTACATCAGAACTAAATAAAAAAAAATGTTTCCAACAATGCATACACCTCTGAGACCTGAAGGAAATGAAGCCCTTATTTCAATACTCGCAATGCAAAGAAAAGAAACTGTTGCATACATAGTGCATAATACTCTATAGAGAACCAACAAAAGAGAGAAAATGGGTGTGTGTGTGAGAGATATTTGCATAAAACCTATAACACATTAATGCCATAATAACCAGACACTCTTATAGACTAGTAGCTCCCAATTAATTCATTTCAAATTAGTTTCCAAGAAAACACATAATATCCCAAAATCATAAAATGGTTCAACATATAATGTTCATGATATGAGATGTTTGGGAACTGTCATTCTTGCTGTTCCTTTTGCAGCCTCCAACGTGTTCTTTTTTTTAAGGTATATACTTGTTTAATGAAGTACATACATTTACAAAAAAATTGTAAGTTCTAATGAATTGAATGCAAATTTTCTTATATTATCCTAACTTAGTGTATACTAGTCCAACCTAGTATATCTTAGGTTAGGAGAAAGTATGGGATGCAAAATGGACTGCAAGAATAATTGTGTATCAGCGCCCTAAACAAAATTAAGACATTTTTTTTAGAATACAATGCAAAAGAACCACAGAACCACTAATAAGTTATTTGTTCATGGTGGGACTAGACCCATTACTCCTTCATAAATCAGCTCGCACAAATTGCCACAACAGATTCTAAGTCCGTTAAATATTATTTTGATGGAACATTACAGCACTGCATGCAGCTTGCGCACGTGTTGATTTTTATCCAGAATAGTATTATACCTCATCTAATGAAACATATACTCCAATGAATTGTATGGATATGGACCCATTTATAGAAGAAGCAAAAAATTATATATCTCATCTATATAGAAATGTATACCTTGTTAGACAACAATCGAGGTATATGGGACTACATGTGGGAATGTAAATAGGATTGTGTGTAACATCGCCCTATTTCGAAGTAAAAAGACTATCCACTCCTGCACCAACACACACATAAAATTCTTAGTGGTGCATATACAAGAAATCTACAGAATGTAATCCTGATCATCCACTTCATCTCAAAATATTGAATGTTATCCAATATCTTTTCTTAGGTGATGAGGAACCTCAACAAGAGTTGAGAAATCCCATGTGAACAAAATAATCCAAAAACCATGTTGCATCAAGTAAGCGCCCAGGAGGATCTGAAATCCAGACCTACTGGGAGCAAACCCATGCCTCTAGCTGAAGAGTCATCACATTCATTCACTTTCTTCGACTCTTCGACAGAAAAAAAAGTACAAAATAAAAAAATAAATTCAATTATTGCCAAACCTTCAAGAGAGACAGCCCTCCAACCAATGCAAACACCATAAAAACCCTAAAATCAAAAAAAAAAAAGTAATCAATGAGTGCCGAAAACAATCGCAAAAAATAGAAAATAAAAAAACAAAGATAATTCATTCAAAAATACCAAAAAAAAACCCTAAAAACGATCCCACGAACCCTAAAAAAGCCCGAATTTGATCCGTCCAAAAACCAAACAAAATCTCAATCAAATCAAAGGAAACGAAATGCGATGATTCTCAAAATAAAAAAAATAAAAACCAGATCGAAAAACGAAAAACATTAAATCACTGTGGATTTCGAATATAACAAAAGCGAGAGCATCACCTCGAACATATTATAAACGGCAAAAAAATCGCAGAAAAAGAGAGAGAAAGATATACTGTTCTTTTTGAGGGGGGGAGTGAAAAATGCGTTTCGGAAGGAAAGTGTTTAAATTACAAAACGACCCTCGTTCGTTGATTTTATTGACGTCGATGTCCCTCGCTAACCGCCGCTCGGCGTATTCCGTATTCGTATAAAAAATCGCGGAATCCGAACCGGTCAGCGTTCGTTCCCAGCTCATCGTGTGTGCAGATCACATCCGGTAACAATAAGAATTCGTTTACCTCCCAATCTGGGGTGGTCTTAGACGTTTGATCTTGATCTGACGCATAATAGAATTTTGAACTTATAAAGCCACGCGTCAATCGAGGATTTAAAATAAAGTTTGTGTGACCAGGTAAGGATTGTCTGGGTGGGGTGGGCTAGTCGGGATTTTATAAATTTAGAAGGGTAGATCTGACTATCTTTATATGGATAAAAGATGGTGCAATGTGGACCGTTGGATGATAAGTTATTTGTTCACGGTGGAATTCGAGAAAGTAATGCATGACAGCAAACAAAAATATGTTCACAGCTGTACTCCACTTACTTTTTATATAATGATGCATATGTGATTAGATAAATGAATGTAAAGATTCAAAAATAATTAAATTTTATTTAATATTTATTTATGTTTATAAATTTGTGACATGTACTTAAAAAATCTATAATTTTATATTAATTTAGCCAGTGCACTGATTTTTATATTATTATAAAAATAGGGGTTGGAATAAATTCTTGAAGAGCTGTGCATCTACTACATATCCACACTTTTCTTCAAACTATACAAATCAAATGAAGCGCTTTTATATCACTGTAATTAAACCAGATTAAATCCTTAAGCATTTTTTTCATAAAAATTAATAATAAATTGACTAAAACACACCTCATGAACTCTTTCTCATACACATTTAAAAAGGTTTACATTTATAAAAATCATTTAAACAGGTTTTTCTAGAAGTAGTATTTAAATTTTTTAGACACTCATGTATCATGGTTTAAGTGCGTATAAACAATTTAGACTACTTTTCCCAGAAAGTTTTCTTTCAAATATTTTTTTTCAAAATGGAATTTTAATTGATTGGTTTAAAAAGTGCACTTATATTTATGGACACAACTAAAGCATTATACGACGATCTTAATAAAAAAAATATATTTTACTACATAATCATATTCTATTATGAAAAAACACTAAAAATGTATGTATTCAATGTATTGGAGTATGTATTTAATTAAACAAATATAATTTTTTTAAAAAAATTTAAATATATTCAATGTACATATTCGATTAGATGGCATTTGGATATGAGTTTGAGAATTAGTTTTTTCTCAAAAACTAAGTTTAAAATTGAATTTGCATAAAATGTCTCTCAACCGATTACAAAAAAGTTAACCGTTATTCATAAAAATGTGTCTGCAACTTATAATTAAGTTGCAGATTTTTTTTCCTGTTTATAATCAACTTTGAGGAAATCAGATTCTTGCAAACTTATAATCTTCTCAAACCCACGTCCAAACGCCCTTAAACCTAACATCTCGGAATATATCTTAAGAGGCCCAGGCCCATCCTTTCACATTCTTGGGCTGGGCCTACTACATCTATCTCAGCCCATTTAAACCCCTCTCGTTTTCATGGGTCGGGGAGAGGTCACAATCTTGACCGACAACTTCCAAATGAGAATACCTAGTTTGGCAATAAGATAAGTTGTGGGATAACGGATAATTATATGGATAAGTGAGTGGATGAACAGCTTATTCCCATTTGAGATAATTGTATAAAAAATAATAGAGATAAATTGCAGACAATTGATCCAATTTTGAAATGAAAATGATAATATTTTGTTTTATCTAAATGCTAGAATAATATTTATCTCAACTTTTTTGTCTCAAATTTGACAAATGTAAATATGAACAAATTTGATAATTTTTTTATCCTTAAAATTAAAACAACTTATCTTCAAAACTTTAACTCATTGCCAAACTAGTCTTTACTGATTTACACCTTTTGTAAATGTAAATGTATTTTTGTAAACAAAGTGTGTGTATATTAAAAATAATAATAATAATAAAACAAGTTGGTATTACAAAAGTATTGCAAGAATGGTTGTTACTCACATTTTCTTAAATTATGGATTCTTATACAGTCATATTCGCAAGCAATCCTTTTTTGAATAGATGCAGTCATTCTTGTAACTAATCCTAAATCTCGCTTCTCCTAATTTAGTACACACAGAAAGAAAAAATACAAAAAGATATGCATCTAATTTATTGGGATATACACTTCATTTTTTTTTTGGTAAAGTTATATATTTTATTATACAAATTTATACTTTAAAAAATTCAAAATATGTAGACAACAAAAGAGAGATAAGAATGAATGTCTTACATTTTTCATCAAACATCAAAACTTGACACAGTCCTGACTTGTCTTTGGCCTTTGCAAAAAGTTAGAAAGATGATATCAGTCCTAATTGCAGTCCTAACATGTTAGTTCTCTCAAGTACATGTATTTCAAGTAACAATGCATGCATTTTTATAAAAATAAATAATATATATATATATGTGCACAGTTAAGCAAAAAAAAAGTGTGTAATACAATAAACCATATATCTTGTAACAATAGCCAAGATTGGTAATGCCATAGTTTTTCCAATATGATTAACTCTCAAAATAAATTTATTAAAATGGTCATCTGTCTCCTGATTATTCAGCTCAATATTCAAATTCACTTTGGAGCCGATCTAAAGAATTAATTAATTTGAAAAATCTAAATTTTATAATAATTAATTAAATTTGGAAAGCACAAAAAAAAATTATAAGAAAACTCAAAATTCACAAATCACTTAAAACAAAGAAAACTCAACATTCACAAATCACTTAAAACAACTAGGACCGAGCTTGGAAAAAGGGAATGTATTTAGATACCAAATCCATGAACCAATATAGCATAATAGATAATATAAATCTTAGAATGATTCAATTTAGATTTGATATCCAAATACAGTTAAAAAAAAACTTAACAAACTTAATTCATGTTTTTCAAATATCAATCCGTTATGATCTATATAATAACATAAACATTTTCGGTAGATAAGCATTTTTTATTTTTCCTTTTTTTTTCCTTGTCTTATTAGTAAACTTTTTTTATATAGATTTAAACGAGATAATTGTCTTGATACAGTGGCTCAAAATTTGACCAAATTGATGATCAAAGTTTATTTTGTGCCACTCATAAAAATACATATCACCACTTTCGAAAACGGTACATTTTCTTCTTAGGCAACATTTGATTTTACGATTAGATAGCTTTTGCATTTATACAAAGCTGATTCTGTAATGTGTAACTAAATAATTTTGTAATTGCATCTTTTTAAATAGTCTAGATAAAATGATAAATCGTATCCAAAAACTGTGATCTGAGAAAGCTAGGGGGGAGATATCTTCCTTCAAAATCAGTTTTAAACTCAGCATTTGCTAACTTAATATCACCATATCAATCATATTTGTGGTTATTTGATTTTATTTTTTCAGAAGGAGATTTGAGTGACTCAAGATGTGATTTATATCAATCATTTGTCTACGTGCGTGAGACAGTGAGAGAAAGGGCAGGTCTTGAAATAGTCACCACCCCAACAAGAGAATTGTGTGAATTAGAGAGAAAGAGACAGTCATCACCACCTCCCCTCATGAGAGAATCAGAGCCTTCCATAGTATTAGTGGAGTAAAGCAAAAACCAAGGCAAAAGTAATAACAATCCCTTCTACTTAAAGTCCACAATCCAATACACAGAGAGAGAGAGATTCCGAGACACAATCATCCTTCAAAGCCAAGCCATGTATCATTTCTCCCTCCCCACACCCTCAAATTAATTCACCACTTAGTGTTCACACATATCACACAATCAAACCCCACCTTTGATTTATATATATATATAAACTCCAATACCTCCTAAGCAATAACATCATCATTAGCTCATAAAATAACAGAGCCATAAAGTACATAAAAATGGAGAGGATCCTACACATCTCCATAGCTGTGTTTGCTGTTCTTGGAGCCTCACTCATCGTTGGACACAATGCAATGCCCAGTGAGATTCTCATGCCTGGGGAGATTGATGTCTGGGGGGGTGAAGAGGAGGGATTTGACGGGGGAGGAGGCGATGACGGTGAGTGGTGCGAACACTCGATGTGGAGGAGCCAAGGCATCAGTGGGAGGGTCCCCGTGAGCGTGGATAGCTTCGGAGCGGTCGGAGATGGGGTCACCAATGATACCCAGGTGAAAATTAACAACATTATGTCCATCAATTATACGAAAAATATCTGTCTGAAAAATTAGGAAATTATATCCAAAATAATGTGTTTTGAATTTTTAAGAACGGATGTGGATACTCATCTTTTCTAAAAGCTCAAGTAGTAACATATTTGAGGTTCTGTATGAAAGTGAGGCTAGTTTATTTGATGTGCATATTGTGAATCATATTCATATTTTCAGGCCTTTATAGATGCTTGGGGTAAAGCTTGTTCCACGAAGGATGCGGTTTTCTTGGTGCCTGAGGGTGGCCAGTATTTGGTTAAAGCTGTTAAGTTCAATGGCCCCTGTGCCAATAATCTAATCATCCAGGTAGAGCATATGCAAGCAATCCTAACTACAGTATCATTTCATTAACGAGATATATGCTTCATTAATAAAAATATAACTTTTTTTTATAAAAAAAAATAAATGAATTTGAACATATAATTTATTGGACTGATATATATTATTTTTTATTAAATCATACAGTTCATTCATTAGGGCATATGCTTTTAAACAAATCGAGATACATGAGATTACAATTAAATTATATATAGTGTCTTGTAGCAGTTGATTTTTTGAGCGCATGATTGTTTTATTTTATAACCTTCAAAAAAAAATTGTTCAATTATGATGTCTCTAAAATTGCTATTTTTTTAGGAGAATTGTTCCTTTTAGGAGAATAAACCCCAATTAACCATGTTTGTTTTTATGCTTGAATAAGCTTAAGAATAAACCTGATAACTATTCTAGAGGTGCTGAAATTATTTCAGTTTGATAAAAATATCATTATTTATAAAAAATTATCTCACTTAACACACATCTTAAAAACAAGTTACATCTATCATACCACACACCTCTTAGTCTTGCTCTCAAACACAAACAATTTATGAAGGATAGTCTTCATTTAAAAAATTCTAATTTCTTGTCTAACACTCATCATAACTTTATCTAAGGTGGACCAAAAAAAAAAATCCTTTTTACATTTTCCACTGATAATAAGAGAAAATACAACCAAATGAATATTTGTTTATTTTGTATAAATTATTATCTATCCTGATATAGCTGGCAAATAACTCCCATTCACACACACCCCAAATGGGGGAGAAAAGACTTATTTTGTACTCCACACCAACCACACATGAAAACAATAAATTTTACTATCTTTTCAAGATGACTCCTAATGGTTTGCAACCTGATGATGTATGGTTTGCAAACTGATGATGTTGCATTTTTGAGTAGATAAGTGGGACAATCATAGCCCCAGCTGAACCTAAAGACTGGGATCCAAAGCTTCCAAGGCTATGGCTTACATTCTCAAAACTCAAAGGAATCAAAATCCAAGGTGGTGGCATCATAGATGGCTCGGGAAGCAAATGGTGGGCTTCATCTTGCAAAGTCAACAAAACCAATGTAACTACTCTGTGACAAACTCTCACCATTTTCCATAAAACAAGAACCACTTTATACTAACTCTTTTTCTTCTTTTTTTTTTTTAACTTTTCAGCCATGCAGAGGAGCTCCAACAGTAAGCCAAATCAAATTTCGTAAGTAAATATGGGAGGGGGAACCTGGAAACTAATATGATTGTTGCAGGCTTTGACGATCGACAAGAGCTCGGCAGTGTGGATTCAGAACCTCACATTCCAAAATGCTCAGCAGATGCACTTCACCATCACGCATTCGGACTCCATCCGAGTCTATGATGTTCAAGTCACATCTCCAGGGAACAGCCCCAACACAGACGGGATACATATAACGGCATCCACAGGCGTTGTGTTGCAGAATTGTAAGATTGGGACAGGTATGTTGTTTTCTGGGTCTCATCAGCTCATGATCTTATACATGTCAACATGCATTGTCAGTAAAGAAGGAAATTTTCTTTCTTTCTTTTTTTTTTGCAGGAGATGATTGTGTGTCCATTGTAAGTGGGAGTTCAAACATCAAGATGAAGAACATTGTGTGTGGACCTGGGCATGGAATCAGGTTAGTTCTAAACTTGACTGAAATCAAATTTCTTGTGACCTAAAAATCCAACATGTAGTCCACAATCCTACAACCTAAACACCATTGATGATAGATAAACGCTATGGCTTGTTTTTGGTGTTTAGCATTGGGAGCCTTGGGCAGGGAAATTCAATGGGCACTGTCATAGGTGTGGTGTTGGATACAGCAACACTAACAGGAACGACCAATGGGCTTCGAATCAAAACCTGGCAGGTATTAGTTCTTTCTAATTGACCGATAAGCATAAATCGAGCACAGTCTGCTATTAGTTCTTTCTAGGATGCATTAATGATTTATGCATTTTGTCATTCTATCTGGGCAGGGAGGATCCGGTTTTGTTAGGTCAGTGCGCTATGAAAACGTGAAGATGTACAATGTCTCCAACCCTATCATCATTGACCAATTCTACTGTGACTCCCCAAAAACTTGCAAAAACCAGGTAAGAACATCTAGCATCTTATGCATAACCAATATTCAAATCCAACTTCTGAACATGAATATTCGATCATCCATTTGCCAGACATCCGCAGTGAAGATAAGCCAGGTGATGTACAAAAACATTGTGGGAACATCAAAGACTCCACAAGCCATAAAATTTGCATGCAGCAACACAGTCCCGTGTAGCAACATCATATTGAACAATGTAAACCTACAACTGGAGAACGGCAACACCCCAGATACATTCTGCAACTGTGCTACAGGATCTGACTATGGGTTCGTGCAGCCATCAGTTGACTGCCTACATTCAGAGTCGAACTCCCACTGCCAAGCAGCACAAAATGATGATGAAAAGGAGACGGACAATTTGGCAAAACAAGAGGAGAGAGGATACTCCACCCATACAGAGTTATGATGCTTATACAGAAGATAATAGCCAGGAATATATTTTGGTGGATTTGATATTAGGTAAATGCGATTGACATAACTGGAGGAGAGGTTTAAATGAAGGTGATTATCACTTCAAGGTATGCCAAACTCTAGATCTAAGATAGATATTTTAGTCAAATAGCTTTACAAAGGGAGACTACTATGTTGTTCTTTCAACCTAATATTAGTTCAGATAGTTATACTGAACAAAGAAAGGAACTATGTTGTATTGTGCATCTAAAGCTAAGTAATATAAAGTGATTACTTTTATGTCTTAGAAATTATGTACGACATTGTTATTATCTGCAAGATTGTATCAGTTTGATCCCTTTGTTTCCTATTATCTAGAATATACAAGGACACAACCTGCACAGTGAAGTGAAGGATCCTTACAAAAGACAATTAAAAACTCACAACCTGCAAATCAATACAATGCAATTGCAAGAGAAGCATGTCAGGTTTAATCAACAAAGTAGGAAAACAGTTATGCATTGATACGTATATCTTTTTATTGATATGCTATTTCTTGAGGGGAAGCTGAGCTACTCCGTAGCTTTGGTCAAAAGCAAGTCCAAAGCTAGAACCAAAATGAGTATTGACCTCTTGAGTTAAATCATCTTATAGATGCAGAAATCTATAGTATAGTGCCAATTCCCTGCCACTTGAACAATGACAAGCTTATTCTAGGATATAAAGGAACGTTATTAATTCCATAAATCAAGCATGAGTTATTTATTTTTGATAAAAACAGGAATTTATTTTATCATAGAAACAAGGGGCGTCAATGCCTTGTCCGTCTATACATAGATGCTAATTAACCACAGCAGCTTATTGATTACCGCAAGTACTTTATACAACTAAGTCAAGCATCAATGTAAGAAAATATCACTAAAGTGTGAATGGCAGCATGTGTGTGGGTGCTGATGATAGAACATGTACATCTTTTTGATACATTCAAGTCAAACAAGTCTGTCACGCTCAGGAAGTTAATAACATGGAAGTGGGCATAGTTCATTAGTATCTTGAGGAATACAGTAAGTTGATGAAATAGAATACAATTTTTCCTCTTCTTACAAAACAACAAAGATAAAGGAAAATGAAGAAGCTTTTATGATTAAGCATTCTTCAGAACAAACATACAAGAAATTGCCTTCATGCCTACACGATAATATTCTAACAGAGAACATATATGATACAGCCACATAACAGCCTCATCTCACATACCTTTTGATCAAGAGAAGGCATCCCTAGAAACCCAGAAACGTACATTGCTTTCGTGCATGCTCCGGAATTAGTTTTGCCAGAAGCTCCAGAGACGCACCTTTAAGTTCTGCCAGTAAAAAAAAAAAAAGAAATGAGGGGGATGAAGGGAGGATGTAGTGATTGAGGAGGAGGGCATTGATGGAAATTAAGTCACCTTGCGGTTTAAAGTTGAAAAGTGGTGGCAATGGGTGCCCATTAGGGAGACGCGTATTAGGCTGACGCAGCTCATCAAAGAACGGATGAATACATGCTTCTAACTGCATGGAGAAATTTGCAGATAATATCAGGTAGCCTATAAATTTATTGCAAATGCAACAAGTTGCCAGAAGATTATAAAATAGAGATCTTTAAAAATATCATATAAGACTGATGTTTAATGGGGAAATTAATCCTTTTTTTTTTTTTTGGCTCAGCACATGAAAACACCCCCAAGTTAAAAATTATTTGTTTCAAGTCCTTCCATCGAAATACTATCTACATGTGCAAGTAACATAACAATGTGTAGATGATGGATAACAGCAGCATACAAGATTTAAAAACATACATAGATGCATAACAATCTACATGGAATAAATAACAATATACAAGTTAAAAGCTTGCACAACATCCATAACAATGTACAAAAGGAATCCAAACAGAGTAAGTAACAGACAAAAAATGAACCACTAACTTGGAGGAGTTATCACATGCTAAAAAAATCCAGGGACCTAAAAATAAGGGTTGAAGTTGAAAAGTACTTGGAATTAATTTTCCCTTTAAAATTTGATACGATTTTTCAGCACTAGAACCAATGACACTAAGAAAAGAATGAATGCCTTAGTAAGTGGAAAAACTGCAAGGTAAACTCAGAAAATGCACATAGATTTGTAAAAGAACACAAGGGAAAAAACAAAGAACTCACAGCAGTGCACCGTAGATTTGGAGAGTATTGCAGAAGTCTAGAGACAAGATCCACTGCTTCAGGTGGCATGCGCTTGTGGAATATCTACAGCATGGAAAATTTAAATGAAAGCTATCCAATCAGAGCAGGAATGATGACAACAACAAACAATCAGGAATCCATCATTCTTTTTTTTTTTAGGAATCCATCATCCTTACCTTGTGCCATGGATGAGCTTTTATCTGAGGAAATTTAAACTCTGTGTAGTTTGGATTCATGCATTTAATTTCTTCACGAGTAGGGGTACCAAGCACCTGCAAGCTCAGGGGAATATATGTTATTAGATTTGTCATCCACAAAAGAATAATGAGCCCTCCAAGTAACGTGCAGGTGCTGAAGGTTTCATACCTTGATTATCTCAACAAGCTGGTCCACTCCACTCTCTCCTGGAAAGAGAGGCTAAGAATACATCACAAAAGAAAGAAAGTCATAGCTTTGTAATATTAACAATATGCATTATTAAAAAAATTAAATATATGGAGTATAAGCAATTATCCAGCTTATCAATGAACCTGTCCAAGAAGCAATTCAGCCAGCACACATCCTGCAGACCAAATGTCAATTGCAGTGGTGTATTCTGTCGCCCCAAAAATAAGTTCAGGGGCCCGGTAATAACGAGAACAAATGTATGATATGTTTGGTTCCCCTTTTACCTGAAAAAACATAATGTAAAGGTAAAATCTAATAAGTAATAACATACATAAATGCTCCACGAACCAGTGTACTAAAAAGCGGCCCTAGGCGGGGACTAGTCGGCCGCCTAGGCGTAGGCGGGGCCTTTTCGCATCGCTTAGGGTATAATCGCATGTCTAGGCAATCAGCCGCCTAGGCGGGTCTAAGCAGGCCTAGTCGGCCTCAAAAAATAAAAAATTTGTTGTATACAAATTTATCTATGTGATAGTTACACGTTCTCTTCATAAATATCCGTGTCATGTCATTTATCTTCTTTAGTTTATTTTTTTTTAATATTTAGGTATTATACACACACATATATATACATATATGTATTATTTTGTACTAACCGATTAACCCCCGATTAATTTCCGCCTAGCCGATTAATCCCTAATCCCCCATCAACCGCCCGACTAGCGTCTAGCGCTTTTTAGAACATTGCCAGGAACTAATACGAGAAAAATTTCTAGTAACAGGTTTTAAGCCTCATGCACAGCTTGATAAATTTCCTGGCTAATTACATGTTAGGCTGCACGTGTTCACAGTATCCTACTCTTTTAATCAGTCAACAAGAAACAATTTCAATAATTAGGATGAATCGCTTACCAGAACTTTTGCACTTCCAAAATCACAGAGTTTCAGCTGGTGAGTGTGAGGGTTAACCTGCAACAACTTAAGAATAAGAAAGGGCAGATGCCAATGATAACTCAAAGGAAGCAAAAGTGTATAAAATATATAAAAATCTCTTTCAAAAAAAGTAAATAGAGTACGGATTGAATGTTTAAAACAAACCAAGAGATTCTGAGGTTTGATATCCCTGTGGCAGACTCCAATACCCCCATGAATATATGCCAGAGCTCTCAAGATCTGAGATGATGGATCAAATCAGTACGCAAATACCAATTCTGCTTTACAATCCAACAATACACGATAATGACTATGCATTAACTATTGAATGCAATCATACAACCATGATCATTAGGGAGTTGGGAAACGGTTAATAATGCAAACAAATTTGATGCAAGACCTTTGCCATGATAGCAACCCCTTGCAGATTTCATCTACACGTGTGTGACGTTAATCAAACAACTTTGAATGGTAAAATGTGGATATTACAGACCTGATAAGTATAGAGTTTGACATAAATGAGAGGCATCCGCTGACTAGCCCTGCTGTAGTGTTTCAAAACACGATAGACGGTCTCAGGTACATATTCAAGCACCAAATTAAGATAAAGTTCATCCTTCTCCGTAGTCGAAAAAAAACAGTGCTTGAGAGACACCACATTTGGGTGATCTAAGAGGCGCATTGTTTGCAACTCCCTGTTCTTATATCTCTTATCCTGAAGAACCTTCTTGATTGCTACTGTCTCTCCCGATTCTAGGCATTTCGCCTGAAAAAGAAAAGGAATGTCTCAGTGAGCATCCTCTAAACTTGATACCTGATGGGTTCAGATTAAAAAACTTGCTCAAGAGATTTAGTAGAGAAAAAATGTCAGTCTTATGATATTGATCGCTATATTGAGTATGCAGTAGATAACCTGAAATACAATTCCAAATGATCCATGTCCAACAACACGTTCTGCCATGTAACTGATAGTCTGAGAAGTAAGTATGCACATGTTAGCAAATATGCATCATAGAAACAAAAATAACTTATATAGCAGTATTTGCAAAACTTATGTAGTGGTTAGAAAAATCATTTGGTTGCTGAATCACCCTATCTCATGTGCCTTGCCTCACCAACAATTAGCTTCAGAGAAATGTGTAATAAGGAGAGAAAAACTGGAGACACCAAGCAAAAAAAAGGAAGATATATAAGAGGCTTTAGTCCCCAATACATAGGTGCATTGGGTGGAGCTGTGAACATTTCAAATATAAATCATAATTGAAAAGACCAAGCATGCAACTGCAGCATAAACACATCAGGTCATGCAGACTATCTACAGGATAATTTGCCTACAACTGCAAACAGCAGCCTTCTAGCTCTCCTTAGAAATTAAATGGCAGGAAGTACCTGCTTTGGCTGACCATTTCTGCCACCAATTGTTGTAACAATGATATGCCCTGTCTCTGTTCCATTTCCGTCTACAATTGTTGCTTCCATTTCCTGTCCCAAAACAGATAATATTATCAATTTTACAAGATAGCTAATATTTTTGTAGACTAAAAATAATAAAAAAAGATTTTTTTTCTCATCTTCGTAAATAACCTTATCATCTCGAATCTTCATCTCATTAATTTCCTCTGGAAGTTTATCGACATTCATTGCATTCCCGCTAGGTTTTCCAACTGTAGAGGGCGGTGCTACTCCCATGGAGGCCATGTCATCAAGTGGTACTGCTGTAATGTGGCTTAACTATTTGATGTGCTCAAGCCTTCAGTTAACAGATGGAAATTCTAAAAACCTGTACAGAAGTATACAACAAAACATGCACAAAAATGGGGATCCAGATATATGTGCAGCAAGACTATGGCAGGATTAAAATATGTGTATACATGGAAGCTTAGTGGCAGTCTCACTAAGGAGTGGATTGATGGAGAAGATACCGCGGTGGAAATGTACAATGCAAGATGGTAAAAATGGAGAGTAGCGTATAACAGGGGTCAACAAACGAAGCCCAGATCCTTGGGGGATGATGCATACCTTTTGCTTGTTGGGATACAAATACTACCATATTTGTACAACTGAACAACCTAAGGGAAGGCACCATAACTACATTTTGGGATTTAAGAAGGTAGGAAATCAAAAGCACATTATAAATTTGAAACATGCAATCCAGGATATAAGTAAAACCTTCAACAACCTTTTTCCACTTTCTAAGAGTGTGGTAGTGTGCGACTCGTTCTTCATAGAAAAAGAGTGGTTGAAGTTCAACATTTCTTAAAAAAAGTAAAAAAGAGAACAGTTTGATGCAATAACATTATTAAGGTCTCAATGCTATAGTTGATTTAAGCTGAGTTGATCCAAGGTCGGACAAAACCAGCTCAATCAACTTCAATATAACACTGGCCCGGAAGTGGTTCGGCCAAATCCCCAACGATGCATCATAGTGTCCACTTGACTGGCGATCATTTGAGCACTGATACATTCTACGTTTTCAAGAAGTATGAACCAAATCAGCAGAATAAGTCTACGAAACGAGATTCCCCAAAAGAACGAATCTTTCTCACAACTGCTCGCACAATCCACATTTATGCATCGATCAAGCTCGAAAATACCAGAAACCCCAAAAGTTTCACTATTACACCCAAACGGAGCTACTCAATCACGCACAAAAACGAGAAAAAAAACATCAAATTCGCATGTTTCAGCCACTCAATCGAGATCTTCAACATAAACGAATCGAACTATCTACAGAAGAAAATCAGCAGAGACCGCTCAAAGAGACTGAGATCCTGACCTTCTGTAGACGGCATTCTTCATTTTCCGCCATGGGAGGCGGAATCAAATCCTCTCCCTCTCAAACTCGCGATCGAAACCCTAAAAATTCGACTGATTTGAACCCTCTTTTTTTGTCTCCGCTGAACAGTTTTTGACTCTTCAAAACGCTCGAACTGCGAAGCTGCGTTGTCCTTTCTTACGTTTTGGCCCTTTATTGAAAGACTCCAAATCAAAGCCGGGTCGGGATCCAAAACTGACTATCAAATCCGGTTAAGAGATCCCGGTTTGGATTCCGGGAAAGCACGTGCAATGACGTGGCGTGTTCGCATTGGATGAACCGGTGAGTACTTGTCGCGTGTGTGTCCCCACATGCGGAGATCCCTCTTTTTGACTCCGTGAGGTACTGCGCATGGAGAGAGGCACCTCTTCGGCTCTCCATGCGGTCGAGTTTACCGAGCCCGTTTGTTTGGGATTTTGTGAGAATGACCTGGCATCGACGAGTATAATGTTCGGAAAGGAGAGGGTAAAATAGTATTTTTCATATATTTGTGGGCTTTAGTATACAGAGGCCCACAACGTAAGCTGCAGCAGAGTTGATTTACACTTAATCTATTTTATAGTCTAAACTAACCCCGCTTAAGAAGCGACATAAGTTATCTGATATTGAAAACTATTAACCTTCATTTGGATACAGAATAAGCATTTTCTTGGATATATAGTTATTCCGGTATAAGTGGGTATAGAAGTGGAATAAAAGATTTATGTTTGATTATGTTTTAAATTATTTACATTGAAAAACGTAATAATAAAAATTTTGTTATTCAGGTAAAATAAAAATAAAATGTGGATAACAATTTATAAAAATATAAAAAAATGATTATAGTTGATTTAACGAATGATTTATCAGAGGGAAGGACGGTTGATTTGATAGTATATCCATATATTCTTTGGGTAGAATAATCTAAAATAACTTTAATTCTAGTATAGATAAAAAATAAATCATTTTTTTGTTAGTTGTGTCTTTTATTATTCTTATTGGGAAAATATAATAATAAATTTTTTTATTATTTTGATTGATAATGAATAAATTATTCATAAAAAATGTATACGGTGTGAATAATGATTTATAAAATATAAAAATTTGATTTAACACGTGGGACCACTGTTTAAATAGGGGTGATGCGAGGTATTTTGACATATGTGATTCCATTTTATACGGGTGGAATATATAAGTGGAACAGCATAATTTTAGGGTGATTTTGATTATTATTACCGGTTTATTCTCACATATTCTGGCATAGGTATACCCCTATTCCATGCAAACAAACAATTTTTAGTCTTATTCTCCTATGTTCCTCTCCATTCCTTTGATATTCTCCCATCTAAATAGGGGCTTATATGTTTCGTTAACTATATTCATTCACTGTATATTTGAGATGTATGTATCTCATTGAAAATGTTTTAATTTTTTATAAATGATATCATTTAATGAATTAGAGTATATATTTTATAATTTATAAAACTACATACTTCATTAAATGAATCATATGACTTTAAAAAATTGAAAATATATATTGTCTATGTTTTGAATGAGAAAATGGACCAGGTGTTACATTTTCCCATCCCTAGTCGATGGAAAATGATATGTTCAGCCCCTGTAGCAGCCTCAATTGCAGTCTATAACGATTTTCTTTATTTTAAAAAATCATACACTTTCCGATTGAAGTGCACGTTGTTATATGAAATGAAGTAATAATGAGTTACATTAATGTATTTTTTTATTTAAAAAAATTTGTTCATACATTATAATAGAACCCTATGCACTATGATAGTGCAATATATACTACATCGTCATAACACATAGGGTTGCAAAATAAAACCTCATGCACTATGATAGTGCAATATATACTATATCGTCATAACACATAAGGTTGCAAAACAAACTAAGTGTATTAGCGCTCTTGACTGATTATTGATGATGGACTGGCAAGATGGTTTTACGCAATTGGACTATGAGTAGATATGCCCAATTGGTAGGGCTCATAAATAAAAGAAAAATGTTACACACGATCCTTTTTATAATCCAAAACGCAGATCACATATATTTTCATTTAAAAAAAAAATAATATAAATATCATTTAATGATGTATATGTTTTGATAAGTGTAGTAAATTTTTTTAACGAAGTATATACATCGTTAAACATGCTTCACTAGATTTTAGATGCTGTATATAGGACAACATTTTAGACTGTAAAAAAGATTGAGTGCATGGCGAACCCCAGAACCTACTTAGGAAAATGATATGTTAGTCCTGTTTGCATATTCATTCGTTACTCTCATTGATTTTTTTTAACATATACTCTTACCCATTAAATTACATTTTCTTATAAAAGTAATATACACTATGAATAACTGATATATTTTTTTCTTATAAAATAAAATTTTCACAAAATTTAATTTTGTGACAGTATAGTTATTATATTATCACAGTGTATAAACGGTTGAGAGACCATTGTTGGATTGGTCATGAAAGTTATTTAAAGAAGGAGTGCTGATATACGCAGCCCATTTTTACATCCCGTTTTGCATCCCATACGTTATAATAACGTAGTATATACTGCACTATCATAATATATATTGCACTTCCTCTCTTTTTAACTATGAAAAAAAATACATTAATGTATCTCAGTACATACTTCATTTCATATAATAATATTCACTTCAAATGATGAATATATAATTTTATAAAAAGAAGAAGAGATGAACTACAATTGGGCTCCAATAGAGGCTATGTGTATATTTTTCCATAAAAAAGCCCAATTGATGGGCTCTATAAATAAAATGGGTTAAATCCAATGCAGTCGTTATCCATGGGCCTTATCCATCATATTGGCCAGGGAAAAGAAAATATCATTACATTAGGTCGTTATTATGTTCAATTTGCAGTCATGTTTTAATTTATTTTAAAAATAATAATTCTAATTAATTTCTTTATTTTCTTTAATTTTTAAGTACTTAGACATTTTCAGCATATCAAAACACCCTTAGATAGACAATTATGCTTCTTCTTATATTATTATACATATTGTGTATATATATATATATTATTAACTCATATATTGTTATATATCATATGTATATTATTATGTATCCTACGATACACTGTTAAATCTTATATACCGTCAACTAACATCCATCAATGCGAACTCAAATAAAGTAAAAAAATAATAATAATCTCGAAATTGACTAAAAAATGTTGATGCTTAGTTATTCTTACTACATTTTTACGGTCCAATATTTTTTAAAATTTATATTGTCTAATAAAATATATTATATAAAAAAACACAGTACACACAGGTGTATTATAAGAGAGTACTATAAGAGTACTATTTTAGTACTACAAAAATGATTGCACAATGAACACATTGTAGTTTTTTTATTGCTCTGTTTTACCACGCATAGTCACTTGAAAATAAAGAAATACTTAAAATTTTGACATAAGTTGATTATAAACATGGCTTCACCAAATTTTTTTTTTTTATTTGGAATTGTTGGGGTACTATTTTTTTGTCAGTACATATTAATTTTAGATGCATAGACAATGATCCATACCAACAGACAACATTGATTTCGCAACAACAAGATAATGAAATATTATTTTAATTGTTTTCCTATATGTAAAGCATCAAATATTAAGTTTTGGGTCACACCAAAAAAATAATAATAATAATAATAATAAGTTTTGGGACTAAAAAAATATTATAGAATATTCCCTCTCCCTGTTTGAAGCCAATTTTTAAAAAAACAAATTATGTTCTAATGCCTTAAAATAATCAATTCTAGAAAGTTACTCTCAGCCTATCTTTATTATTATCATCTTAGGAGTTATTTTGTTGATTTTTTAAAAACATAAAAACCAAAATTTAAAATCAAAAATGAATTTTAAAAAATAGCCATTAAAACTGATAACTAAACACTCTTTTCGCAAACGCAAAATCCATTCTAAAACTGATAACTAAGATACCGTTTGGATGGGTTTCTTGGGCCGCTGCGTCAGCCGAAGCGTGAAAGAGCCATCGAATCTATGTTTTAATGGGTTGACGAAGTCGGAGAAATATACACACAAATCGCACAGTCACCCGTCAAATGCAGAAGCTAAAAAAAGTGTTTTTTTGAACTTCTACATCCAACGGTTTCCGCCAACGCCGACTCAGGCGTAACACCCATTCAAACGGTACCTAAGAAGAAAACTTAAAGGAATGCCTATTTAATTTTTAGCACATCTATTAAAAAAGTTTTTTTAATTTTTAGCACATCTATTGAAAAATAGTTACAGATCTCCTCTTTTTTATAAGCACAGAAGAATCAAAACCTTCAACCATAATCATAAAACCTTAATTAAAACTTAATTTGTCAATAATATATTAAACATAAATTTAGCCAAAGATAAAAAAATGGGTGATGCAAACCACCAATGATTACATTAGAAGAGAGGGTAAAATAAATTAAATGTAATCATTGATAAAACCAAATAATTACATCTATTCACATGCAAACAATGTATTACTCTAATAAAAAGCTTTCATTAAATTGTCACCAACCTTATTTGTTATGAATAATAAATAATACTTGCACAAGACTATCATTGATTTGAAATAATGTTATTCAAAAATCGAATTCAACTCGATCGATAATTGAGACATTATGATAACAGTAGGACAAATAATAAGTTTCATCAAATCAAATAATCATTAAAAAAATGTTATTGCAATGACAACAACAGACTATTTTGTACCCCCAAAAAATCATTGTTGCATATAGAAAATATTCGATGTACAGAGATTACATGGGGTCCGAGGAGGCCTACAAGAGACATCATGTTCATGCAAGGTTTTCACAAATAAACAAACTAATGCAGTCTACTTGCAGAATAATATATGGATAGTGATTTTTATGCATTGTGTGTACCTCCCCCATAGAAAAAAATGACAAGTACTACCAACATTATATTTGTATTTGCCAACTTGTGATTGCGTACGTGACGTATTAAAGTTTATATTATATGACCCACCCACATATATTATTATGCCCCCACAATTTTGTTGTATGTCGATCTGGCTATATATACATACACCTGTAGAGGCTGAAAAACTCCACAACAAAGATGCGACGTGTCCCCTCCTCGTTGTTTCACGTGGCATCAAAGAAGTTGGGAAACATGTAATCGAGACACTAATTTAGTGCCACTCAAAGAGTCTCTAACTTTCAAGTGAGCCTGGATCGAGTCTGATTGGTACCATCAGTATTAAACTGTACACGTAACCTATAAATTGAATTATACAGTCTACAAACTAAATTGTATAGAGAGTGACAGTAATCGCCGATCAACCATACGACGGTCAATTTGTCCCCGAGCCTTGTACACACAGCCCGTCACACTATGAGAACTGGCCATACTCGAAGTCGTTACCTTAACAGTGGGTTCTATTAAACTCTGTTTAAAAACATGTTTTGACAGCTTTTAAATTTACAAGAAGCTATTTTTTATAAATCTATTTTCAAATAAAAAAATTGAGATAACAACTACAGAAAATTTTTATAAGAAAATATCAAAAACTTTAATTTCTTATTTTAAAATTATTTTTAAAATGGTACAACAAAACGCAAAACTGAGTGTGCAATTCAGGTTAAGCCTGTCAATTATCCGAAAAAATATCCGCATCCGATCCGAATCCGTATCCGAAAATGCAGAAAATATCCGATATCCGAAAAATCCGTATCCGTATCCGAAAAAATAATCCGTATCCGAAAATTTTCGGATCGGATACGGATATACCCCTATCCGATCCGAAAAATATCCGTATCCGATGGTATTAAAAAAAAATTAATATTAGTATTTAATATCTACCATTGGATTTTGATCAAGTGGCTCATATTCTTTCTAATAGTTGTAAAATTAGGACTTGTGTTTGTGAATTTTTAATTTTAAGTCAATTTTTGAACTTTAAATGAAAATTTATTATGTTTAATTATTTATTTATTCTTTCTAATAGTTGTAAAGTTAGGACTTGTGTTTGTGAATTTTTAATTTTAAGTCAATTTTTAAACTTTAAATAAAAATTTGCTATATTTAATTATTTATTTATTTATTTCGGATATTTCGGATAATTATCCGAATCCGTCGGATACGGATACGGATCGGACACGGATACGCTTTTTAAATATCCGTCGGATACGGATACGGATACGGATATTAAAAAAAATTTCGGATACGGATACGGATATGACCATATCCGCTCCGTATCCGGTCCGTTGACAGGCTTAATTCAGGTGGCTCCGCCTGTTTTAGAGACTCGCACAGTTTACGATGCGCATCGGAGAACGTTCAGGGGATTTACAAAGGTCAAGTTCACTATCCCACAAAGATCAGATTTGGCTGTCATTTTGAGAGAGAAAAAAAAAACAATTCAAATCTTTTATTTTGAAGAGGACACATGAAATTAAACCATATGGAATCCGTGAATTGCTAGTGATGCCAATACATACTTTCAGTGCCATGAATTTCAGCTCCTAATTATTTCAAACAAATACAAACAAATAGAGGGTCCCTACCTTGTCTTCCAAATTCAAAAATATATATGGTAAAAATCAAATAAACAGAAGCTTTAGAGGACACATATCATGTTGAGTAGAACCTCCCAACTGAATGTTCACGTGTCCAACAAGAAGTCACAACAAATAGTGGTAGCTTTTATTTTTTAGTGTGTGTGTATATAAGTAGATCCAGTGGGGAACACATTGTTGCAGGCCAACTTTATTTATATTCCTTGATGTATATATCTAGAATCATCCGTGACTTTCTCTTTATCTTTTCTTTTCACTTGTCTCTCTCTCTTCCATGACACGTTCGTACCTTTCAATTTGAATGATAAGATTTCATGACAACTTACCTTTAATTTTTTAGGTATTTCCATAAATAAATACACATACATATATGTTTGTTTTTTTTGAGATAAAGTGTGATCATTTTGGGTATGTATATAGCAATATCAGGATTTGGGTATCCCTTTAATTTCTATAATTTAAAAATCAGTATTATTGGATCTGAGTATCCACAAAGAAGTTTTTGCATGCATCTCTTAGGCTAATGACCATAATATAATCTCTGTATTTTTATTTTATTTATCCCATATAATATAATTTACTAATAGGATCATGTTGAATATTTATTGTATAAGATCTGTGACTATTTTCAATGAAGGCTAAACCTTATTTATTGAATGACGCGACCTTTATCAATGCTTAATTTAATTATTCCAATTTGCAAGTTTTTTGTTGGTTACTTGCTTTCATAGAATCAGATTAGACTGTGTTATATTGGTTTCATATATTACCCATCAATATTTTATTTTACAAGAAACAATATATATAATTTATTAATTATTCTAATAATATGCAAATCACAAACACCCAATTAAACAAATAATCGGAATCAAAGGTTAAATCTGTTGTCTTGTTTTGTAGTTGCAAGAGGGGTATTCAAATCAATGATGGGTGACATGTAATTGCAGACTTTGTATGATATGGTTGGAATATATTGGAAATCCTAATATACATAATTATTTATGCATGGAATTCACGAGAGAGTTCTAATAAGTGTTCACGAGACAAATATTTCCAAAAAAGTCCATATCATACACATTATTAATATTATTTGTGTTCATTTCAAATTGTAACAAAAGAATAAAAACATTGAAAGATATGTGTGTGGTCTTCATATCCCCAGATATAGGAAGAAGAGCACCTACTTATGAGCCATGAACATTAGAATTTACAAGAGCCACTATGAAGACAATTAATCAACATATATAGCTGGCATCTCACATGAATCAATATACTACATGTTATAAAAAGGGATTCAAGGGAAAATGGTATGCTAATGAAGGTAATAAAATGTAGACATGACATGTGACAATAGAAACAAAATGTAATTAATAACAATGCTTCATTAATAATAACATGTGTGCATATATGTCAAATATATATTTTTAGATTTTATGGTTTTTTTTTTGTTTGGTAGAGGCTACAACTTTTGTGGAGGTTAGGTTTATTTTTACAACCAAGAGGTCGGCAGTTTAATGTTTATATAAAACCACTCTACATCTTCCATTTTAATCTTTAATTATATGAACATGCACTTTTTCACATAATTCTATAACTCTATAAAATAGTTGGGTTAAAGAATCAATATAATGCCAAAAACTCTTTTATGAGTTCATATTATCAATACATAGTCCACCTTCAAGTAGCATATTATGTGAGTTATTTAACTTAATTTGACATTACAATTTAGCCAATCAAATGTGAAACTTGCTTTCATCCCAAGTACATCAATCGTTTTTTAATTAAGAAAACAAAGTATTGGATTTTGCATAATCAAGTGTTTGAAAGAGAATTAGAAATGACAATCTGGCCTCCATGAAAAATCAACATCATCATCATACCAAAAGGCTTTTATTAATGATTTTCAATCTTCACCAAATCTAGATTTCTCTTTCCAATTGATCTTTTAGATGAATTTTATATTCCCAATCAACCTCATTAACAGGAATATATTCATTCTCAAAACCTGTATTTTAATTCCACCATCCATATAGTTCACTCATGAATATTTTTGACCCCACCAAAAAAAAATGTATTTATAATAATTACAAATGGATGTCCCTTAATTTTCTTCCTATTAAAAATCTCATGTTGCAATGTTTATTTATATACTATTGTAATTCAAACAAAATATGAACAATGAAATCCTGAATTTCAGTGGTTCAGAATTCAAGCAATATCAGCACAAATTGTCCTTCAGTGTTCTCTCTCTCCATCTCTCTCTCACCATGGGACCTACAAATGATCTGCAGGGGATGAATGATCAGACAATCAAAATTTCTTGTGGGTGGGAATTTTTTTCTTTTAATTAATTAATTTATTATGAGAAAAAAATAAACTAGTGGCCATTCTTCCTCCTCTGTGTAAGGCTTGTTTCTGGCAGTTGCTGTCAAGTCCACACAAACAAAAAAAGTACAAAAACACACACCCGTGACCGTTGCATGTGAGCCAGGGAGATGGAGATGGAGATGGAGATGGAGATGGAGATGGATGTTATAATCAGGCTAATCAGTGCCCCTCTGCCTCTTTGGACAAAACCCTAGACACACTCACGTGTCCTTTTTTTTTTTACAACCCCTGTGAACCTCTTCTCAAATGAATGAAACCAACAAAAACCAACTCATCATGAATTCAAAAAACCAACTCATCATGAATTCAAAATGATCAACATTAACATATATATAAAGCTGGGAACACAGAATTTCTACATGAACAAGTGAAAAAACCTCAAAATCATCAGCATTAACATAAAAAATAATAGGGTATAAACACAAGGAAATCCTACATGGGTAATAAGGAATACATGAATGACAAACAATTCTAATTAAAATACGTTTCACTTTCATTTGTTTTCAAGTGAAAAACCATGCATGTTCACATTAAATAGTTGTGTTTTGGGATGTCTATACACATTGATTGATACATAAATTCTGTCTTCACCAAAAAGGTCATCACATATAAAGAATACAGTAATCGACAGCCTTAATTTTAAATGCATGGAAAATGTCAGTACCCGAAGTACGTAAAAATTTTGAACTTGATTAATGATTCAAGACAATCATACACCAAACAAGAGAATACATGTACAATAGTTTGAACTATTAAAATAAAAATGGAAAGACATACACCAAATGCCAGTTGCATTATCAAACAATGAGGTGGGTTGTATGCAATTTCTTTGTTTTTTTTTTTTGGGGTAGATCTTTAGAGGATGTTGTGGCTATTTAAACCCCCCAACCATTCCCTCCTTTTCCCAACCAATTCTCTCACTCACTCATTTCACTCACATTCTTTCTTTACTTCCCATTCTCCCACACAAACACAAACTTCAAAAAAACACAAACACATCCACACACATAAAACAAAACCATCAGAGAAAGTGAGATGGGTGTGTTTGTTGGTCTCAAAAGCCTGGCATTGGTTCTTCTACTTGTCTTTCTTGCTCTCTCCACCAACTTTGATTCATGCAATGCAAGGAGGGGCAAGCATTGGAGACAGAAAAGACCATCCACCACCACCACCTCCTCCCTAATCAAGAAGAAAAGCAAGACCAATGGTGGAAACAACCACCACTCCGGTGGCGGTGGTGGTAAGAAATCGAGCCCGGTGATGCCCCCGGCGAGCCCACCAACTCATCAACCAGGGAAAGGGTACTCTGACGCATACCCCTCGATGTTCAACGTGCTCGACTTCGGCGCCAAGGGCGATGGCGTCACTGATGATACCAAGGTGAAACATTTTCTTCTATCTTATGTTAATTAGCACATATTATAACTTTGTGTGTGACATTTCAAATATTAACCAAATCTTTCATCGCTAACAACGGTCATAACGTGTCACTCACTCTCCCGGTGAGGTTGATCAAATTTAGAGCGGACGTTGTTCACTCTATCTAAACCAGTCATTAAAAGAGGCGTAAAGCGAGTGAAACATAAGCGAAGGATTCGCGCCAACTCATGATTGGTGTAATTTTATTCATAATACGAGGGTAATATCGTAAAATAACTGCAATAAATGTGAATCTGGTCGGTCTTTTTGGTCGTTAGTTGAAAGACGGTTTTTTGTCATTAGATTTCCCTGGGGGCATTTCGGGAATAAATTAACATAAAATTCTACCAGGTGCATTTTGGGAAGAAACAAAAAGGAGAAAACTGACTTCAAAATAATCTGGAAGGGCATTTTGAGAAAAAATGGTTACCTAATTTTCTGGACCTTTGAAAATGCAGGCCTTCCAGGCTGCATGGGCCTCTGCTTGCAAGGTTGAGGCCTCGACAGTCGTCGTCCCGTCGGGTTACGTGTTCCTCGTCGGTCCGATCTCCTTCTCCGGCCCATACTGTCAGCCCAACATTGTATTCCAGGTGACCCAATTCAGTCCCAAGAAAGCGTATTTTAGGAATACATATATATATGGGGGAGCATTTCAGGAATAACCGTCAACCGTTTGATCAATGCAGCTGGACGGCACGATCGTCGCGCCCACCAACGCAAAGGCCTGGGGGTCGGGGCTCCTGCAGTGGCTCGAGTTCACAAAGCTCAGAGGGATCGCGGTGCGCGGTCAGGGCGTCATTGAGGGCCGCGGCGCGGTCTGGTGGACCGACTCGCCAAACAACTCTCCAGTGGTCTCTCCTTACGACGATCCGGTCCCGCCTTTTGATGATGTGTTGCCCTACAACGATCCTGTGGACGCGGCGCTCAATGGGAAAATGCCTGGAATAAAACCGACGGTGAGGACTCATACAACCATATAGTTCCAGTACGTACTGATATGAAAATTTTACTGTTAGACTTATTGGTAGTCCATGTTGCAGGCGTTGAGGTTCTATGGGAGTTATAACGTGTCGGTGACGGGGATAACGATACAGAACAGCCCGCAATGCCACCTGAAATTCGACAACTGTGTGGCTGTCGATGTCCACAACATCACAGTTTCATCACCTGGCGACAGCCTCAACACGGACGGCATCCACCTCCAGAACTCCAAGGGGGTCAACATCCACAACACCAACCTCAGCTGTGGTAAATTCTACCTGTTCAATATAAATTTTACTTCAGGAGCAGAAAAAAACAGAACATATATTGCAAGTCGTGTAAAACTGGATCTGTTATTTTGTTGATATGTGTTTTTTTGTGAACCATTCAGGAGATGACTGTGTGTCGATACAAACGGGATGCACAGATATAAACATCCACAATGTGAACTGTGGGCCAGGCCACGGGATCAGCATCGGAGGGCTCGGGAGGGACAACACCAAGGCGTGTGTGTCGAATGTCACTGTCAGGGATATCACCATGCATAACACGATGAACGGCGTCCGGATCAAGACCTGGCAGGTAAAACAAAGATCTATTTTAAATACATCAAACATAAGACATACAAGATTTTATGTACGCCAACCCACAGATAATTTTCTCTTTGTTTCGAAAAGACATTGAAAACTATTAACAGCTACTGAACCAGGATGTCTCAACTAATCCCATTTTATATGTCTAAAATTTGCTCTAATATTTAATAAAAGATCATGGTGTCACAAACACATCAAGTACTACCTAATTATTCCCTGTTTTTTAGACACTAAAGTCCAGACCGGGCTTGACTCATTTTTTAAAATATTTACCTAACAAGATGCTTACAAGGATCTGGATACATGACACATATGCAATAGAACCTCAAATTTTCATAATCTCTATGACAGGGTGGATCAGGATCCGTTCAAGGTGTACGATTCTCCAACATCCAAGTCTCTGAGGTTGAATTTCCCATTGTGATCGACCAATTCTACTGTGACAAAAGCTCCTGCAGAAACCAGTCATCAGCAGTGGCTTTATCAGGCATCTCCTATGAGAAGATTAAAGGCACATACACCGTCAAGCCCGTACATTTTGCATGTGCAGACGCCACTCCTTGTACGGAAGTTACTCTAACTGAGGTTGAACTGCAGCCGATTCAAGAAAAATATCATCTCTATGAGCCATTCTGTTGGCAGACATTTGGAGAATTATACACTCCCACAACACCACCGATTGAGTGTGTGCAACTTGGAAAACCAGCAAGCAATCGTATCCTCTCTGATGGTGACACATGTTGAAGCTTCATCATAGACTAGTCAGTGGTGTATGCGCTTGTGCGGTCGTAGTATTTTCCGACCCCTACACACCATATCTACAAAGTATAATATAGAGAGATGTCCATTCCAATACATAGCTTATATAGAATGTTATTATTTTCTAGTGTTTTAAATTGTTCCCAATATCAGGAGAGAGTACTAGAATGAATGTCAATTACCTACAGTCTGCTAGATGTGTATCATTTGAAAATTTGGATGGTAAATGAACATTATCTCTCATGTTGCCAGCTCCATATGTACATAATGAAAAATAAGAGCTTCATGGGTTGATGTGAAAAGAGAATCCTGTCTTAGTTTTTCTCATGTTTGACAAAGTTTTTTACTCCTAGTTCTAGTAAGAAATAAAAACAGTATAGTTCAAGCTAATTTTCAAATAAAATAAATTCATGCAGAAAAGGTAATAAGAAAAGCATCTGTGATGAAATTATTTGACAAGAGTAGACTGATAAGTGATAACTTAGGAAACTGAAACAGCTACAAGCATTAAAACGACCCACACCGTTTATGAACTTATACCATTTCTTAATCTAGATATCAATATTGATAATAATTGAATAAAATATCAGAGAAACAATTTATGGTTTTCAATCCAAAAGCATTCAGCATGTCACATGAGTCATCAGTCAAACAATCACCCAAATCCCAACAAACAGATTCACCTGAAAGGGAAAAAAATGGAAGGAACAGATATTCAAACATAAGGCACAGGGCAAAGGAAAAGGAAAGAAAGCAAAACAACATGCGAGGGATGATACAAACCTGACAGAGACAGCTTCAAGGCCTCATTCTTTGCTAATGAACCAACAATGTATCATTTGACTGATCAGCGGTGGTGACGATATGTAGCCTCAAAGAGAGCACATGAATCTTGGAGATCTCCCCAACATCAGCCACAATCTCCATAATGTCCATTTGTTGCTACATGTCCATTAAATGATAGAGACTTAATATCAAATGGTGCACTATTAATTTTGACTGCTAAACACCAGTGCAAATTCTACAAGAATTTTTTTTACTCTTCTATTATATTCTATTAAACAGAAGAGATTCACCCATCACCAATCAATTCAGAGCTCCCATCTTTAAATTGTGTGAACATTTGTTAAAAAATGTCCCAGAGGTTTATATTGCAAGCTGATAAATCCATCCTCCTACCTGACTGTATTTCATTGAGCCACATTCATCAGATTACTCTGCCCATACCGGGGAGATCTATAGGCTCATAGATGAGAATAATTTAAAAAAATCCATATAAGTTAATATACAAAAATGAAAAAACATCTGGACCAATGGGCATTTAGATAACTGTCACATTTATATCCTGAGATAAGTTGTTCTCCAACCATTTATCCTCTCACTTATCCCCCAATCCCACCATTAATCCCCTTACCAAACCAATCCTAAATTGAATAACAGGTGACAAAATGTCTACTATGAAGAGTCTCAATTGAATAACGCTGGACTTTTTGTCCACGAAATAATGTCTCAATCGAATAACACTGGACTTTATGAAATAATGTCTCAATCGAATAACGTTGGACATTTTGTTCACGAAATAATATCTCAATTGAATAACGCTGGATTTTTTGTCCACGAACCAATATCCTAATTGAATAACACAAGATTTACAAATTTACGTACATGAACAAATTGTTTATGAAAATCCTAATCGAATACACCCCCATAAGGGAGACAGTTCAATTTTTGTCTTGCAGCTGGAAGAGAACTTATTTTTATTTGTATGATTACAAGTCTACAATTTATATGAATCAAACTTTAACATGCAAAGAAACAGTTTCCCACCTTCACAGACTGGGGAGATCTAGAGGCTCGTAGATGAGAATAATTGACATGTAAAAGATGCAATACATATGGATCAATGGGCATTTGTCACACTCGATCTCGGGATAAGTTGTTCTCCAACCATTCATCCTCTCACATATCCCCGTATCAAACCAATCCTAAAAGAGGAAGAAAACCTATTTTCGATTGTATGATTACAAGTCTGTAATTTATATGAATCAAACTGAACAGGCAAAGAAACATTTTACCATCTTCACATCTGCATAAATCCCAGGGAAAAAGACAAGCAACATTTCGTTGTAAACCACAATTTTCTTCACAATCAGCTGAACATCAATCACACGCATAAACAAGAGAACCAAATTAACAAATTCAGGACCTTTTAAGATTCTGACATTTCAATAATAGATGGGGGGTTTGTTTACTTGTGCATTACATCGAACACCTTCGCCACGAGCTTCTTCAGATTCTCATCAAACGCACCAATGCGTCTGTTTATCCTTCTCCAATGGCGCCATGAATCGCATAAGAGCGGTTGCGGAGAGAAGTTAAAACAGCAGCGATGATGAATTCGCCATTGACGATCGCTCGATCAATAACAAAAAGCGAGAGAGAGAGAGAGAGAGAGACCTGAGTCCGGAAGGATATCCGCGAAGCCATGTCGCCGAAACAGGTAGGACAACTTTATGCACGCATCCAAACAGCATATTTTTTGTAGGAGGTCGGATTGTGTGGTTTTGAAGGAGGCCGCAGGCGGTGGAAATGATTTCAGTCCGTTGTTTTATTTCATTATTTGTTTTAAGATAAGATTTGGAGAGAAGTTGTTTTAATTTTGACGGATAAAAAAATCCGTTAAATTTTTTTTATATTTATATTTGTTAAAATCTAAATAAAATTAAGATAAATACTATTTCAGTGTGGTTTGACATTGGAATTTGGGTTGAGATAAAATAAATAATTAGGTTAAATTATATGCTATCTCAGATTTCATAAGAAAAAAAAGATAAAACATGAATAGTCTGTATTTTGAGAGAGATATTTTGTTTTAGGTAAAAAGTGAAACAAACTTTATCCCACTTTTTAACCTCATTTTGCAAAATATAGACAACATTTGTGACTGTCATTCCCAAAAAAATAATAACAAAAAAACTTCATAAAACCAAAATCAACAATATTAATGCCCCAGGGTAGGTATTTTAATTTTTTAAAAGTTATTCTATATTTAGATCATGTAATCCAAATGCAAAGTTCACGATAAAAACACTAAAAAATAGGGATAACAAAATGCATTATCCAATCTAAATCTGGATAAAAACAATGGTCTTTTTATCCTCATAAATTAAGTTAACTTATCCAAAATATTTATCTCTTTAACAAACTAGGCTTATGTAGAAAAAAATATTTTCATTTTCATTTTAAAATTGGGATAACTATTCATGGTTTATCTCGATTATTTTTAATATCAAAGGGGATAAACTGTCATCATCCCACTAACTTATCCCGACAAATACCCCTTATCCCATCACTTATTCCCCTACCTAACCAGCCCTAATTGTGCTATAATTATTTATAGGTTTTATAGATGTATAAAAGATGTATATATACGAACATCATAAAATTGTTCTTCAAGTGAGTTACAAATATCTCTGTTGTGCACTGAATGCGTTCCAATAATTATAATTATAGTTTTAGATGTATAAAAGATATAATATTAGTAACCTTAATACATCGTCGTACAGGTGACACGTATATAGTCTATGAAATCCATGCATTCCAATGATTATAGTCAGATTCTTTTGTAACACTTTCTAGATATGTACAGCCGTACAGGTGACACGTATATAGTCTATGAAATCCACTGAATATTCAGATCCTTAATTCCTTATTTTTGTATCTAATAATTTATCTAATCAAACCATTACCAAAGCCTTCACAAAACTTTGCCACCCTGAGCCTATTCCAACTGTATCTAACACTGTAAAATTCACAGCGTATAAGATTTCTTGCCAAAAAAAAGAACCAATTGAAAAATGATATGCACAATACAGCCCCACCCACATTGCTCACATAGTTTCATTTTTCAAACACATATACACTCATACATTAAAATATAAAACTTTTATAAAAAAGTGAAATATATGCTACTGTATTTTTTTCTTTTGAAAAAATGAAAAATTAATTTTCACACTGCAAGTCTGCAATAGTGCAATATATACCACAATAATGCAGTGTATACTGACAGTGCTGCAAAACGAACCGAGTCAACCAACAATCAAGACCTGTAATATGTCAATCTGAGAAATGTCTGCCATACCAGCAACCATGCAAACTTACTCTCATTAGAAACATGAATGCAAAAAAACAGTAAGAAATAAATGACCTCAAATATTTTTTTGTTGTTACACGCAGATCAAAACAATCCCAGCATCCTTGCCGCTGGTGAGTCGAATGATAGGAAAGAAATGCATATCCATAGATTCTAAACTAACCCCAACAAGATTGAATACGGTCTTGAATGAAAAGCTAAACAAAACAATGAGACCCTCTTAAGCCTTCTTTGGTTTTATCCTCTTCACCCTAGAATATAAGAACACTCCGGCAAGCGCAACTCCGGTGCCTAATATAAAAACATATCAGTTGATGGCATAAGAAAAAAAAATCTGATGTACATTGATAAGTGTTATTTTTTTATTTAGTTGTCTATATGAACAGTTTACCGAGAGAGTTGATCGGAGAGACTGGACTCCTGAAAAAGAGAACCGAAGTCACGATGACCACAACACGTTTCACGCAGTTTCCAACTGAGTGGGTGACAGGGGATACCCTTTGTAATATCATGTAGGAAACCTGCAACTCAAAAAATCATACGTAAACATATGCTGATGATGGACGAAGATGGCTTATATTGTGTTGTGTCCATGGGTTCAGAAATGTGTTCTACTTATGTGAATTGCAATGGCAACAAATACAGATGTTGAATAAGACCTGTTGATAAGCATGAAAGCAGAGCCCGGCGAGGAGGGCCCTGACGTACACCTCTTTAAGATTCAAACCCTGCAATATCAGATATGGGAAAGGAAGCAATCATTTCACATATTTTTGTATATGTCAAGTATAAAAAAGCACAATAAGGTATTAGTTAACATGTTACTTACAGCAGACTGCAGGTATGAAGGAGTAAATTTGACGCCTTCCATGAACAGGGCCGCAGGGGTCAACAGGAAAAGTGACATGATTGTTATAATCGAGAACAGAGTTATGTTGTCCAGAGATTCCTGTTAAGGAAAACATCACTTGTGAAACGACAAATTCGAAGGAGCTTCTAATTTTCAGCTCATAAAACCAGTGAGTATGTAATTAGGCATCATTTTGTAGCAGCATAGCAAGCAACTGCTACTAAAGGGAAAGCAATTAGACAATCATGGAACAAAATGAACTAATAGTAGATCTATTCTAGCAAATTGGGTTACCTCTTTCTTGACCATAAATTTTTTGCTGAGCACATTGCGGGACTGGTTAGTGACATTGGAAGCCATTGCACTCCAGAATCCAGCCCTGTATTTCAGAAGAGCAAGGTGAATGATGTACCAATATGGTGAGGTGAAAAAAAAATTGCTTTGTGTGAGTTTTTTTTCCAACCCCAATTTGAGTCTCATATACATCGATAGAAAATCATCGGAGCATATATATACATTAATGAGGTATATGTTTCGATAAAAAAATTTCATATTTTCTATAAATGCATCATGCATCCATGCAATTCATTGGAGTATATACTTCATTTTTAAAAAATTCATGTACCTTATTAGATGAGGTATACTATTTTTAAAAAATTCAAAACACCTGTAGACTGAAATTGGGGCTGAAAAAGGGGCTGTATGTAACATTATCCATTTTAATTTAACATTTAATACAATGGCTAAGACAGATTCCATGAATAATTACTTACCAGTTAAAAGATGCTTCAGTAAGCGAAGCCAAACCTACACCTCCAACTATAGGGAGAAGAGATAATACAACCCAGATTGTTGGGAACTGTGGAAACAGGATGATCAAATGTCAATCATAATCAAACAATCATCAAAGAAGAAAATGCAGTGTAAAGGAAACATGAAATCACAAATACACAAATCTGTTACAATATTCATCAGCGTGACTGCACGACTGTCTTTAATGTGCATAACAGCTATATATTATATAATATAAATTTGTCAAAGACACTCATCATTCTTATTGTTATATCTTTTTTTCAGAGATTATAATTGCAGATACGCTTTGAACCTTGGATACGATTTCAGCTTAAACATGATTCACAAAATTCTCAATTATGAGTCCTGAAGTATAAGTGCTCCATGACTCTGCCTGGTGCATCAGTTCATATTTGGTCATATTTGGTCACAAGATTAAGTTCAAGCCACTGAGGCCTCCATAAGTAAGAATTTTCTTAAGTCATGTCATTGAGATAACAACTAATAGTTTTAAAAAATTTCAGTCAGTTGAAGGCTCTTAAGGAATTCGGCTACCAGAATAAGACCCTTATCTTACTAAATGAGAGCCAATACCACGTCAAGATCAATCATTAAATCATTATCAAACTGAATCACAGAAAAAAAAAAAGCAACTTTCACTACTATTCAGGAAGCAACAAACATCTATAACAATATAAAAGAAAATAAAAAGTAAAACCCACCTCCCCTAGGAACATGGCAGAGAGGACCACAGAAAAAAAGGGCTCCATAGCTTTGATTGTGTGCGTAAATGAAACAGCAACTTTTCCCAGACTCATGTTAGTGAAGAGGTTGCCCAGTGTGTGGACAATGGCCAGAGGTAGAATTGCCACTAGCTGTAGAGTTGGAAAATAAAAAACCAAAGCATAAGATTTAGGACACAAAAAAAATTAAATGGTTATTGTGCTTGTGCCCAAAGAAATCAATCATAGAACCAACATACCTGTGAAGATGAAATCTTAGGCCTCTTGTAGAGATTAAACGTCCACATGAACATGACAAGCACAGTCCCAATAGCAAACTGAGCGGTCGTGATTGTCACTGGAAATGGAAAAACCTTCAGAACCTGTAAAGCACAGAAACGATAAACTAGTTTACTCTTGATCTCTTCTAATGCACATCCGATAGGAATAAACGAACTTGGTAGAAGATTATACTAAATTTGATGGTCAGCAATTTGTAATAACTTGATCTAATATGAATTTGAACATAAATCCTAGTTTTTTGGCCCTCTCCTATAACAACATTCACCACCACGAACTAATATATTAATATTCAACCTCACTCTTTCTCAGATAGCAAACGTCCACCCTAACATCTTGTCAGATCATTCACATAAGATTGTGCAATTAAATATATAACCATGTAACTTAAAACTATTCAGATGTCAAAGAAAGAATATAGCTGCACATTTTAGGAAATCAAGCCATCTGAATCAGCAACTTTTCCCAGACTCATCTGAATCATTATAACCATGTGTTTCATTCAGATAGTCCCCAAAGGAAAAACTGGGATTCATTATGACTTAAAAAACTGAGTAAAAAAATTCCACTATAACCATTACCGAAATCTATATACGATGACAGAAGAGACACTATTGCCTGTACTAAATCGAATCCAATATCTTCTCTAATTACTTTTAAGATATACCAAAAATTCCTCTATTCAGAAGCATTCATCGATTCACTTTAATTGTCATGCAAGTGAAGTCTGTATAATCGTGAACATGCTATACGCGAGCAGATCAACATCAAAACCAAACGAAAAGCTCAGGAAACGTAGAGATCGATGGATCCATCAAACAAAGCTTCCTTGATCCAACTGAAACAACACCTCTCGCTCTTTCTCTCTATCCCTCACACGATCGAAAATTCGAAACCCTACCTGTTTGTTGTAGATGTTGAAGTAGATGTTAAACAGGTACCAAAGCCCGAACAACGCCCCGAGCTGCAGCGTCTGCATCATCTCCCCGGACTTATCATCGGCGGGGACCGCGTCAGGCACGGGAGCCGCCCGCACCAGAAACGCCTCCTCGGGATCGCGATCCGGGACTGCCGGAGGCGTCGAAATCCAGCCCGAGGTGGCGGAGGCTCGGAAGGGCGTCGATCGGAGGCCGAGGGGGAACCCCGACGCGCCATGGACGGCGGAGAAGGAGAGTGAAAGGGAGGCGGCGGATCTAGGGTTTCTGGAGAGGAGGCTCGGCCGCGGAAGCTTCCGGGCTCCGGCGAGGGGGTTGGCTGTGGCGGTGGAGAGAGAAAATGCGGAGCTCTGCATTTTTTGGGGGGCTTTTTAGAGAGAGAAAGATCGATTGATTTGGGTGAACTGAAATAATAAAAAGCGGTCTATTTTTGGTTTGTGAGAAACTTTGGAGGATCCGCTAAAAAAAGGCGGAAAAGAGAGAGAGAGCGTTCGTGGGTTTGGTGGTGTCTGCGTTTAGTGCGACTGTGCTTTTCGGTGGTTGGTGAGAGAGCATTGGTTTGAACGTGTTTTTTTTTTTTTTGTTTTTTTTTTCCTTGTCAGGGCTTTTGTGCAAATTAAGTTGTGGATATTTTGATAAAATGACCCTGGATTTTTATTGTGTTTCTAAATAGTCCTTGGAATAACGTGTCAGTACTTCAGTAGGTCTGACCGCGGTTGTTAGATACTTGGATGTTGATTCACCTGTCGCTTGGGGTTTTTGTGAATAACCCCCGGTGAACTTTTGGAAATCCGGGCTCGTGATGAAGCCGCTGGAATATTTCATTCACGAGGGGAGTCCAACCATCTCCAATCATTTTTTTTTTTTTTAACTTATATAATATTATATAAAAATTTATTAATAAATGTTATTAATATTAATTTATTTATATAAAAAATTACATCATTGAAAAGATCTTATTAAAAACTTTAAAATTAATATAATATTAAATAATTTTGAAATTATTCTTAAATTAGTTCTTTTTAAATTAAATAAAATAGCATAATTCTTTAATAATAAAATGTATAAGAATTTATTTAAAATTAAATTTAAAATAATTTAATATTAGTCTCATTTTGAAAGTCTCATTTTCGATGAGACCTAGTACTTTTATTAAAAATATATTAGCAAATCTAAAATCTAAATATACATTAAGTTGAAGCTACTCAAACAAGACTAGCTATTTTTTTTTTAACTTATAATTGTATCTCTAAAACTCACGTTTTTATATTAACCCATGAAACTTGATCAAGTGAAATGGTAAGTATTATCATCTCTTGATGAATGATTTTTTACTCCTAAAAATCAAGAAAATGTATCATAGATGTATCATTAGATTGTCAAATGAAATGGTAAGTATTATCATCTCTTGATGAATGATTTTTTACTCCTAAAAATCAAGAAAATGTATCATAAAAGTATTATTAGATTGCCAAACTAGCCAATAAAAAGGCACCTGAAAAAGTCTAGAAATGTAAGTGGCACCTAGAAGTCACCAAAGCTAACCACAAACGAATATTCATGGATTTTATTATGAGATTCCAAAGGTGGCCTCACCTGGCACATGCTCTGTAGTCATCCCCCACAATCCTGATTTAAATTAAATTAAATTAGAATTTTTGATAAATCATAATTAGAAAGGGAGGGAATGTTCACCAACCTTAATATCAAACCCACCAACCAAAAAAAAAAAAAGTTAGGTGGTGGGTTTGAGGAGGTGAGAGAGGGATTGAAGGGAAAAAGTAAGGGTGTAATTTGATCGGCTTGATTCGGTTTTTAACAAATCCATATTAAATTAAATTATAACTACATATAAACCAAAAATTGAACCGAATAAAAAATCGAACCGGACCAAATCTTATTTATTTAACTCGAATTAAATCGAATCGAACCGAACTATTAAAAATATATATATATACCCTTTTTTTCTATCAATTTGGGTTGTTTAGAGTTTTTTTATAAGGATTGGTTACAACTTTATATAAATATCAAAATACTAGGATTGATGGTATAAATATGTATTTATTTGTTATGAATATTAATGGTGTAAAACAATATAATTTTTTGTAAAAAGAATGATCTAAATTATACTGATTATGAATAATCATGTGCTTAAATTTAATTTTTTTAAAAGTAAAATCAAACTCAAACCAAAATAGATCGGTTTATTAATTTTCCAATCCATACCCAAACCATACAAAAAATCTATTGACCCAAATCCGTAAAAATTCGGTTTGGATCAGTTCATATTCGATTCAACCGACCAAAGTTGCACTCTTAGGAAGAAGAAGAGGGTGACGGCTGAAAGATGCCAAAAAACAAGGGCGGATAGAGAGAGGAAGGGAGAGGGAGAGAGAATGATTAAGGGAGTGGCATAGTCCCGCCCTCTGCACACTTTTGCCCGCCGCCCCACCACCCACCACTCTCTCTATCTCCCTTCCCCCCCCCCCCTCTCTCTCCCCCTATCTCTTTCTCTCTCTAATATGCCCCTCTCTGGCGTCCTTTGACCAACGCCATCTATGCTTTGCCGCACCCTCCGGTCACTACCCTCCTCTCTCTCTCTATCCTTTCTTTTTCCTCTTCTTTTATTTTCCTTCCATCTCTGCCTCACTTTCTCATACCCACCACCCAAATTTTTTTTTGACGGTGGGTTTGAAATTAAAGGTGGAAGAATATCCCCTCCCACTAAGAAAACACAATAAATTTTAACAAGACAAAAAAAATGTATAAATAACACAAGCGCCGCCTGTGACAACTTTACAACTTTGGGTTAACATTTTTTTGATCGGGCTAAAAATTGAGGATAAGGATTTAGTAACAAATTTATTTAGCATAACAATGGTTGGCAATTATATAGATCATGTGTAGGTTAATTAATAATAAATAAAAGATGCTTAACGGTTGACATAACAATGTATAATAAATGGATAACAGTGTATAAGTTAACAATATATTCGGAGTAAACTGAGTAATACAATGTAAAAAGGGTATTCTATGAGATAAGTGACTTAAAGAAAAATGATATGACCTTCAAATATAATTGCTAACTTAAAAGGTGTTTTCATGCATCATATGCTAAGAAGTTACAGAATCTTAAAAATAATTGGTTTAAAAAATACTTTAGATTGATTTCTCCTTTCTTTCCTTTTTGATAATTCTAATATCCCTAACACAGTGGGTCAAACCATTCCCCTTACAATTAAGATTTACAACCTTCAAATAAGCCCGAGGGAATACGGCCTACGACCCCAGACCATTTAGGCTCTCTCACACTTTTTCAATGGACACCGTTACACTTTTTTTTTACAGTTTAAAATACAGTCTTATATTTCTCATTAAAAATTCAATGAAACATATAGTTAATTAATCTTTATATATATACTTTGTTAAATTTTTTCTTGTACTTACTAAAAATAAGTTCATTTACTAAAAATAGGTTAATTCAACTCAAAATTGAGATATATATATTTTTTATTAAAAACAAATGCTGCATTAGATGATGTTTACTATTTTTTAAAATATAAAAATTTATGTAATTTGAATTTAATCGATAAAAATGACTAAATTTATCATTTTACTTTTTCAATCTTATTGGTACTACATGAGATCTAACCTCTCCATGGAGAAGTGTTGTAGCGCTTTTTTTTTTTTTTTTGGTGAGGCATAGAAAAGTGTTTTGGCTAACAAAGTTGTCAAAACGTGTGGAAGTGGAACAGTACATCATTCTTACCCAAACGGCTAGCCCTTATTGTACAGTCCGCATTAATTTTCTTTTAAATAATATTCTCCAAATAAAATATATATTGAGATATGCTAGTGTATTTTTTTTAAATTAAAAAATTGATAAATTATTTTAAGTCTAATGTTATGATGAAACTCTATATACTATGTATGAGTTTGCAAAACATACTGTAAAAAGAACTGAGTGTATCACCGATCAAGCCATAAAACAAGCCACTCAATGCTCAACACCCTGTATATACTATGTATTGGCCCCACCCAATATATATATTCATTGACCCAAACAATTGACCAACTAATGTACGAAATCAATTTTTTTTTATTGGTAAAAGAAAAGGATAATTAAAAATTTCATGTTTCACGAAACCAACTAATGCACGAAATCAATTTTAAACCTTTCTCTATCATCGTATCATTTTTATATGTATATATAATTATTTTAAACGTTAGTCCACATGAGTTTAAATATTAAAAATTGATTTAAATCTACTATCGTTCTCTAAAAAAATGATCAACGACAATCCAGTTCAAATCATGACTCAATGGGCTAAAATTTGATCAAAGACAAACATCCGAATATGTTTTTCAATTAAAATATAGAATGCGTACACAATTAAATTGATTTTGGACAACTGATAAAAGATAGTGTAATGTTTCTGATCCACATCGTCAACTTGGATAATTAAATGAAGCTTGGAGTCCTCGCAAACAATCAATCTATGTATCTGAATAGCCATAAACTTTAGACAACATATATATCTAATTCACATTTTTTATGTTTTAATCTAATAAGTTCATTCAATACATATAATTTTTATGAAAATATATACTTCATTAGATATCGTTATATAACCATTCGATCAATGCTGAAGACTACCAAACGGACAAACTATGGACGATGATTAATTAATGACTTTCTATTTTTATTTATGATTCAATTATAATTTCTTTTATGTTGAAATAAATTTTAGGATATTTGAGAAGATTTGAGGAGATCCTATACGGTGGATTCTCTCTTCAATAAATAAATTCTATAATAAAACAAATCAAACTACGGTCATTTGAGTTTATTTTATTTATTTTCCAATTGTTTTTATTATTTTTTATAGAATATCGTATTCATATAAGAGCATCTTCAATCTTACACCTAAACTTTTATTTAAATTTAAATTTAAATTTGAGTAAAAATCACTCAAAACACTCTCCAACCATTTACCCATACCCATATCAAATCCAGTTTTTACTCAAATCTTTATCCAAATCAAGAGAGACTTAAATATTTACCCAAATTTTAAACATTTTTTTTCCTTTATCTCCACATTTTTTCCCATATGACATTTTTTTCTTTCAACTCTACTTTTAGTTGAATTATATTAGATGCCTTTCCCACCTCCCAAAATTTTCACCATCCATCTCTTGAAAAAAAAAGTGATCTTCTTTCTTACTTTATCTTTGTTTTTTAACTTCTTATTTTTACTCTAATAAAAAAAATATTTTTATCTTTTTTTTCAAAAAATTGGATGATAATAATTTTTAAATTTAAATATCTTGAAGTGAAGAAAAATTGAATAGTAAAAATATTTGGGGAAAATACTTTCAAAATGTTTATAAATAATTATAAGAAAACGTGAATTTTTTAAAAGATTTGAGTAAAACACAAAGTGATGGTTGGAGACACACCATATCAAATCAAACTCTTACTCAAATTTTACGTAAAATTTAGGTATAGGTTTGAATAAGGACGGAAGATGACTTAAACTCATCGTTTTGATATTCTTTAAAAAAAAAAAAATCGACATACTGCATAACTCACATCCTTGATTGCATTCGCGAAAGAACATACTTTACTCTATGTCAATAATTATTTTTAAAGAATGAAATACTGTCCCTACCATTATTCCAAACTCATGAAAATCATGAAACACTACTAACCTGCTTGATGGTGACTGTGTAGTAGGGGTTGAAAGTGTACCATATCCCAAACATCATCCCCAACTCCACCATCCTCCGCCGCCGTTGCACCTCTTCATCTTCCTCTCCTCCTCCTCCTCCTCCGCCACCATCCACCATGCCGACAACCGCGCCGGCACGGACCACAAATTTATCGTCGCCGGAACCCGATACGACGGCCCATCTCTGTGTCTTGTGAGGTGGCGCCGACGATCTGATGCGCATGGATTGAGAGAGGCCATGCAGAGAGAGGAGCTTGAGGTGGTGGTGGTGGTGGTGGTGGTGGTGAGAGTGGGAGATGTGGTTGAGCTTGTTAGGGTTGGTGTGTGTTTTTGGGAGGCTGTTTTGGGTGGTGAGAGCCCATGTAGAGCTCAGCATTGCTTCTTTGATTTCTTTCTTTCTTTGGGAAAATCTATTTGAGTGCATGAGAGGTGTGGGTGAGGGTTTATAAAAGAAGGTGACATGTCTGTGGTCCATTTTGTCTCTTGATGAAGAACCATACTAGTACATGATTAATTTTTTTTTATTCTTATTAAAAATAAATTCATTTAACTTAAACTAGAGCAATGTATACTTTATCAAAGCATATACTTCTTCAAAAGATGTTTACTATTTAAAAAAAAAAAACACGTGTCTGCATTTTATACAGTAAAAAATATTGAGTATAAAAATGATGAGATGCGGTCACCATTCACTATCACTTAGGAGCGGTCACCCTCTCATCATCATCATCTGATTAAATGAATTTTAATTAGACTGTTAAAAAATTATCTCATGGTGATCCCTTTTTTTTCTCACATGATCTTACCCTTTCTCTCTTGTGATTTTTTATGGACCATTTTTTATCATCCGATTGAATGCTCCCCAATTATATGGTGATTATAAGGTAACCGCATTTTAAGAGGGTCGGGTATAGTGTTCGCACCATTGACAGAGCTAATTCAAGCCCAGTGCGAGCAGCTACCCCACTCAAAAAAAAAAAACCTAAACCGCAAGCCCCCATTTGATTAGAGAATAGACCTGGAATAACATTAAAATGGGTGTGTTTGAAAGACTGAAATAAATGAAAATCTATGTGTCAGAATTAACTAGTATAATTCTAAATTATTCAACCTAAAAGAATATGTGAATTCACTATCAAATCAACTGTCATCACATTTTATAAATCATTACTATACTCATATTTTATTCACATTTTATCTAAAAAATAAAAACTTTATTATTATGTTTTTCAATAAGAACAATTCAATAAACCAAATAAAAAATTATTTTATTTTAAAACAGTCATAAACGTTAGAATAACTTAATTATCTATCAAAACGGGGACTAAAGTTTCTAATTTTATATTTTAATTTTAAAAAATTATATGTTTTTTTTTTGCGTGAAGTGTACATGAAAAAATATAAATAAAGAAAAAATGGTACAAAGAGGGACAGCTTTGTCGGAGTTTCTTGTGTTCATGAAATACCGCTTTTATTTGACAAAGATTTAGCAAAAAAACAAGAACATGTGCTGCACGAGACAACAAATCGAACCAAAAAAAAAAATCATTATTATGGAATTAGTTGGGAGTTAGGCATGAAACACATGTACAGACCCAATTGATCATGACCACTTATAAGTCAATTATTTATTAAAACAATATATCTGAATGTAAGTAATCTTTTAAAGCTAAAACTCTTTCACAGTTTAATCCAAACACCCCCTAAGATGAGGGACTAGATCCGATCAGGCCTGTATCCAATCAGTTCAGTCAGTATTGAACTACATACCCTTTCAATTGAACTGCACAATGTATAAATCGAACTGCACAATCAATTGTTGGGTATATATTTCACTCTCTTATTGAATCCAATCAGCTATTGGAGAAAATATGAAATTATAAGTATCATCAGTATTCAATAAGAGAGTAAAATATATACTCAATAATTGATTGTACATTCGATTTATACATTGTGCAGTTCAATTGAAATGGTGTATAGTTCAATACTAACTGAACTGATAAGATCCTCCTAAGATGGACGTTAATTTAGCATGAAGTCTCTAGAGTACCTATGGGCTTTAATTCAATGTATTTAACAAGATGGGTTATATATTAAAAAAGGAGCACGGATACATACAATCCGTTTTGCAACTCGTCTGTAGTTATTATAGTGTATTGTATTCTATCATAATATTTGATTTTTATTTTATTTTTTTAAAACGAAAAAATATATTATTATGTTTCAATATATATTTCATTTCATATAACAACATGTATATCATAAAAAGAGTGTATGATTTAAAAAAATAAATAAAAACGATGTGGACTGCGATTGGGACTGCACTTAGACATGGATGTATCATTTTCCTTAAAAAAGAGTGTTGATACACCGTGTCGCATCAACATGAATACATGATCCATTCAAGGGATTGTACAAGTATGACATAGGGGTGTTTGGACGTGGATTTGAGAACTAGTTTTTCTTCAAAAGCTGATTTTAAAACTGAGTTTGCATAAAGTTGTTTCTCTATCATGAAAAAATTAGATTTTAGATATTTATTTTATAAAAATATGTTTGTAGTTTTTAATTAAGCTCCAACTTTTTTTTGTTTAGATTCGAGTATGAATAATTAAATTTCTACACATTCATAATATTTCTAAACCCACATCCAGATGCTCCTATGATACGAGATAATCAAAGTGGTTGGTTCAATACATTCTATTCTATTGATCCATTAATAATAATTTTTGGTACTATTATTTATTAAAAAGTCAATATGCCTTGGAGTTCAAAAAAATAACTACATTGAAAGGCAAATAAAAGAATTCAAAGGACTAATTTGGCAACAAAATAGAAATTTTTATAATAAATTATCTTAATATTAGAGAATCCTATATTTATATAAATAACACAAAAAACTAAAAACAACTATATTGAAAGAAAAAATAAAAAAATATTTAAAATTGAAAAAAAAAATATTTTTCAGAAAAAAGAAATTCAGACCAATGTTATGTTATGGCGTAACTTTTTATTCAAAGCAAAAAGAGTTCAATATGAGCAATATGACGTCATATTAATAAATCTCAGATCAATCTATCATAAGGTTGTGAAGTATTAAATAGTTCCGCCATAATAATAACCAAACTCCTTCGGTGACGATACATTATAAAAAAAAAACATTTCACAGGTTCTACAGTGTGAAAGCGAAGATGATCATCCCCGTTCGCTGTTTCACGTGTGGAAAGGTATACGATTTTGGTCTTTTTTTAGGGTTTCTGTCGCCTTTGATTCGTTTCTGTGGCGAATGATCTTCGGATTTGCCGATTTACATGTATTTTTCGTGAGTGATTTTGGGGTTTTAGGGTTTCTTGTGCGTGGGTTTTCCATTTTCAGGTGATCGGTAGATTTAGGGTTTTAGGGTTTCTTATGCGTGGGTTTTCAATTTTTCAGGTGATCGGTAACAAGTGGGACACGTATCTTGATCTTCTTCAGGCCGATTACACTGAAGGGTATGATTTTTTTTATTTATTATTTACTTCTCCTGGTTATGAAAGTTTAATATTCCCACTTATTCTTTTAATACTGACAATGAAATGCAATCAATGTATGTGTGTGGTGGATAAACCCATGTTGGTCTTGTCATTTGTAGACTTTTTTTAATTGTGCTTCTGTGAATTCTCTATAAAATAAGAAGTTTTACAATTGATTGCCACGGCATTATTCTATGGCAGAAGTTTTTGTTTATGGGTTGGAGGAATAGGGGGAAAAAACCATGTAATCCCATCTTACTCGTGTGCATTGTATGAATCTTCAATTCATATATAAAATGCCTTCTTAATGACCCACCAAACAAAAAATAGTATATAAAGTTATAATGGTTAGCGTGCTGATACACTCAGTTCCATTTGTAGCCTTGTTTGTAGTCTAGAGGCGGTCCCCTAGTCGACTATACACTCTATTAGTGGAGTATATGTTGTCCTAGTGTAGTATATACTATACTAGTGCAATGTATGCTCGATTGAAAATTTTCTTCTTTTTCAAAAAAAAAAAAATCTGTACTGATTTATCTATGTATATATTTTATTTTTCCATAATAGTATGTTTTTCATTGGGTGATTATATATTTAAAAAAAAATTATAATGGTGGGGTGCCAAACGGGGCTGGACATATCAGTTTCTTAATGGTTAATAACTTGTATAAGAAAAGGATCTGTGGAGTGTAACATATTATTAAACTGGTTGAATCAACTGATTTCACTGGGACTTGGTTGATCAAGCCTGTTCATTATGATTTAATTGCATGTGATAAACTTATTCAAGCAAGGAAATTGGTGCTAATTTGACATAGCAGAGTTTCATTAGTCGCTCTGTCTGATTCACAACAGCGTACAAAGGTCATCAGATCTGCTTTCCAATTCTTTTGCATTAGCATTTACTTTAAGGTAGAATCTGTATGAATAGGTGCGGTTGTATGAAAATGAGAGAAAGGTTGACAGTCATCATTTGCTGAATGTCATCAGTCATGTTCTTTCATTGCCAATTCCTGTCATGCATCTGGGATGCTAGAGACCACTTGTGCATAAGGTCACATTTTAATTTGATATCTTTTTGACAATTTTTATCACTCATCTAAAGAGGGGAAATGAAAAAATGATTTAAATAGCAAGTATATTAACTTTGCTAGAGGTTTCTACTTTATTTGTTGATTTAGTTTTCTTCTGGGATCAATAATAATTCAGTGTATATCCATTAAGTCAATGAATCTTTGGCCGTTTTCTCATAAATCAAATGCATCTAATTAAGTTATGAGTGTATCATGAATATGATGATTAAAAATCCTTGAAAAGTTTAATTATCTTTAGCTTGTCTTTTTGTATTCTACCAAGTTGGTTTTTAGAATCTAATGTTCTTGATTTTGAAAAGTAAGAACTTTGTGTATGTAGATCTATGCTGAGTAATCCTTCTGGTGAGTTGGTGGCATTTTCATTGTACTGATGGAACCTCTATAGTTTTTTTTCCCACTTTACAGGCTTTAGGCAGCTTCATTTTTGCTCCTTTATACCATTGACATTGCAAGATTTCTTTGGTGGTTGCAGATTGAATGCACACCAACAATTTTTAATCTAATTTAACTTTTTGGGGTCAGGGAGGGGAAAATGGAATGGAGGCGTATATTCCCTTTTTTTTGGCAATAGTTGTTTTCACCTCTTGAATCTTAGCCCCAGGCTATTAGAGAAATTGACTGATTTTAAGGTGGTCTTCCTTGAACAGTTTGTTTAAATTTTTAACTATTCTGCAAATTATTTTTGTTGCACTTTGTTTCTTTGGAATGTAGCCTATTATGATTGAAAAAAATATGGCTTTTCATCCTTTAGAAAAGGTCTCACTATTTCTAGTATAAGTTAAATTATCTTTGACTATTTCTTATGCATTATATATTATGATTGATGTCCATGCACTCATAATGCTTACTATTGATATTTACCCCTGGCTTCTGTTTATTACTGATTGCACCTGTGTGTTTTCTTTTTAAAATATGTTCTGATGATGACCGATATTGCTGCATTGTATCTGTGTATTTTAGAGATGCATTGGATGCATTGGGCCTTGTGCGCTATTGCTGCAGGCGGATGCTCATGACCCACGTTGACCTCATTGAGAAACTCCTGAATTACAACAGTATCTCTCTCTCTCTCTCTGATTATTTATTTTTCTTTGTAATACACCTTGTATGTTATGTTCTTCAACATATTTTGGTGTTTTTATGACGTGCACTGTTACACCCATACATTTTTGTAGTTGTTCCCACAGACACCATGTCACCTTACACAGTAATATGAAATCATCAAACGTAGTATATACTCTATTATTTTAGTGTATATTCTATTACAAAAAACATAAAAATGCATTTAATACATTAGAGCATGTACTTTGTTTTTTTTATAAAAGTATCATAAGTATGTACTTCATTAAACAAGTATACACTTCTAAAATTTGGTGTTCAAACTGTGTGCGGTCTACAGGAGTGACTAAGTATACCATTTTCCTTTTATGACAGCCCTGGAGAAAAGTGAGTCCAGCTGAGGGTGGAGGCCCCGTCGAATATATGAATCCGAAGGGTTGTCTCTTACTATTTTTTTTCTTCTTTGTATGGTAGAGAATGTCTGATTGTATCTTGCTGTATACAAACTGCTACATGTGACTTTTTTTTTTTGGTTAGCTTGTGATAATTGAAACTAATTGTGAGAGCAGAAATCGAACACTTCTCTTATGGAGAGACTCTTGTTTCCAGTTTCCACTGGTCAGTAAATGGTGACAGTTTTTTTTTAAAAGATGCTTAATAAATGTGAAAAGAAGGAATCTATTTTGTATGGTAGAAGCCAATTGCTGTATGTACTTATGCTATTATGTGGAGAAACTGTTAACTATGTTGTAATAACAAATGTGGATAAAAAAGAACAAAAAAACTGAAGATGGGGATAAAGTTACATAATGTTATTATTTGCATCCTCTTTCAAAGTGCTCATATTTGAAGTATGTGTGTCTTTCATTGCATATTTTGATGTCCCATTCATTGAAAGAGGCATAATATTCTAGGTTAATGAGGGAGGATCATAGATCATTGAAAACATTTTGGAACCTACTCTTTGTAAACTCTCATCTATGAGGTTCATTTATATCTCACCAAAGATTTTATTTATTTATTTATTTTTAATCCTATAACTCTTATTGAGTACTAATTTGTCCAAAGAGGGTCCATGGTTGTTCAGTTGTTGCCAGGTATGAAAGAATATGCATTCAGCCATATTTTTCATTTTGTTTTGTAAATGCATCTTTGAAAATTTTATTAGACAAATATGTTGTCTTTAAAATTTTTTAGAACAATTAGGGACCATAAAAGATAGTGCACAGTAAGGATTGTTATATCAGAGCAAACGTGCTATAACTGATGCAATATGCCAATGCCCAGTTGCCCACATTGAACCGATTATCAAACTGAAATATGTTTTCATGTCATCAATGTTAACTATTAAACGGATCTTATAAAATTTTAATTTTTGATTACAGGTTTTGATTTTTATGTTAAAAGTTAACAATTTTTTTTTTTTTTGAAAAGAAACAAATTTGAAGTTATCATGAAAAACTACTTTCAACGGGGTCTTATGTTTTGTTTGTAAATGTGTTTAGCATAGTTCAAAGTGTGACCGCACGTGTTGATGTGCTCCCCTCGGCGCATATCAGCACCCTTGTACTGTTCATGTGCGGTCAGCCGTACGAATCTAGTTCGAACGGGAATTAAACGGTCATTAGGCGTTCGAATTCAGTTTGAACGGGAAATCAAACGGCCCTTTAGGCGTTCGAACCCAGTTCAAATGGTTCGAACCTAGTTCAAGCGGGATTCAAACGGCCCTTGCGTGTTCGATCCCAATTCGAACATAATTCAAACGGTCCTTGGACGTTCGAATTCCGTTCGAACGAGGTTCAAACACCCATATACTAAAATTTTTTTATAAAAAAATGAATAAAGAATGTGCTACTGCATGTACCGTACATGCGGCTGCATGTATTGTATGCGGACCTCACCGCATATGGGTTTGCACATGCTTTTTAAACTATGGTGTTTAGAGAGCTTTTGGGTTTGTAGAAAACTGTGCAAACACATTTTTGTAAATAAAATGTACAAAAGTTAACTTTTTCATATTATGTGGAGAGATAACTCTCTCTAAACTTAGTTTTTAAGGAAAAGTTAACTCTCAAACCCATTTTCAAACCGTCCTTGGACCAGATAAATGAGCCATTTTATTTGGTTGCTATTTTTGTAATGCCAATTGTTTTACTGGCAATTTGCATAAAATAGCACCGTTGAAATGAATATTTGTAAAACTAGCACCCCTACGTGAATATTAGCAAAAAGCAGCATGATCAATGATTTTTTTTAAACACTTGAGGCACTCTCCTTTATTTTATTTTAAGTTGTGACCACTTTTTCTTCTTTGATTAATATTAAATATTAATGACTGAGATTTTTTATCAACTGTTTCACTAAATTTTAATGACTGAGATTTTTTTTCCTTAACATATATTCTGTTGTTGAGGAGAGGAGCATGCAAAATTTGTTTCTCTTACCATTGAGAAGAAGTGATCTCAATTGAAAACAAAGAAGGTGTTATATATATATATATATATATATATATATATATATAACTATATATGACCATTAAGAAGTGCTACTTTTGTAAATATTTGATATTCGATGCTGTTTTTGTTAATATTCAATTTTTGAATGCTATTTTTGCTATTACTTTATTCAAATGTTTACCCCAAAAATTGTGTTGTACCTCTGGAATCCTTACAATTGAATGTGGTGGATGATTGCGGTCCAAAGTAAAAGTCACCACCAATTCAGATCAACAAACCTCATCCACCTGATCCTTTTGAGAGGTTGAGAAGCATATCACTGGCCACCAACTCCTCTCACTCTCCCTGTTATGCCCTTCTTATCTCCAAAAGAAAGATAAAAAACAAGATGAGGTGAATCCACACAACTTGGATTTCCATGCAAATTTGGCCTTTCACTTGGATATCTCTGGATAACCAACACAACATTCTCTCTCTATCTCTCTCTCTCTCTCCTACTCATCCACTCCTCAAAATATCTCCTCTAGTCCCCTCCCTTTATAAATGTCTTGTATGCACTTTTTTTTGCCTCTTTTGTTTTCTCTTCCTCCTCCCCTGTGCTATTCATAGTTTTTGTCTACTTTTGAAAGCCATGCACAACCACCATGATCACACCCATCTCCCCTGCTTGCACTGCCACCCCCACAGCTTCATTAGAATGGTAAGCAATGCATGGCATGTAGAAGGTGAACCTCATAATGGTGGTTCAACTTCTGTTACTTTGTTTTCATAGAACTTGATCTTGGTTATTGATGTTATGTTGGGTATGTGGTTTTTTTATTTCTATGGATAATATTGCAGGTACAACACCTTATCGAGAGGTGTTTGATCCTCCACATGAGCCGGGATGACTGCGTCGAGGCGCTCGCCCGCCATGCGAACATTCGTCCCCTTGTCACCCTGACAGGTATATATATATATCTCTCTCTCTCTCACGAGATGAGATCCAGTCAGGACTGGATCATGGTCGATTAGTGACTGATTTGTGACAAAAACTATTAGAAAACTTTCATAATCTCACGTGTTAAACATGTGATGTTGTCATGTTTTGGTCTTCTATACATATGTAAGTGTGTTATATGTGTGACTTTGGTTGAAATTAATTTGTTGGGGGTGATATGCAGTTTGGAAGGAATTGTTAAAAGAGAATAGGGGCTTCTTTCAGGCTTACTACCAAGCAACTTCACCAAGGCATTTCACTTGTAAGCCCATTAAGCTTTTGCATGTATGGCATATTATTTTTATTTTTTTCTAAATATTAGTGGAAGATCTACATGTCATTGATCCAACTAGATTTGATTCATCAGGAAAACCTTTATTATAACTTTAAGTTGATCACTGTTCACATATTTTAGAAGGAATTGAATCAACAACAGTATATCTTCACATACTCATTTGGTTCTATGAATTGAGAAATTACTGTTGGTATTTTTTCTTCCTTGGAACTGTGAATATGTTTTATGAAAAAATTAATTTTTTCCATATGCTTTTCAAGTGTGTTTTTTTTGGTAAAATGCATTTAGACTCTCTAAAATTTTTAAAACCTACAAAAACACTCCTTAAAATTTAAAAACATACACTTACACCCCTTGCCATTATATTTTTTCATTAAGAAGTGACAAAACTAATTTAAAATTATTGTTTTACCCTTAACTATCTAGATATCCATAGAAAAAATCACTTTATGAATATTAACTTATACAATAATTAATTCTTCAAATACATCTGAATGCATTTTTGTGATAATTAAGTCACATAATTATTAATTAAAATGTAAAAACAACCCAAAAAAAAAACATGATAAAGATTTAATTAAAAGTATAAAAACACACTTTTATCTTATCTTAATAGAAAATCAAATTGCAGGGGGTGTGATTGTATATTTTTGAACTATAAAGGGTGTTTCTATAGGTTTAGAAAACTTCGGGGGGACCAAACTCATTTTACCCTTTTTTTTTTCTTCTGATAACTGTGAGAATCTGCATGTGATATATTTCTTTCATCAACACTTAATGATGTTCATAAAATGAGCTATGGAATGCATTTGTTGTGAAGGACTAGTATGGCAAGTCATCATTAAAAACATCAATGTGCTTGCTCATTTTATGAACCCCAACTTTATTTCCATTAAAATAAGCTTTGATCACCAAACTCTTATATAACTACTGATATTTTTTTCTTTTTCAGATGGACCTGTTCAGAAGGTATCAAGATTTAGAAGAAACCATCCGTGGTTCTGATGTTCCAAATAATAAACTAAATCCACATGAATAATCATTCATTGAGGTTTTCATTAGTGATCTGATTTTGGAATGTGAAACATAGTTCCCACAAAAGTGGTGTGTATAAGTATTTACAGAAGTGGAGAAATTTCTGAAGTTATGCTTATTTTTTCCTCCTCATTGAATTGTTGATTTGTATTTACTTATTTATGTTTTGAATAGATGTGTAATCTAAGTTACTAAAATCATTATTAAGAAAACCTCAACATGCATGTGTATAGCTCATATTTCTGGATAAGTTTTTTTACATACATTATGATTCAGTGTAACATTTTTTATGTGTCTTAATGTGTAACAATTGTGATCACATATATCATGATGCTAGCCTTGACCCAGTTAGATCACTTTACAAATAAAACATTTAAATATCAAAGTAATGATACTGGTAGCAAATTAAAAGGAAGAGAAGAAATACAACATTTGAATTCTAAACATAAAAAAATAACTAAATCCAAAGATTTTAAAAACTGAAACACCATTTCACAGATAAAGCATACCAAAGAAAAGTGATAACAGTGGCAGAAGCAGCAGCAGTAATAGTAGTAGAAGAAGAAGAATAAAAAGAGCATGATAAGGTTCTAGATTCTTGTTACATGAAGAAAAGTAATGGTAAATATAGGAGTACTAGCTTCTCATTTGCTTAGAGACCTTCCTTTCATGAAAACATTCTCTTTAATTTGTCCCTCCACCTGAAACAGTAGATTATTATGATCAAGTACATCTAAATTTATTTAGGAATTCTGACATGGAAATTTAGAGGTCATGAGATAGAATTTCCAATCATTGAAATATTTGAATGATGCAAGGTGGAAATCTCAAATTACACTAATCTATCCCCATTCGACAAGCAAAATTTAAGTTATAGCATCCATAAAAAAAAGAATAAATTATGTCAAAAAATGGAAATTGATTGTTGATAAAATACTAAATAACACAATAAGTTCAACCATTAGATACCTCATGTACCTGTAGTCAGAACAAACTGTTGCTTGGCAATATGTGTGCTTAGTACAATCAAATGTATCCAGGTATCCACTTAGAAATTTTTTATCATATTCTTCATTATTTTAATAACCAATCCTAATCGTCATTGTTGCTTTTATATTTAAAATGTAGAAGTTTTAATGTAATAACTACTGCTTTCAAATGTTTCACATCCCAAGAAATGGAGATTAAAACAAGATGGACATTAAATTCATAGCAGAATGAAATATGGGAAAATAATTAATTTTTTAAATGAGAGAGCAACTGAAGCACATTGAGTTCCCAATGTCATCGCAGAGTACTGACACATAGTAATCCAACATTCCCATAATGAGAAATCAGTCAAATCTGAATGTGTTAAGTGGGGAATCTAAGACCATTATTGTTAAATTTTTCTCAAAACCCAATACACCATTTCCCATAATTGGAATACCTGAGATGAGTTTCCCCATATAAATGGGAATCAGAAATAGAAGAATTCAGTTTACATGTTTCCAAGGTCATTATTGTTCACATTATATAATTCACATCATCAGATGTGACTCACCTATATAACAAAATGAAGAGAAGGGTAGAAGGAAAGCAACTAATAATTAAGTTTCTCTTCTCAAATATATACTCAATTAATTAATGTACCTATATGCTAACTGGTGCCATAGGGTCTATCTAAAACGTTTTTAGATGTATTCTTCTTCTGTGTGATTTGTTAAAGTCAACAATGATAATTAAAGATATTTTTTTCAATTCTAATAAATCATTCAAACTAAACGGATACTCATATCTTAAAGATATTAAACGTACAACTTGATGAATATAAGTTTGTTCAACCAACGAATATAGCTCTTCAAACATTCCAAAGAGTTCCGGATGCATTGTGACTATGCTTAAGAAATGAAATTAATACAAGTCTCTCATAAAATATGTAAACCCAATTTCATGTTAAAAAATCCATGTAAGACTATAAAACCAAAACCCTAGACCATTCATATATGCAATACAAAGTTGGTATCAAAATTTTTACCTGATCAACATCTCCAACCATTGTTGCCACCTTTTCCACCTCTCTGGCTGCAGCTCTCTTTATTTCCTTCGTTCCGAATCCGAGGAAAATGTGCCCACTGCACAAAAAAATATAAAATAAAAAAATAAAATCACTTGAAAGAAACAAAATCAGTTCTTAAATAACCTAAATTAAACTCCAAATGCACTCACATTTTTAGCAGCTGTGCTGAAAGCCTCCTTGTGAGAGATGTCAGGATGCATGGCCTTGATCCTCTGTATCTCCTCTCTGTAAAAAAAAAACAGAATAATCAATTCAACATAACTTAATTGGTCTTAACTTAAGTTAGGACTATTTTACAATGTAATGAAGTTTTACTTGATGAAGAGATTGTATGTCGAAGGCGCTCGTTGTTTCTTCTCTGGAGCTATTTCAGAATCAATAGTAACATCAGGTAAGTTATATACAAATGCAGTCTCATATTGAATCATCAATGAAAAAAATAAAAACCCACGTTTGTTAACAATGGGGGTCATGGAGAGGACCATGTCTTCTTCTCCTTCATCACCATTGATCATATGAGGACTTGAGCTATCATTGGATTTGGGAAGCTCTGTTTCCAACTGTTCTTGTTTTTGCTATAAAAAAACAAAGTGAATGCTATTAAGAGAGAAGCTACTAATTAAAGAAGTTTAAACAATCTAAATTGAGGAGATTGAACCTCTTCATCGCCGAGCGAAGCGAGAAGCTTAATGGGGATGAAAGAAGCTCTCATCATGTCGACGGAGAAGAAATTCGTGCAATGGCCGCATCGGACGGTGACCATCTTGGCCAAGCTATTACAGGGGACACTCACCTGCAATTCACAACATGAAACATAGATAAATACACATAAAAATGAATGCATGAACAAGAAGTGATTGGTTTTGGTGTTGGGTGACATTAGTACCAATAATATGGTGTTGCAGAAACTGCATTGGACATAACAAAGTTGGTGGTCTGGGAGTTCAAAGAAGGGGTTACAAGTAGTACTCATTTTTTTACTTGTGTGCCTGAGGGAGAAGAATGTGTAAAAGATGACAACACTAAAAGCTTATAGAGGCTTCAATGGATGGAGGGAGGTTTTTATAGAAGTTAATGAGCAGGTACATCTATCATTGTTGAGCCAACTATTTTTTTTTATCCAACACAATAATCATTGTTTTTAAAAACTCAAAAAACTCTAATACCTGACAAGTTATTGATCCGAGTTAGTAATCGAGTTAATTGATAGTATTTAAAAATAGTAAAAATATAAAATATGTGAGAAAAATATATAATTAGCCTCTTGAGTTGAGAATGGTGAGTTTTGCTTTTCATTTCTCATGTTGGCCATTTAATTGATTGAATAGACCATGAGCTTCTTTGATGGTGAAAGTGATCAAAACAATCATATATAGCAAATGCATTGAATCACCTGCTTTTCTTAAGATTCCATCTGTGTTTCCAAACATTTTAATATATATATATAATATTGTTGTGTGTATATATATATATATATATATATATATTGTTGTGTCTATCTGAGGACTGAGGTTTCTAAAAGAGGAGAGAAAGTGACCAGTCCTCATGCTTCTTTGTTTTGTTTTTCTTTTCTTCCCATATGTTGTTTTCTTCTTATTAAAACTCTCTTCTGTGCTCACTCACAATGCCATCTTCAAAGGGAACAGCACAGCATCTCTCATTCAAATATAACTCATCTTCTGCAAATTAACTTCAACACTGACATGATATCACAAACAAAAAAGCTTTGGGAAATGTGTGGGAAGTGAAGGTGCAGTCAGCTTGCCCTGTATTGAGGGACTAGATGATTTGTAGAAGTTGCTTTTTAAGAGGTTATATGAGGCAATTTTTATTATTTTTCTTTGAGACCATTTGATTCCCCATTTTGTCTCTCCTTCATTTTAGGCCAGTTGAGTTTTCCTCACATGCAAAGCTCAGGACCCATTCTGGGCTCTTACATTAATAAAAGAAGGCTGTCACACACACAATCATTTTTACAAGCATGCAATTTTATATACCTTGATGATTGAATATATATTATTTGTGAAGCAAAAAATTTTCACATTTTAAAAAATAAGTCCATACAATTCATATTTCATCTTTTATAAAAAAATATTTGTATGATATATATATTTTTAAAATCAAACAGTTATATAACTGCAAGCGGAGCTCTAAATGGTATGCGTCTAACATTTTTATTTATTTATATTTATAAAAAATACAATTTTGTGTTTTTTTTCTTTAAAAAATTAATTTTTATGAAGTACGTACGTGTATGTACATTTCAATGAATTGTATATAGATCTTTAGACAATAAAATGAAAAATAATAACATTTTTTTTTAAAATAAAATTAGATAGCAAGAAAACAGTCCCCCACTATCTTCAGCACATGCTGCGGAACATTAATTAATTGCATATCAGAATTTTTTTAAAAGGTAAGTTTTTAAATTTTTTTTTTTTTGGTGGACCCGGACAGGGTGACACAAAACTGACAGGTCAACATGGACCTTAGAACACCTAGTGGGACAAAGTCCATAGGAAACCAGTCCAACAGAGCATGGAGAACAAATAACCTGGGCTAAAGGCCATGTGAAACCAGCCCAACAGGGCTTGTGGTCACCCTGCTAGAAGCAGGAATTGAACCCGGATCATCCCCTTTAAAAGGGGGTGTCCCAACCAACGTGGCAAAATCAAAGTAAACTTCAACCCCCTTAACTAAAGGGGACAACTAAATTCATCCCACTAGGTGAGAAACCCCCATGAAAAAAAGGGTCATACGTCTTTGTAAACAAGGGTAATCACGTATAAATCCCTGTCGACGTTGGTGTAAACGTACAAATCTATGAAAACTCATAAAAATTCGTATACATCTCTATCATCAGCAAAATTTAATCATTATTCAATCTACTTTAGTCTTACTATAACTTTAACTCATCAACATAATTTAATTATCAATATAACTTGAACGGCCTAGATTAGGAGCTACAGAATGAACGACCACAATTTTTTTTTAACTATTAATTTACGGGTTCGGGTTGGGTCGAGTTGTGAGTGAGGCCAATTCGAACCCAACCCGATTTGTAAGTCAACTCGAATTGATCAATCCGAATCCGATTTAGTCAACTCAACCTGTATAAAAATCGGGTTACCCGTCGGGTTCGAGTTCAACTCGACACAAGTTGCAGTCCTATATACAATATCTAATCATCTATATATTTCATTGCATTTCTAACATGATATATAAAACTGTATTTTAGATTGAGAAAAAAAATGAGTGTACCTGTACTCATAAAATTATAATTTTAATAATGATTACTTACGTATATATATTTTTATAATGATTATATATAAACGTTGAGACTCTTACCACCCAATCATAACGATAAACCGTTTTTTTCAGCCCGAACAATCCTCCATTGACTAACAAACTAAAGACATCTCAGCCATACACGTGTCAGATCTTCTGCCACACACGTCTACATCACCGTTGATTGGGCCACGTAGCATAGTATCTTATAACAGGGTCATTTTAGTAATTTCGGTTCACGCAAGCCATACTTTGCCCTCTCTGCGCCTCTCTTTCTTTCGGGAAGCCAAACAACGGCCATTAAAGAAAAAAAAGAGAAACTTTGAAAGCTCGATCGAAGATCGAAAGAGAGAGAGAGAGAGAGAGAGACAAAAAATGCAGTCACTGAGCATGCAAGTTAGACCGGGTTTGGGTAATCGAACTGGGCGAGTCGACTCCGACCGGTGGAGGCGACGGAGGAGGAGCGGAGATCACCCCGGGAGGTGCAAAACTGTATCCGTCGTTGCTTCTTCTTCTTCTTCTTCTTCGGAGAGGGAAGAGACTAAAGAGAGGTCGAATTCGTCGCTCTCAAGGAGCCAGACCTACACCCTCCTCAAGCAACAGTTGGCCGTCGCCGCCAAATCCGAGGTGGGTGTGGGTCCAACCCAATTTTTTTTATATGGGGGTTCTTTATTGGATTGGTTGTTTTTGAAGTACTGGTGGTTGAAAGTTTCGATTTTGATTGATTGGCCTGTTTTAATTGGCGATTTTGATGAATTCGTTTCTGATTGAGGTTTGGATGGTGAATTTCTGGTTTTGTTTGTCTGTATAGTTGTTCTATTTGATATGGAGATTGAGGTTTAAATGATTTCTTTTGGGCTTCCTCTGTTTGGTGTTTTTGGATCTTGATTTTGATGATTTGATTTTGTTGGTATAGAAATAGGTATGTAACAGTTTCGTATTTATGTAAGTTTTACATATGTTCTGCAACTCAATTTCAGTTCAATATGGGAAAGGGAGGTCATGGCTTGTAAGAGGTGCTATTATTAATTGTATTTTAAAGATTATAGATTGTGAGTTTAGTTGTAGATTTATGATTGTGGATAGGAATATAGGGTTTGCAAGCACCAAAACCATGTGGAAAGTCCCCAAATTTGTTAATTTTGGCAGGATTACAAAGAGGCTGCACGAATCAGAGATTCATTGAGGTTATTTGAAGATGAGGAGCCTGTGTTGCGACTTCGCAGATTGATGAAGCAAGCCATCAAGGAAGAGAAGTTTGAGGTGTGGTAGTCTAACCTTTTGTTTTGTTTCAAACAAATATTATATTACTTTTAATGCCAAAACTGTCACAACATAAGATCAATATGGATAACCACAAAATTTTAAATTTTTTTTAACACATTATGAGGTATGAGCTATTATAGTGCAAATGACAGTCCATCTATACTTGATACCAAGAATATGAAAATGCAAAAACTGAAATGTTGCAGTGTAAATAATTGCTTCGCCTTTTGTTGCAGAAATCTTTTAACAATTTCAAATATAGAGGGTTGAAATACAATTGTTATTTAATTGATTTGAAATGCAATGTTATAATTCCGGACACTGAATGGTAAGCGGGTCTGTAAACGAGGTAAATACCTAGTTGGACATTGATTGAGGTATATGGAACTGTAGGTGGTTCAATAAACAGGACTATGTATAATAGAGCCCTTTCTTTTGTGTTATTAATAGTCTATCCTTGTCTTATTGCATTTTTCTGTTTCATGAGCCTATAGCGTGTGTCCCTGTGTGTGTATTTTTATCATTTTTCCATCTTGAGATTCATGCATTTAGGTAAGCTATGGTTTCCATGCATTTCATTATTTGGCAATTATATTTTGTTTATGTTGCTAATGTGATGCAATTCTTACCCTCAAAAAAAAAATATATGATGCAATTCTGTAGAAAGTGGTTCAGCAAGTGCTCATTGCTCATTGTTATACTTTTCTGATTGTATAGTGAACCATTGTCAGGATGCAGCTCGATACAGAGACGAACTAAGAGTTGTAGCTCCACATTCTCTGCTTAAATGTTCAAGTGATGCCACAACTTTGGTTAGTGTGAATTCTTATTATTCTATTTCTTTATTCTTTGTGAATTTGGTGTGCACCCTATCTCATAGGATTTTAGTTGAACATGCCTACTGCTTGTGGTTATTTATGTATGATCTATATCTCTATCAACCCCCTTCGTTCTATCCCTCCAGCCCACCCAAAAAATGGCTTGGTTATGTGCTCCTTGCTCGCACACTCCATGCAAGGTTATGGCATCTCTTATTTAAAGTTCTCAAGTGTTTGTGGATCAATTGACAAATATTACTGAAGTTCTCTTGGAATTGGAATTCTGCTTAGATATAACGCACTTCTGACATTTCACACGTATGCATGAAGATAAAACAAAGATTTCTACTAATTGTATTGTGGGTCGTGAATATGAAGAATTTCTCTGCAAGTCTAAATCCTTATGGGTAGTTGAAATTGGATCTTGATTTGTGAAAATTTTCTCCTGCTGGAATTGATTTGCACAATTTTATTGATATTAGATAGATTGTTTATTTGCTTCCATATGAATATTTAAACATTACCCAAGCATAATTTACAGAATAGTTATATTTATGTTAATTCTTAAGGAGATACTTTTTAATGGAGAAAATCCATGGTCCTTAAATCATTTCTAACGTATGTGAAAAAAAGTCCTTTTGTGTCTTTGAATGTCATCCTTCTTTTAACCTTTATTATTAATTATTAATGATTTTAGAACAATAGTTTTATTTCTCACCTTCCATGGTGAAATTTAAATTTCAGGGAATCCGTGTGCAAGTCCGTAGTGTCTATATCGAGGGCCGAAGTCAACCATCCAAAGGGCAGTACTTTTTTGCGTATCGAATTAGGATCACCAACAACTCCGACCGCCCTGCTCAACTCCTCAGAAGGCATTGGATTGTAACTAATGCCAATGGGAATTCTGAGAATATTTGGTTGGTTCTGTTTACCATATAAACCCATCAATATAAATTACTTCTTCCACTATTGGTCCTCAAATACTAATCACCAATTGTCCTAATTCAGGGGTGTCGGCGTTATAGGAGAGCAGCCTGTAATACTTCCTGGGACTGGTTTTGAGTACTCATCCGCATGCCCATTGACCACTCCTAATGGGAGGATGGTAAGCTGTGATGTCACAATGTCTACTTAACATCTTCTTTACTTTGATCATAGAATGAAAAAATAACCTCGCATGAATGTGATGTGAAGAAAATGGTCAGACCTTTCAGCCATCATTTTAATGCAGTTCACAAAATGTGTGCTCCCAATACAATCCCCCCCTCCCTGTGAGCTTAGTGTTGTTTTAAGCTTGACATTTGACATATTCATGTTTTGGACAATAATCTTTTGCAATTGAACTTTCATCATTATTCAACAAATAATGCACATAAAAACTGTCTGACACGTAAGTAATAGTATATTGTCAATTTCAATATTAGTATGCTTTTAAGTTGAACCAGCATTGATAAAATTAATACAGTAATACATCTATTTGGATTTTGTTGTCAGTGCGTCTGGCAGTCACCATACTAAAAAGAGCCCACTTTCTAGTCATCTCAGCTCTCTGATACAAATATACAATTAGCTATCAAAACACACACAAGCATTCTGTTAATGTGTCTCTCATTTTATTATTGCTGAAATTTGTAGTTTGATTATAATTTTTCTGAATGACTCCACATTTCATGTTTTCCCTGTAGGAAGGTGATTTTGAGATGAAGCACATCGACAGGGTGGGCTCACCGACATTCAATGTGGCCATTGCTCCCTTCTGTCTATCAATCTTGGGAGACGAGGATGATATGATGTAGAGATATATAGAGTTGAGAGTTAGGAACTATGTGAAGGCCATTATGTAATTTGTGTATCATATGCACACTATAATTTATTTTTCTTTCACATGATATACATTGCTTTACCCAATAAGCATTGTATGATTAAGACAGGCATGGAAAATGTGATATAAAACTGCTTGTTGAGGTAATTGTTGTGAGGTCTCTTCAATCTTGAGTAGCCAATGTTATTGAGAAGATGGGGGCCGTCCGATCCCCCTCAAATGGTTCTGGAACAAGATAAAAAAATCATCATTGGGTGTTTTTTGAGGGAAATGTAGACTTTTAATCATGATTGGGTGTTAAGAGAGAGAGAGAGACAGAGAGACCTTGCATGGAATTCTTGCCGTGTCTGTCTTGACCAGTTGTCCATCTCTTTTGCATGATAACTCTATATGTTGTTTTGTGTGTCTATTTCACTGTATATATGGTTTTGCTGAAACTCAAAAACTCATCAAATCCTGCTGTTTCGGCCATGAAAGGTAAGAGCTTCTCTCTCTCTCCAGAGTTCAGTTGGAACTTTATTAACTATTAGTACTGAATGATTGTTGTTTGATGTCACATTTTGAGAAGACCCACCTGAGATGGGCTTGAAATTTAAACACTTGATATGATCTCCTCATTGTTTTTGTGCGGATGTTTTGTGTTAGATTAGATTGACATATTATTGAGTATGATTTTTTATGTTATGATCTGAACATTGGTTCTTTATATAAAAATGGTTAAGTGAATGCTCATGATCTATCTATATTACTTTTGAGTTAATGACTAAAAATTTAGTAACAAAAAATTTGATGCTAACTAGTAAAGGGTTATATGAATGCTGCAACTGAACTTTCCAACAAAAAATATTTTGAGTTATACACTTATATTCGTGTTATACTTCACAACAAATTTTAGTATCAAATTAACTGAACTGAGTCACACAGGATGTCTGATATCCTAAAAAAAAATTTCATTAATAATAAAAAAAGTTGAGGTAGGGCATTTACATGAGGGCACTGTGAGAACCTGTCCTATTCACAGTCCTTTTTATAAAGAGAAAATATTACATACAGTCCCTTTTTAACTCTCTGTGCTTAAGGACATTGATTAACTCAAGTGAGAAATGATATTACAAATATGACTGATTACCCTTAATAAATGGACCCCAAACAAGTAAGGGCATTCCCGGAATAATATCCGACCCATTCCACGTGGATAGCTAACCTATCTTACAAAACTTTTGACAAACATTTCCATACAAAATCTTATATGCTTTTTTTTTGGTGGGTCAAAATCTATATGTTTCCAGACAGTTGTTAAACTATCAAAATCTATGCATGGGATTTGCTTCTCCCTCATTTCACACGTTCAGGAACTAATAATAATAAAATATAATGTGAAATTGAAGACCCACCATTAGTAGAGAGAGAGAGACAATAAAGAGGACCCTTTTGAATGGTAGTTTCTTCATAAAGCAGAGAACCAAAGCATCTGTGTTGGTAATTCTAACTATTCTCCTTCCCCCTTTTTTTTAAAAAACAATTTTGTTTTCCAATGCATTTTTGTTGTTGGTTGATTGTTTATGATTTAAGTAGTGAAACCCATATCAAATTTGGAGTCTTTTTTTTTGTTGAATTCTTTTGAAGGTTTTTTTTTTTTTTGAAGTTCTTTTGAATTCTTATGAAGTTATTGGTCACTTGGTTGGAGTTCCGAGTTTTGTTCAGTCTTCCCAACAAGCTTTCATATGTGGGTCGTTCCATTGGGAAGTTTTGTTTGGTGATTGTGGTTCCTTGGTTTCAGGATCACAATTTCTTCTTTTGGGTTTATTTGGGTCTTCATTGGTTTGTCTTCAGAGGGTTTTTTTATTTAAAATATTATTATAAGGTTTTTGAATCATAGGTTTGATTGGGCTTCAATTCAAAATTTCCCCTTCATAATTTATTGTTATAATAACAAATATCTTTTTGGTCTTTTATAATGTCCGTGCTTTTATAGCCTCAATTGGCCTCCACTATTTTTATTTTGTGTTGGCTTTGAATAAATTTGATATCTTCCAAGAATTGCTAGAGATCAAGGTATGTGAAAGAAGAAATCCAATTCAGAAGAACTACAAAACAATGATTCCTCATGTTTTTATTAACGAAATCCAATTCAAAAGAACTACAAAACAATGATTCCTCATGTTTTTATTAACAGGACATTCAAAAAGATCTTGGCATCCAACCATGACTGTTGATACGACCACATGGGACTATTGGTTAAATTGGAGATTTCTGCTCTGCGCGATTTGGGTATTCTTATCAATGGTATTTGCTGCCTTATTGATATGGAAATACGAAGGTTCACGGTCTGATCAAGATAGATTAGAACCTGAAGAAGATACAGCGGGTATGTTATATGAGGATGAGTGTTGGAGGCCTTGTCTGAAAGAGATTCACCCTCTTTGGCTGCTGGGTTTTCGCGTTGTAGCATTTTGTGTGCTGTTGGCATTGCTCATCGTCAATGTTGTGATCGATGGAGGTGGCATATTTTACTATTACACTCAGTAAGCCTAACTCACCTAGTATTAAGACTTCTCTTTCAATTCTTTGTTTGCACATTATAAAGTTTATTGTACAAAAATTTGTGCTTTTTTTAGTTTTTTCAAAATTGATTGGAGTAAGATTGCAATATTGCTTTTGGAGCACTCTCTCAATTTTAGCTGACTAATTTGTGATATCATTCTGAAAATAGTAGCTTTTGCTGCTTTCTTCATCAATGGTCATCAGAGAAAAACAACTGCTGTTCAAGATTTAAAGTCTATATATTGGATGTAAACATTACTATTTCTGGAGAAGAGGATTTTGTGTCTTATTTTAGGCATCCCAAAATTTGTCTTTACCATTGCGGACTTCAAATGTTATTCGTATCTATATTGATACTGATAAATCATATAAAGTCAATCTATAAATTTAAGAAACTCAGTGCTATTAATTTTTTTACACACCAATATAAGTTAACCAGAAAGTGGTGACATTATCATGATCTTCTGATATTTTGATATTCTTGGTGACTTACAGATGGACATTTGCTCTGGTTACTATATATTTTGGGGTATGTCCTTTGACTTTTATTCCCGTCTAGTCAAATGTTTATACCCACTAAACTGATTCATTGAAACTCTTCTATGTGTAGATTGACATGTTAATAGAAAACACATATTTCTATTCACATTTTTTTGACATAAGCTATTTTGCTTACTGTTTATTTTCCTTTTTAGCTTGGTTCTTGTCTCTCCATTTATGGGTGTCACCAACTTCTTGATAAAGCTGGTGGTTGCATGGTTGATCATATGAGGGTCGATTCAGAGCAAGGAACATATGTTGCTCCTTTGGCTGATGGGAATGTGAATTCAGTGAGAACTAACCTCAACTCAGATTTCCGAGAAGAACGCTACGTTCGCCGAATCGCAGGATTTTGGAGTTATGTTTTTCAAGTCATCTATCAGGTCAGTAGTCATACTTTCTCCTCAAGACTCTCGAGGTGTTACAAATTTGAAATCATTTGATACAAAATCCAAATCAGATTTATCAGGAATTTTAGTTGAACCTCATCTAAGGCAGCAAATTAGTTTGATATTATAATTTTTCATGGATTAATTTTTTTTACAACTTTGTTATTGTGACAGACGAATGCAGGTGCAGTGATGCTCACCGACTGTGTGTTTTGGTTAATCATTGTTCCTTTTCTTGCTCTTGAAGATTATAAACTCAGTGTTGTAAGTAACTATATTTGGTGAATCAACATCATTTTATCTTCTCATTTTGTTTCCGTATTTTTAGAATTCTATATGTTGTATGGGAGAATATGGTACTAGTTAAGTTGAATTTATAGTTAATGCACTCCTTTTTTGCTCTTAGCCATCTTCGATTTATTTCCTCTAAATTGGAAAGAGAACGATATTTATACCGTCTTTAAGCTTCATATTTGCCACCTGTGTCAGATTAATATTGGGATGCACTCGGTGAATGCTGTCTTTCTTCTTGGTGATACTATTCTAAATCAATTGGTAAGTGTACTTTATTCATCAAATATCCATGTAATTGTGGAATCACTATACCCTCTTTTGACATACTGTTTACATGAACCATAGAGATTCCCATGGTTTCGGATCTCATACTTTTCCTTGTGGACGGCGCTCTATGTTGTGTTTCAGTGGATCATCCATGCTTGTGTTTCACTTTGGTAATGTATATTTTAATTAACTCTAGATTTCAAGAAAATAATTTTTTTCAACCTCTAATTGATTAATCTTCCTTTTGCCAGGTGGCCATACCCATTCCTCGATTTATCGTCGTCTTTTGCTCCATTGTGGTATGTTTTTTTCTTTCTTATTAATTAGAAAAGTTCAAGATATATGCAACAAAAATTTCATAATGGGAATTGATCGGTATTGAATTTAACGTGGATTACTGTGATGAAACTTCAGCTTATATTTTCCATTGACACACTGTTGAATCCTGAAATGTATTAATGCTTGTCCTTATGAAATGTTTTTTTGGATAAAACTTCAATTTTTGGTCAAGCCTTTCCTTACCCATACTGGAGCTAAATCATCATATATTAATGTGTGTTTTTGCAGGTATGTAGCGGTGGGATTGATGCATATACCATGCTATGCTGTCTTCCCTTTAATCATAAAGTTGAAACACTGCCTGTTATCAAGATGGTTCCCAGATTCATGCCAACTTTCAAAGTAAATCTAAGGTTTTTTTGTTGATATATTACAACCTGTATACACCAATTCGGATCGCTTTAAAGCTGCTCATGTTTGATGTTATTGCATAGAAGAAAAGTGGAATCAACACCAAGGAATTGAATTGCTTTGGCCAAACCCGACCAGATGGGTTAGTTGAGACCTCTGTTTTTGAGTCATTTGACCAAGTTAACTTTAATGTTACCCCAAAAGAGATATGTTGAATTATGGAGTAAAAAATTTCATATACCTGATGAACTCAACAGAGTTAAATCATTAATTATTTGATGGGATAACAGTTTGCCATATTTATTCCTGTCTCAGGTGATGCATATCTAAATACAAAAGGTCTCAAACATTTAAATGAGGCTGACCTGAATGAGAATGTTAATACAAGGAATGTGTTTCTTGATTCACATGGTGATCTTATGAGTCTTAATTTAACTATATATACACTCAGATTTGCATGAAAAATCAACATGTTCACTCAAAAAAATCTGTACGTTCACATTATTAAAGCTGTTTTGTCTACAAAGAATAGCCAAACATTAGGCCATCATACTACACAACAAAAATTTCCATTACATGCAACCCACAAATACAATAGATACAACATGAATAGATTTTTTTTTATATGAAATTTAAGTGCTTGGTAAGGAACCCATCAGAATAACAGGTTTTCTATTTTTGGGTTTCCATATCTTGTCCTGCATTACAGACTTCGTAAACAAATCGGAGAAAAAACCGACTGTGGACTTTGAATTGGATTTGCTGATCGATGAATCCAGATTCCCATTTGCCGCTTCATAAGATCCATGTGTTACAGTTTCTGTGGGACCTGCTCTAGCAGTCACACTAGATGGTTTGCTACACGGGCACCCCCCGAACTTTCCAAAGCAAAGCTCGTGAAAGACAGAGTTGCAAGATCGGCATCTCACAACTTCATCTTCCTGCTTAAAAATTAACATAGAACATTGCTTATCAGCTTGAATAACAACAGTAGATTTCTCTAACATAGACATACGTAAATGGGAACTTTAAACCAGTTGTTTGAATCTTAACACCAAGTACTGATTATGATTTAAAATGAGCCCACCTGGAAGGGGAAAATGAGGGACGAAGGGTCTTCGCATGCTTGTCGAGCACTGCAAGGGATGCCTGAATCATAGCAGACAAGGCATTGCTGTGTGATGTGCTCAAGGATTGTGCTTGCAATGTTCTCAATCATGATGGGGAGTCCTGTCAAGGAAAGTAGGACAAGACTTCAATGTGAAAAAAATACAATACAGATGACAAGACTTCAATGTGAAAAAAATACAATTACAGATGACAAGACTTCAATGTGAAAAAAAGTACAGGTACAGATTAGACTACATATTGGTGTACAAATACATGCAAGAAGTTGCCGAGATGATCCATGAGTATACTATGCCTATGCTGATAATGAGCATGAGAGTAGTACCGCATACACATCTACTTTGCTTCAGGGAATAAGACAATCACTTCAGCAACTATATCTGATGAACAAAATGCATAACGTGTCGGACCAGGCAAACTAATTGAAACGGAGATGATGAAGGCAGTCCAACCACTAGAACTTGATATATCGATGTGTCAGAAACCGGGACAATGCCTTATCAATCTCAAACAGCACTGAGGAAAAACAAAGAGACCTCAAGGACCAAAAAGCTAACATAAATTTACAACAGCACTCCACAGCATCATTTGGATATTGGTTCACATTGCAGAGAAAAAGAAAGCATATGATGGTGGTTTCTTGAGTAATAATTATGGGAAGTGATCCAAAATGGGTGATGGTGTGTGGAGTTTGTAGTAACACCTCGGAAATAATGAAAGCATCAATCAAGTCTTTTTAATGTCATAAAAAGTACACAATGTTTGAAACAGAATTCTTGCATTTTTCAAATCATAAACAGTGGATTTCCACAAGTGTAAAAAGAGATGTTTTCCTTTATTCAGTTCATAATGCGAAGTGCATCCAACCCTCAACCCAATTGTTTTGAAACCAATGAATAATGTGAGTGGTAAAGGAACAAACTCATATAACGAATTGTGAAGTACAAAACAAGGTAATGTTGATCATCATAACAGGCTCTGCGTCATTCATCCATAGTCAATGGCAAAAGTTTATGAAGTACATCAACACATGGTAAGAGATTGAAGATTGAAATGGTACCTGCAAATGCACCTTTGGAGAGATCAACCAGATCCTTAAGTGCAAAGAAATCATTGTTTTCAAGAAGGTATCTCCGGGATCCAAGGCCATTCTGGATAGACCTTCGATAAGGACAACGGACATATGGAAGCATGGCTCCAATTTTCTTTCTGATACCCATTATGTGTTGCAGAGCTGGAACTCTTGAAAACAGAAACGGATTGACTGCACTGACACAGAGCATCGGCTGCAACAAGAACACATTGCAAGATTAGGATTGCAACAAAAAAATGCCCAATATAAATCTTTTCAATATTTTACCAGATCTATTTAAAAGAAGAAAAAACTACCCCCAAAGATTAACAGGTCATCATGCGACATTCGTGTTTAGCATAAATATTTTACATTCGTGTTTAGCATAAATATTTTTAAGTGGAAGGTGGAAAAAAACCATAACATGGTTTTATACACACACACACACACACACACAAAAGATAAACAGATCCACATTGAAAAACAAAATTCAGTTGTTCACTCGTTCTTTCATTCAGAATGAATAGAGATATATTAACATGAACAAAGCCAAAAAAGAACCTCTAGGTACCTGTTCATAGATAGATTCCAGATAAGCTTTGGCTAATTGAGAAACTGGATGTAGAGAAAAATCCCAGAGATGCAACACTCCAGCCGGCAAAACTGCAGTATCATTTGTATGGCATGAAGCACAAAACAACTGACCAGTGTATTCACAAAGGCGAGGCTTGCCCCACCCAAATGAATGTACAAATTCTTGCATCAGGGTCATTCCAGCATCCAAATTTTTATGGCATCCAGCACACCTGTAATACTGTGTTTCTAGCAACTGTTTCGTAGATTTGTAAGGTCGTATATCAACAAGCAGTTGAATGGTCTTTCCTAACACAGGCACATCTTGTGTAAGGGGCCCTTCATGAATTGATGAAGTTGACTTTTCAACACTAGCAAGCATCTGTTTTGATCGAGGTGCCAACACCTTTGAATTTGCATGATCACCGAGGGTTTTGGGTGGGGATAAGAACCAAACCAGAGGACTAGGAAGGCCAAACGGAAATACAGAATGCAAAATGGACTGTAAACACTCTTGAATAAGTGTACTTCTCTCACTGATAACAGTGGGAGAAACATTCCCAAAAATCTTTCTGGATTCTCGATCAACTGAGGCCCAAGGAGATGGAAGATCCAACCCATGATCTGCGAAGAAGTCTTTAAGGCGACGGTGGAGTGTATCAAATTCACGATACCGACGTTCAACTTCCCATTGATTCTTACCACTCCACACCCTGATTTTATATACGGTATATTCTTTGACACCAACCAATCTTTCACCAAAAGAAACATCACCTTTCTTTTGTTTCGCACCAACCACTTCAATCCAATCAATTGTTAAGGAAGACTGTGTTTGCGATAATCTATCATCCATAGCAGAAGTAGAAGCTGTCGAACTTCCGTCTCTAGAATGATGAGATGTGTGGGCTCTGTGACCCCGACCACCATGACTGATTCCAGAACCATGAGGCTCCATTGAGTCAAACAAAATTTCTTCCATCTCCATAACCATTTCATCATAAGAGTCATCCATGACAACTTTCTCAGCCTGAAAAATATGATATATGATGTTTAACAGTTTAAGTATAAAATATCACAGAGATTCATATCTGTAATACAAGCGCATATGATCCAACTTGAAATTCAAATCAAAGATGGGATTCTCAAACAATGTAAGCCTAATAAAACTTGAGATGCCAACATTAGCAATTTGAAATTTAAATTAAAGAAACAACACACAGCTTTGCTCACCTTTTCTGGTTCAACAAACCCTTCACTGATTTTATCGGGCATGAGTCCCTTTCCCACCACTGCCTTCAGACCAAGATCCCGGAAACTCCCAGCCATTGGCAGTAAATCGTTCTCCATGGTCTCCACCACCCCTTTCCCTCTTGATGTTTCCACTGAGGTTGGCTGAACCTTACCATCAGATAGAAGCCCCAGTATCAGCTTAGATTTCCCTAATGGATATAAATCTCTGACTTCCTCACCATATAAACAATGAAGTTCCTCTTCACTTATAAAATCCTCAACATTCAAGAGATCCTCAGCTGGACTTGAATTGCCCATTACACGGACCTCTGCCAGACGCTTCTGTGCATCCAAATCACTCACCGCAATCAAAGTGTTCTCCACCGAACTTGATTTTACAGACTCTCTTACAATTTCTTCTTGACAAGTAGCTATAGTAACCTCTCCCACAATTCCTTCTTGTTCTGCTTCTTTTTGACATTCAAGCATTGTTGGAAAACCTTTTTCAGTCTCCTGTCGACCCAACCATGACAAAGCGAATTCATTTCCACTCTCCCCTCGCTCGAACTCGTCCCAGTCATCGGAACCGAAAGCCACAGATGAGTTTATGAGCAAGGGATTCCCATTGTCAGGTTTCGCCTCCCGTGCGTACTTCAAGCTTTTCCCGTTCGATGAACCACTCCGATCTGAATCATAGTCCGTTGAATCCCCGCCCTCGGAAGGCTCACAGCTCGTCAAACCAGTCTCACAATCCACTCCGGAGCGTGAAAAATGACTTCTTTCACCGGACGAATTCACATCCGAAACCCAACCTTCGATCCTCTTCTCATCCCGAACAGCACTGCTGCTCGGGGCGGGTCCTTTACCCATCTTGAACTTGCCTCGTAAAGCTCCGATCGCGCGATCGTCCAACAAAGCCGGGCTTTTGAAGGACCCGAATTCGGCGTCAAAGAAGTCGCTGTGGTTGCCGAGGGAGCTGCACACGCTGGCGGTCCCCAAAGCCGAGTTCGCGCTGCAGTACCTCTCGAATTCCGATCCCTCGCAGGAGGAGTAGCCCGTCGACGACGGCGACGCATCTCCGCCGTCCGATCCTTCGAAGGGGTCCAATCCCTCCATCGATCACAGGACCACCTTCAAAGATTTCCCCCTTTTTAACGAAAGCGACTCATCGAAAGATCAATCGACGAGAATCCTGACCGAATTGAAACGAATTTCAAGGCGAGGGGTGCGAATTCCGAGACAGGATCTGAATTTTCTTCTTCGCCCCTCCTGAAGAAAAAATCGAATACATAAAAAAAAAAAAACCCTAAATTGGTGAGCTGTGTAGATTCTGTATACGTACACGTAATAGGTAGATTTGATATCGTCACACCCGTCATTTCGATCCTCACTTCCATCGGGCCGGGACTGTTAGCCCGAGCTACAAATCGGGCTATACGGGCCAGCCCGGTCAGGTAACCCATTAAGTTGCCTGGGCCCGATCTGATTCGTTTCGATAAACCCTCGCAAAACCATGGCGAACCCTAAAATCATCGAAGGCATGGACGCTTTGGATCGTCTGAGGTCGGCGGAGCCGCCGCAATGGCTGTCGCCGTCGGAGGAGCTGTCGAGGTCGTGTCGGGCGGCGGCGGAGCACCTGTTCTCGTCTCTCATCCCGTTCTGTCCAAAGACCCCGCTCGAACGGCTCCTCGTAAGCGAGGACTTCGACGCGGAGCAGATATGGCACCAGATTGAACTCCAGTCGAAGACTCTGATACCGACCCTCCGTCGCGAGATCGGCCGATTAGAGCGGAGCAGCCCGGAGGAGGTCTTGGGTGTCCCAGCCGCGAAAAAAGAGGCGGAGGGCGCGGAAGACGAGGCCTTGGTGGAGGAAAAGGAGGGTTTTGAACCGATGAGTGAAGGAGAAGGAGACGATGATGAAGAAGAAAGTGAAGATGATGAAGATGAAGGAGGAGAAGAAGATGATGAAGAAGAGGAGGAGGAGAGAAAAACAGGTGGGGAAGGAGGAGTTGAAGATGGGTTTTTGGATATAAAGGAATTGAAGGAGTATTGTGAGGAGGAGGAGGCAAAGGAATATGGATATTCAAAGAAGAAGAAGAAGAGGAGCGAACAGGATGAAGATGGAGAAGAGGAGGAGGAGGAAGATGATGATGAGGAGGTAATTTTATTTGTTTATTTGTTTGTTTGATGCTATGGAGTTGGGATTTAGGGTTTATGAGGATTTTGAAGTTGTTGGCTTGATTGGGTTTCTTTAAATTGCAATATAGAGGAAAAGTGGGATTTTTTAGAGCTGGCTATAGGGCTTTGTCAATTGGAGGTAAATTTCTCAGTTTGTAGAAGTGTGATTGGTTATATTGCAACTGGTAAATATTTTCTAATGAAGAGAGTTGATTTATTTTGTTGATAGGAAGGCAAGATTTTGATTTGGACAATGGGTCAAATCTTGTTGTGTTAGATGTTTCTGTTTGGTTTTTTATTAACTTGATTTTTTTATAGGATTGTATATAGTTTTATTGATGATGATTTTTTTTTTGGTAGTTGGAAGGTTTAGATGCTGATGGTGATGAAGACGAAGATGAGTTCGGAAATCTAAGGTGCTTGCTTTTTTAAAAAACTTTCCCATGAGTTGTCCAGCATAATATAGTACTGGCAACTTTTACTTGATCTTGTTCTTTGATGTTGCCTATAATATTTTCATTTGCAAGCACAGTCACTATATGATATTTAGATGGTGATTCGTGGAAAGTTGCATGCATGTGTCCATGTGCATTTCTGTATATATATAATGTCACAGAAAACTAACATTAGTTGTGAAAAACCCAGAATTACCGACAACCTTTGTGCATCAGTTAATTATACTTCATTATTGTAAATTTATTCTACATGAATTTAGGATAAGATGATGAAAAAGATAAGATTATTGATGGGTTCATGGAAATTGGACTAAATTTGTTTACGAACGTGAGGCAGAATCAAAGGTAAGAAAACTAGAAACTTGTCAGTTGATTCTGGCAGAGGTCACTGAAATGGGAAAGAAGATCTAGGAAGAGTAAGGGAATTTGGGTGAATTAAATGGATTAGGGACAGCATAATATGGAATTTTATCTTTTATATTTATTTTACTTTATTTTATCTTTTCTTTATTAATCTTTGTACATAGATACCTCATCTCCTTTAATTCAGGGGCTTTCTATAAATAAGAAGCACCTAAAATTTCTCAAAAAAATATATGGAATTTTCTTTTACCTTTGATATTGCATGTTGTTTTTTTCTTCAAGTGGTCACTAAAGTGCTGTTGATTGCACATTGTTAAATGAGTGTGTAACCTCCTTTTCAGATATCTGCTTTGGTTATTATAAGTTTATTTCTAAATGGAAATGCATGCCCTGCTATCATCAAATTTTTGGACTGTTTTTCTCATTTGGAGTTGTATCCTTTGCATTGAGATTGAGCGATCTTATTATTGGAAGAAATTGGTTTTTGTTTGATGTGTTATATAAATTTTATTGTGTCAGGTATGAAGATTTCTTTGGGGGTAAGAAGAAGAAAAAACCAGCAAGGGAAAGAGACCCCCAGAATGATAGAGAAGACATGAGTTCCGATGATGATGAAAAATATGATGGCGACATCCAAGATCATGTAGGTCTTACTTATTTGACTTTATATATACCTCATTTGTGTTTCCTTGGAAAAGTTCTCTTTCATATCATCTAACTACAAAAAAAAACTCCTTTATTTTTCTCTTCTGATTCATTTTCACAGGACTGGTTTCATGTGTTCTATTTATTTTCCTAGTAAATTTGTCTCAAGCAGAGTTAGATCAAAGTATCAACTGAGCATGTCTTTCAACGTCATTAATATGTTTTTTATGTTTTTCACAATATTACTAATTTGCTAATGATCTGTGTATAGCATGAATTCCAAGTTAACTGCCCTGTTCTAATATTGTTGTCAACAACTCCACATATGTTCATGACAGGAGGAGCAACCTCTTTCAACCTACGAAAAGCAACTTGAGAAGATCCAGTCTAAAATAGAGCAGTTGGAGAAAGCAAACCTGGAACCCAAATCATGGACCATGCAGGGAGAGGTACACTTTTCTTTGTCTTCTTTAAGATTGTTACTTAATAGACCCTATTATCTATGTTCCATTAGTTAACATATAACACCATAAAATAAAATTCTTAACTTGTCCTCTTCGTTGGGTACAGGTAACTGCAAGTAAAAGGCCCAAGAACAGTGCGCTTGAGGTTGATTTAGATTTTGAGCACAACGCAAGGCCTCCTCCAGTGATCACAGAAGAAGTCACGGCATCTCTGGAAGATTTAATTAAAAAAAGAATTCTTGAGGTAAGGTGGCAGATCATTAAGGCTTGTGTGAAATTTGCTAGTTAATATCACCCTTGCCAGATGCTATTTCTGGGACCATTATAATGATTGATCATTGAGTATTGACAAATTTAAATGCCACACCCCCTTTATATTAATATACTAACAGATCCAGTAAAACTTGGATCCGTTGGTATATTAAAATTTAGCAGATTAGAAAGTTTTTATGTTCCTTTTGGTTTTCTGTTAAGGTCATGGAACAGTTCTAACTTACACTTATGTTTCAGGGACATTTCGATGATGTTGAAAGGGCACCTAAATTGCCATCTAAAGCACCAGTGGAGCTAAGAGAATTGGTAATTTAATCTGATCATTATATCAAACAGTTGAAGTTGTAGAAATCTCATAAAAGTGTAAATGAAGATTGATTGTCTTTCTCATCATCTCTTATCTTTGTTATACAGGATGAGAACAAGAGCAAGAAGGGGCTTGCTGAATTATACGAGGTTGGCTTTCTGTGGCAAATATTGTTTGTTGTTTCTTCAATGAGGAATTTAAATTACTCTGACTTTGATACTTCAGCTGCATTAATGTCTACATTTTTTTTCTCTTGCAGGAAGAATATGTTCAGAAGACAGGTCTTTCTTCTGCCCCTCTGTCATTAACTGACGAGCAAAAGAAAGAGGTTCTCCTCATACTCATTTATCTACATGCTCATGTACTTTTGTCATTAAGGATTATTATCGGCTTGTAAATTACTCGTCCAAATGTTCTTGTTTTCAACATTATCAGTTTGAATTATTTCCAAGTGATCTTGTGTAGCTGTCAACTTTCTCATCTCATCTTCAAAAAAAAAAACTTTCTCATCTCATGCATTTTTGCTGACTGTTTGTTGGATATAGATTTACAAGTCATAGGTTAATCTTTTCAATCTATTTGTGTCTCAATGGTATTTTTTTACTCCATGGACTTGTAGGAGAGGTTTTTATCCCAGGAAGTGCTCGTGGTGGTTTTGGATTTTTTTTGTAAATGGATTTTGTCTGATTTACATGATGGTGTGGTTCTTGGGTAATCCAAAAGACCAAACCGTCCTTTTTGTTTATCAAGTTCTCTGTGAAATTGTGTATTTTTCTTCCATAATTATGAATCATGGTCTTGAGTATGCTTATTTATTTATTATCATCATGCTGGTGTCTATTATTTAGATAAAGAAGTTGCATGATATAATTGATATTTCCTGTGGTTAGGCAAGTGGGCTGTTCAAGAGACTTTGTTTGAAGTTGGATGCTTTGTCTCATTTTCATTTCACGCCAAAACCGGTATGCACTCTATTTGAAAATCTTGTGATTTGTAATGGCATCCCCAACAAACTTCTGATGGACTAAATGTCATGTGTTGCCTTTAACAGGTTATTGAGGACTTGTCAATACAAGCAAATGTGCCTGCTCTTGCAATGGAAGAGGTGAGAGGGTCCTTTGGAAACCGAAAAGAGACAACTCAACATTGGTTCTGAAACTTTGAGTGTATATGCTCCTTCTGGTTAAATAATATTCACCAATATTTCTGTTTTCTACTTGGACAGATTGCACCCCTGGCTGTCTCAGATGCAGCTATGTTGGCTCCTGAAGAGGTGTTTGCAGGTAAGGGAGATATAAAAGAAGAAGCTGAGCTAACAAAAGCAGATAGGAAACGGAGAAGAGCTAACAAGAAAAGGAAGTTCAAAGGTACTGTTACTCTCATAAACTTCTACCATTAGCCTTCATTCTCAAGTATAATTTGTTTAGTACTTTAGTAGATAGTATCTTCATTGATAAAAAAGGAAAAAGGGAGGATGTAACACTTGTTTTTTTCCTCGTCAACCTCCACAATGACTTTTTGCTCATCCTTCTAAGAAAAGAGAATTTGAATGCATGCATGCAACTCATCGAAAACATAAATTCTGGTTCAACACCAATGGTTGAGCTTATTGGTAACAGCATGGCTGATAAAGGACACCCAACCTAACTTTCAACTTGACACCTTATAGGGAAAATCGATTCAGCTGGTTATGTTCTTGATGTTGCTTCTTGTTTACATCATCCATTTATCTCATCATAGCTTAATTTTGTTACAATGATGTAACAGCTGAAAATGCCAAGCACACAACAAAGAAGTCCCGGGATTCGAATCATTCCAATGGTAAGCCCTTGAATCGTATATTCATTTGTTTTTCTATGTTACTTTCGTATTCCTTATCAGTCAGATAAACAAAAATGCAGGCACAGAAGAGTAATCTATTCAGTGGTGTAGTAGAAATCTACATCTAAGCCTGAGGCTTCCAAGATGAATCATGTTGGCACTCAGTTTCTATTTGGGAATAAGCCTCGAAAGGATCAGATGTACTTGCTTGAAGGTAGTCATGAGTTTTGTAGAGCTATGAACTGGTGAGGGAAAGTTTTCCGGCTCCAGAAATTTTGTAGTTGTTTATTTAATGTCTCTCAGAGAGAGGGAGTTGTAATCTATTGGATGGATTCTTTCTGAAATTGTCAAGTTGATATATGAGCGTGTAACCATGCACCTGAACTGTACACCCTGGTGTGTTTGTCATACTTCAACTGTATTGTATATTTAATACTCATCTTTAAAAATCTATTTTCTTCACTCTCGAAAGGATTAAATTTTGCACTCGTGCCTTTTTTAAGGGTATTTATGCAAGATGCAAATATTTTTAATTTTATAATAACACCTATCATAAGGGCAATCATGTACAATTTAAATCATTTTGTATAGTGATGGGAATTTTATCCATAGTTCGATACGTTCTCTACAACTACAAAACACGATATGTAAACATAAAACAAGGGAGGAGTTAAATTTGTCGGAACTTTAAATTACTTCAATGTTCACATTTTCAAATAAGGTTATGCTAATGTTAGTAGTATTTTCCAGCAACGTCTCCACTTATATCTTCTTTGATGGCTGATGAGGTATATGAGACTGCATTTGAAATGGTAAAAAGACTGTGTGCAACACCCAAAAAGAAAACCCCACTTCATCTTCGCCTTTCCTTTGGAGTTGAAGTTGTGACTTCCACCAAACCGTCCTCTTCCTCTTCTTCCTCGAACAGAGGCGCAACCTTCACCTCGTTTATAAGAATCACTACTGTGCAGGAATTAATCTTCCCCTAGTGTCATGTCATCATGTTCTTCAATGGAGTTGCAAGGTTGAGGTGATGGTTCCAGAACCAACCCATCCAGACCATCAAAACGCATGTCCTCCCACTTTGCGAGAGAATCGTCCACGATAGGATGTTCAGGGTTGACATCCCATTTTCTATGTGGACCAATGTTATAACCAGCTTTAGACCTATCAAACATTGTAAAAAGAAAAAAAAAAAATTTAATAAAATGATCTAAGATGCCATTATATGATTCAAGTTCATGATTGAAAAAGCCAAACCTGGAAAGTATTCTTAGGTTTGAATGTATATAGACAAAACTATCAGCAAGACCAGCATTTAGCCTATTTCGCTTCATGTCATGAATGAAACCGTACGTGCTCCAGACTCTCTTCACCACTGAAGTGGTAATTGGCTGAGAAAGAACTCTGAACGCCATATCTCTAAGCTCCTTTGTATCCCCTCCATGAAACTTCCACCACTCCAAAACACTTATTTTGGGATTTCTCGCATCCCGTTTAGCTGTTGGAGTAGAAAATCTACCTTTTTTCTCCGAAAATGCCATGAACTGCACACGAATAGTATCAGCTTGATCAATGTCTGAGTGCATTTTGAAAATTGCATCCATGGCACCATCCATGATGTCAATGTCTTGATCTGTCGATTAAGATTTGGACAAAGGAACATCAGGAACCAGTAAAATCACATGTGCAGTGCATAATCAAACCAAGGCAATCTTAGAAGCACCACAAGAACATCATTTACCTGGAGGGACCCTCTTTCTGACTCCTGGAGCTGCATTTTGAAGAAATTCTTCATCATAGTATTTTGGGGTCAGAGCATGTGCTAAGCAGTGCAATGGAGTATCGACCTTGTTCCATCTATTATGAACAATTTTATCCACATTCGAATGAATATCAAACTCCGCTTCTCTTAGATTGTCTCTAATCTCTACTATCATATTCTCCATATTATCATATAATTCACCAATAAGAGGACCTTCTTGATCAATGAATTTGATCATCCTATACATAGGTTTTGTCATCAATAAAGCCAATTGAACTGACTCCCAAAATTCATCAGACATCACTTCAGCTCGAACATCCGCACCTGTCAACTTTACATTTGTATCTAACACAGGTAGGCTTTCCCATGCTTTCCATTTATCAGAAACAACCATATCTCTCAATGCCTCCTTAACATCAAATAGGCGCTTCATACAAGTGTAAAATGAGGCAAACCTTGTCATCGCAACCTTCAGTGTTTCCAACTTGGAATTGCTTAGGAACATTTGTAAGGCATGAGGATGATTCATAATAAATTTCACAATGTTTTTGGAAGTTGTATAAGTTTTTTCAAGCCATGGAGAAGCCATAGCTAAGTCCTTGAATATTAATTTTAATGTTCGGAGAACACAAGTATTGTAAAATATATGAGGATATACCTGCCCTATTTCATCGGCTATGATTTTACAATTTGAAGCATCATCCGTGATCACTTGGACTATTTTATCAGCACCCACACTCTTAATTGCTTCCAACAAACATCGCGACACATTTTCACCACACTTCTCCACCACCAAAGAGTCATGTGCATCTAAAAACATTGAGCCACATTGGTTAGATGCAAAAGTATTGATCAAAGGCTGTTTCTTGACCTTTGCCAAACCATTTGAGACAATTGAAATCCCATATCGCAACCATGTCGCTTTGAAGTCATCTAAAGACCTTTCAACTCTCTCTCGTTCATTATGTAGCAGCACAGTCCGTGCTCTGTCATATGACGGACTCGCATAACCTGGGACCTTGCTGATTGCCTTTATCATATCCTCCCAATATGGAGATCTCAGCACATTTAAAGAAATCCCATTTGCACATAGAAAATGAAGGACTTTGGAGTCAACATCCTTCTCTTCAATTTGGACCAATTTATCAAGGAGACCAGTAGGTGATGATGGAGATGGGGGTAGGGAAATGGCAGGAGAAGGACCATGTGAGGAAATACTAGAACTTGCCAACTTGAGCTTTGATTTCTTCAGCGGTACAACATTAGGTGAGCTCTCAATCTGCTCAACTTGTCTTTTCAAAAGTTGTTGCAAATTTGCATCAGCCTTTACAACAGGGCAGTAGCCAATACCTTTATTTTCACCTTTTTTGTGTCCCATTAAATGTGCAAAAACTCGTGTATAGCTTCCGTTATAGACCTTCTTGCAGTGCTTACACTTGAAAACATGAGATCCGCCATGAGCATTCCCACATTTCCTTCCCTTGATCACATGCTTCCATAATATAGTAGCATTACTATCCGACGAGCATCCTTCCTTAGCTTCTAATTCAACTACTTGATGCAGTTCTTCATCGACATTATAATTGAAATCTTTTTCTTCAAAGACATATTCTTCTTCTCTACTTGTATGCATGATAACCTCCATGCTTCCATCAACTACCTCAAGATCTTCATTATCAATAGAATTTTGAACCATCATGGCAGATAGTTATTTCATTCACCTACACAAAAAAGCTCACCACGCAATTATACAAATTAATGTAAATAGCATCATAAATTAGAGTGTTACTACTTGTGATAAATAAGATTTCAGTGACTATTGATTACACAAAACAACAGCACATGACATATAAAAAAAATTGATTACATATGGTAACTTCAGTAAACAGGTGTCACACACAAAACAAGGAGTTAGCAGCAGAAACAGAGGGAAAAAAGGAAAGTGAAGGAAACGCTAAGTATAAATGAATTTAATAAAAAAAGAAAAGCACACTTGGGCACTTGGCAGATAAAGGAAAAAAAAAACAATTGACATGCTAATGCAAGCTAAAACTGAGAACGTGACACAGCTTCAAATGCCAGTTCATTTGTGTAAAAAAAAAATCTAGAATCCCTTCAGACTTCGGCGTGGTTATGATGTTTTAATCACAAGTAACATCTACTATAATTTGTTCCCAAATAAACAAAATAATCAATATGAGAATGACAAGTACCCATGTCTATCAATACCTTTTCTTTATGTTTTGTACAGAGCATTGTTTTAGAAATACATAAGAAATATTTCTCGCTTCCATATAATTTTCCTTGCCCACATTTTATTTAGTATTTAGGTGCTGGCTATCATTTCAAATTGTTATTATGATTTAAACTGTATTCAATCTAATAAAAAAATTAGATTGCTTTATGAAAGTGATGACATACTTCTCCAAAGATCCTGAAAAAATGGGGGTGTTCCACGTCTACAAGACCAAAACAATTATCTTCCCCCTATTAGGCGATGCGGGATGAAACCTATGGTGTGGGAGCTCACATCACCCTCTCCCAATCCATGAACCTTTTGGTTATCCTGACTGGCCGACCCACCACCCCTTTAAGGCCAGGCGTCACAATCACCCCGAATGGGCAACACATCCTCGTATGAGGTCATACCCTTTATCACATAATAAACAAACTCTGATACCAATTGTGTAACTAGGGTTGGTAAACGAGCCGAACGAGTCGAGCTTTGACATGTTCAGGCTCGGCTCGTTTAGTATTAGGCTCAGCTCGGGACCGAGCTTAATTTCATGTTCAAGCTCGACTCGTTTAGCTCATGAAAAGCTCAAATGAAGTTTGGCTCGGCTCATTTGTTAAAAGAGCCAAGCCGAAGCTCGAACCAAGGCTCGGCTCGGGCTTATTTAGCTAAAAAAAACTTTGTTTAGCATTTGAGAAGTCATCTTCACAAATCACAAGATCTTATACAAGTGAAAATGACATAAGCACGGGCTCGGGCTCGGGCTCGACTAGGGCTCGGCTTGAGTTTTTTGTTTTTCCCCTTTTACGTCAAGTAACGAGCTCGTGTGGACTCAGGCTCGGCTCGTTTACAAACCAAGCTTTAAAAAATATTCAAGTTCGGCTCGTTTGTCTAATCAAACGAACCCGAACGAGCTTTAGTCGAGCCGAGCCGAGCCCGAGCTGCTCGACTCGCTTACCCCTATGTGTAACACAATAGAAATTACCCATATAATAATAAGGATTTTCAGGGCGTTGCAGGAAAAAAGTTAACTCCAATCCAAACCAGGCCAGGCGTGCATGTGTGTGTTTATGGCCAAATCCACACCATGGTATGTCCTCCCCCCTCCACAAAAGTGGGACCAACAAAAAAAAAATCTTACATCCGGTGCATTTTACAGTCCAACACGTGTTTTCATTTTTTTTTTAAATCGTATACTTCTAATGAAGTATGTACTTTTATAAAAGTTCAAATATATACTCCAATGAATTAATGATATCATTTACAAAAAAATATGAAAAAATTTCAATGAGGTATATACCTCAATACAGTGATATACCTCAATACAGTGAATGGAGGGGGTTAACGAGGTATATGTATTATTCTATTTTGGACTGTAAAAAGAACTCTAATGTAGCATAGCTCCAAAAAACAAAATGTATGCAACTCTGTTATCACATTAGAAGCATTTCACTTGCATTTTTCTTTTCTTTAAATATTAACTAACACGATTTATAGGATTGCCCAATAAAATGTATTAAAAAATTATCAACAACATACCAATATAGATATGCTCACTGTTCCAACCTTTTCACATTTCCCTGGTGAAAGTTTAATCTGAAATGTGGATCAAATGCCCAACACAAAAAAAAAAAAAAAAAAAAAAAAAAAAAAAAAAAAAAAAAAACTCAACCCACAAAACTAAAGATACTATATACACCAAAACAAATTCATCAAACCAATTAAAACATAAACTTTACTCATCAGGCATGAATAAAACACAGAAACCGTAAACAAAAATAAGGTTTCACCAATTATAAAGAATTGATAACATGGAATTGCATCTACTTTTCGCTTTCTTGGAATACATAGAATCATTGAAGACCGGAAAACGAAGAAAATGTGAAAACACGAAGCAGTTCATCAGTAGATACTGAAAGGATAAAATTGGGGTTACAGTGGCCGAAAATAATTGAAAAAAAAATGGGAAAAACAAAGAGGGGAAAGAATCCAGAGATACTGACAGTTTGAATCGATTGTTCGGAGTCATCTAGGGTTTTGTCCATGGCCGACGATTCGAAGGAGGACGAAACGGTAGACGAGGTTTCGAAGGTTTTCCGACATCGGAAACCCTGGAAGTGGAAACGAAAGGGAAACGTTTTAAGGGTCGTTTCTTAAAAAACAGGAATCGTTTTAATATTTTATCTAATGAATATGCGTTCCCTTATTTGTCGAATACCGAAAATACCCTTCTCTCTGGCCTAATGGGGATAATGAAACCAAAACCATTAAACAATTTTGAGAATGCATTTTTTTTTTTTTTTAAGAATGATGTTATCCAGATTTGATCGTTTGACATCTTTCACAATTTTGAGTTATGTTAATGTTACACTGTCCTTTGGGATCAAATAACACGTGGTTCGCTGCATAGAGTTTCCTGTAACGAATCAATGAGAATGTGTCACGTATAAGAACAAAACAAATTAACCCTCCAACAAAAAGAATTTTATCAGTAAGAGTCTATTAGAATATATTTGTTTACGGTACACTCGACTTAGGTGGCGTATTTTCGTTTGCTGCTATAACGCAGGGGCCGAGTCAGGAATTAGAGCAAGGAGGGACAGAGGGTCAAGAGATAGAGAAAAACAAAAAGAATAATTATAGATATATAATAAGTTACAATAAAATTAAGACAATTGAATATATAATGATCGGGTTCTTGAAGTAATGATGATTAAAATTGAAAGTTTTTTTTATACATCTTCCATGTATTTGGTAATTTGAAATAATTTAAAGAAGATTTAAAAAAAAATATTGAAATATCATTATTCTCATCACAATGAATAGAACAAAAATGAAGTTTCAAAAATTAAAAAAAATGAATATGAAAAAGAAAATTGATCACAAAAATATATAAGAATATCCTTTAAGCTTATATTTTGAAAAGAGAATTTTAAAACTCACTTCAAAAAATTTGAAGGACTCAATATAACAATAATTAAAAATTAAAATAAATAAATAAATAATCAATAAAATATTCAAATTTTTCAACCCCTCAAAATTATACACCAATACTTCTATCAAAACAAAACTTTTCATAATTTAAAAAAAAAAAAAAAAAACATGCATCTCCAAATCTCAATGAGCACTAATACACTCAGTCTTTTTTGTAACTCAATTTGTATTTGCCATGTCTAATGTAATATATAAAATCAATTTACGCAATATATGTTACACTATTACAGAAAATATAAATGAAATATTTACATTTATTTCATATGAGTATATACTTCATTTCTATAATTGATAAATATATTTTATTATATAGGCATATACTTAAAAAATAATCAAATGTATATATGTTAACTGGATGCAAATGGGATTACACGTAACATTTTTGAATTTGAAATACACTCTTTGAATTAAGGTTTTTGCATGTGTAACCCTCAAAACTCAAAAGGGTTTGTTTGGCCTTGTCCAACTTGGTCGACAGTAACAGTGTCGATACTTAAAATGTCATTCATTTAGACAATGGTCGACAATTAGGATGTCGAACAACCATCCAATAAACTTTGATACCAAGAAGGTTGGGTGTCGATGTCAGTACGGTCGACCGGTATCCAATCTGTCGACAGTTGATGTGTCGATGCCTATAGAATGAGAGGTTGTGCAAATTATCCATATATAGATGGATATATGTAAACAGCAAAAATATTATTGAAAGAGCTGAAACATGTAATTCTTTTCCTTTCAAGACTTGTCAAATAATTACCGAAGAATTTATCATTTAATATTATCGATTCAGTGGAGCTAAAAGTCTCAACCACAACCATCATCAACTTCTGAATCTCTGCTATTTCACCATCAACTTCTGAATCTCTGCTATTTCACCATGGACGACATTGATTTTCCCCTTATCAATTTTCCAAACATCTGAAACTTATATCACATCCATATTACAAAACAAAAGGGAGAACTAAAAATGTATGCACAAACACACCCTTCAGTATTGTTTGTTTATCCATCTTTGACTTTTGAAAATCTTTGTTTCATTGAAAAAAATTTTATTTTTAAGAAAGTTAAATATGTTGGAATTATTGACCAAAAATCCATTAAACCTATGCATATAAACAATTCTCTAGTGGACCAGTGGTTAGTGTCTATTGCATACGTTTCACATTTATCCATGCATAAATGGAAATCATTGCATGAGTTATTTAATGAATTATGGCATGAGTTGTGGAGAATGAAATGGTGAAACCGAAAAATATAATCTCATACGCTTTCCAATTATGGTAAACCGTTGCATGTCATTTATTTTGGTTGATTAATATCGATGCCTTTATATATATAAAGGACTCATGCATCCTTTTTATTAAGAACGAATAAATAAAAAAAAAGTGTGATCATCAACGGAAGCTCCCATTCCATATACTCTATTCCAAAAATATTTTTTATTTATTGACGTTGATAAAGCCTTATATATATATTTTATTCCGGACATCGATAATACAAAGATTCAGTTCGGGGACTCCACTTGATCGCACCACGGAGAGTCAACGGAATCTCACGGGTCGAGTTGTATCTCGGAAACATTATGTCGGTGAAATTCTGTGCGTATGGAAGACATATTCATTTCAAGAATAGCATTTCCTATATGCCTCTCGACCAGGCGATTCCAACCCTTTTTCTCTTGATCGTATTACTTTTATATTATCAATACATATTATATATGAGTCATTCATATTAATTATTCTTTGAGATACAATATCTTTCATGTTTTTTGAGACGTAGTTTTAACAAAACATTGTTATCACATTTTCATAACGAATAATGTAATACAAATCCGAATGTAATACGACCACCTACCGTTTAGAAGAGATATCTAAGTCCGGGAGGCTCGTCGGTTTCCAACACCCATTCTCACACCTTGATAACCAGTCTCCTGTCGATTGGGAGAATCCCGTGCGTCTCAACAATGCATCAACCCCAGTCACTTAAGCAGTTCCAAAACATGTCTCACACGTTCTCTTAGTGTACCTTCAAGATAGCTTCGTTGAGGGTCCAAACCAATGCGTTTGACAACCTATGACTTTTGGAGGAAAAAATTATCTGGATATCTACCGTTCACGATGGCGGGAAAGAAACGGTGACAACAATAATTCAAAAAAAAGAAAAAAAACAGAGGTAGTCCCTCCTCAGTTGGAGGAAAAAATGGTTTCCAAGTCTCTGTAGAGGCTTTTGGACTTCGCCTTTAAATCCGAGCTCCCGCTCCTCTTGCCGCCCCAGAATCCGCCGCCGCTGCTGCTCCTGCTCCGCTTCTGATGACCGCTGCTCGATGGGTCTCCGCTCGTCGTCGCGCCCTTCCTTTCATCCCTTCCAAAGCTCGCCCTCGCGAGCTCCTTCAGCTGTCGCCTCCATGGCTTCTCCGCGGGCTCCGAGGCCTTCACGCCCGGGTTTCTCATGCGATCGCTGTCGCCCAGAGAAGAATTGACGCTGTTCGAGGAGACCCGGTCTTCCAGGTTCATTATGAGCTTCGACGGGAGGAAGACGGAGAGGAATCCGATGATCGCGGCTTTCCAGCCCGAGAGGAACGAATTCTGATCCGGGCTCAGGTGGAGGACCTGTCTGTACAACGCGTACCATTCGTTGATCACCTGTGAAGCGAACGCGATCGCGAAGAGGACCAACATGAAAATCCCAACTCTCCGTTCCCCCTGTGACGAGAGATCGCCCTCCGAGAGAGCGAGACACAACACGAAGACCCCCACCTCGGCCGCCACCGATACGGTCTCCACGAACTGGACTCTCTTCTTTATGAAAGGCTTCTTCAGCATCATGAACAGCAACTGGAAGGATGAGATTGATAGGATTACTAGAACCTGGACCTTCGAAGATCCAGTGATCGAGGACAGCCCAGCGCAGACTCCAAGGGCGACCCGTTTCATGGATTCGAGGAAGGCGTAGTAGATGCGGAGGATCCCGAAGAGTTTCTGGATGAAAGGTGCCTCCGCGTCCTCTGTCTCGTCGTCCGAGGCGATGATGCTGTGGTCGCCACGCTTCCCTGGGTCTGGCCCGTCCGTGGCTATCTGGGAGAGCATGTACTTGGGAGGTCCGCGGAGGTCCTCGAAGAGCGGGCCGAGCTTTGCGAGGCGGGTTGAGTCTGGTTGGTCCTTCCAGGTCCACTGGCCTCTCTTTCCGGGGCCGAGGGTCACCCTTACGAGCTCCTGGTACCAGTGGGACTTCTGGCCTTCCCTGTGGACTTCCTTGTACTGAAGGAGCTTCCCTGATATGATGCCGACAGAGAGGAAGAGAAACAATGACAATAGCAGGATAGACAGGAGTCCCAGTAGTAGAACGCCAACCACGACGCCTGCGATTGAGCCCCCTTGAAATGCAGAGGAGAAAAAATAATACTATCAGAATTAATAGGACTTGTATGTGCGTCAGTGTGACAATCTATTGAGGTTTCAGAACTGTTTGTATCGAATGTACCTCGAACTATAGCTGTTGATGCTTGGCTTATACAAGGCAAGGCGAGGAGTGTGAGGAATATCTCAAACCTTGGAATGACGAGTGCCCCATAATTGATTTCTTTTCCTGAATCTTTCCTTCTAAATCTCAGTATTGATACAAGCAATGCATGGAGTAGAATCAGAAAACCACCTATCACAGCTAGCCAGAACATGCTTCGCTCAAAGTACTTCCACCTGAAAACCAGAATGTAAAAAGGAACAGAACAAGCTTTTATTTATAAATAAATCAGTGAAATCTTAAGGTGAGACGAATATTGTGGCGTTCATCATATTCGTTTCTCATAAGATTGTAATGAAAGGGTAGCCTAAGTATGTCATGTGGACTCACCCATTAGAGCTTCGTGGATCCCTAATAAACTCGGCTTCGGGTTTAATATCTATACTCTGCAAGAGTAGAACAAACCTTGTTAATGCAGTGCATGGAGTATACACGAGAAGAGCGACAGGAAGTTGAGAACCTGACCTCAAAATATGATTGGTATTCGGTTGCAGTAAGTGGTGATCCAAGCATAGAAGCATCTTTTTCGGTCCTTTTAAGTTGTGATTGCATCAAGACATGGATATTTGAGTCCACCATGAATGGATGGGAGTGACTTTCCCATGGAAGAGTTAGGTAGGGTATGCTCCATTGCAATCCCCTCGCAAACTCGTAGTATTCAATTGGCAAGGTAACCGCCAACCATTTCGACTGTGCGAAGACCTGAATGTGGCATGCAAGTCTCTGTAGCATAGTATACACACAAACAGAAGGTGATCTAGGTTAGCTTGCCATATGAGGAACAGAAATAATTAGACATTTAGACCGGGTTTACCAAACTGACCTTAGGCCTTAGTCTATGAAAGATCATTAAGAACAAAATGGGGTTTGAAAATTGTTGATGACATACCAAAAGATTTCTAGATGGTTCAGATGTCAAATAAGAAGAAGGCCTTGAAACTGTTCCAAGTGATTGAAGGCTTGCAGTCGAAAGAGTAAGCAGCATAGCAGTAACAGATGAAAGAGCAAAGGCAGCAGTTGTTACACTGGCAAGCACCTGAGAGACTATGGGTACCGAATCTGCAAACATTTTACTACAATTAATCAGGAAATTTATTTTTAAAAGATGAAGTAGCTTGCTTTTGATAGAATTATCTTTTAAAGGAAAAAGAACTCCTTACAGTGCTGGACTCTCAGAAGATTCGATACCAGATTCTTGTTTCCTGCAACATCTTCTGTGGTATTTTCAGGAATTTGGACTGACACAGTGGTGTCATCTGCATGAATTTCAACTGTGTATATTCTGCCACTGACTTCACGAAAGCTGTCAAAGGAATACGTTTCCAAACAAATGAGTAAACACACAATTTGATGCTTCCAGTGAATTTTGAAACTATTAAAATTAAAATGCTAAACAACTTGCCTCAACAAATGTCCTCCTTTTACAATTATAGCCGAAGAATTGAAGTAAAAAACTGGCTTCATGAACCTTATCAACACTGGAACAGAATGGTCTCTGATC